>VFFE01008422.1:2746660-2774651 GCA_008921705.1 Burhinus oedicnemus | reverse complement strand
ACCCAGACACCAGAAAAGCAAGACTGTATAGGAAGCTCTCATCCAGGCCAGGGATTAAGTTTCAAAAAGACACTATAATCTGGATGCAGAAGGATTATTTTAAATCAGAGATCAAAGTTAGCACAGGAAAAGGTTAGTCAATCGTTAATATGGTAAACAGCCACCAGCACTACCCAGTATGTGAATGAAAGATTTAAGTCTGGTCACAGTTTCTTGAGTTGTAGGAGCCCGAGTCACTTGCTGACAAGCTAGCGAAATAATAAATAAATAAATGGTAAATGAAGCAGTCAGGAGGATAGCACATTGGAAAAGAGGGAATGAAAGAATCTTTAAATTGAGACAAGCATCTTTGCCGTTTTCTAGAAACGGTGTACAGCGTAGGTAGCCTATATCTCGGATAACGGGGTTTTTTTGTAGTTTTGTTTTTTGTTCATTTTGGGGGTTTTTGCTTTTTTTTTTTTTTTTGCAAAGTAGGGGCAATACAGTCTAGAAAACAGACTGGAAATAGTTTGACAACAATGAAAAAAAAAGAAAAATCACTTAAAAAGCCAAGGAAAACAGACCTCTCTGAAATGCCAGAGTATTACTTCAAACACCAAATAATTCATACTGAAGAACACATGACACACTCCTTCAAAAACCTGTTGCCTTTGTTAAATTACTAGTCCCATTTGTGTAACATCAACACTGCAAGTTGATGCAGCCTTATCAAGGCAGATAAAAAGCAGGAAGTGCTTCCTGTGCAATATGAACCACATAAAAGCTGGAAGAAGTCACCAGAGGCAGCAACGCACAGTACATGCAGATGAAAGTAGGACGTGGCATCTGCCTTCTCAGAATGGAATTTAAAAGCAGATTGGGGAAATGGCTGACTTGCCTACGAGATGAAAATGCAAATCATAACTGTCCACGCTTCCCAGCATGAACAGTATTTCCATAGATATTCTCTGAGTGGGTCCCAAAAAAGGTTTTGCAATTGGAACCCAGATGATTGCCTGTGAAGAATAATTAAATGAAGCACTAGCAAGCTAGAACTAGGGACTGGCAGAAAAAACTAGTTTCCAGTTTGAGTTTGCTTACTTATTTTTGGCCCTCCTATCAGTTAACATGTGTACTATCTCAAGTTTTAAAATAAAGCAAAGAAAATTGGAGAACATATTTTAGGGAGTAACATGCTCTCCACAAATCACTCCTGCTCTGCAGAGAGCACAAGCTACTGCATTTGCTTCTTTGTTTGCCAGATGATCTAGCAGGAAGGTGACAGGAAGGGATGGAAATGAGATTCTCATCTCCACTGAGGGGACAATGCATGCGACATGCTGAAGCAGCTCTGGTAAGCAACTTCTGCTGAAATAGTTAAAAAATGGTGACAGCTATGTTCCAAATCGGTACCCAGTTAATCAGCCATCACACTAACAGATTAATTATTACAAGTCTACAGGTTTTAGCTCTCGTGGGGAAGACAAGAAAAATAAGTGTACTGGTAGTCAGTTTGCAAACAGGGCTTATGGGGGTAACAAGAAGTTCTGAGGAAGACAGCAAAAAGTTGGGGTTATGCTCCAGAGACTCTGCCACCAGTCCAAACACATCATCTGTCGCTAGACAGGACTGGGAAATTCAGCTTCTCAATCACAGCCAGTGTTTAGGAGTTAGTAGGAGCATACTGCTCCAAGCTGAGACATTACTGAATCAGAGCTGCATATTAGCAAGGAGAAAAACAGTTTAAATGCTTATGTTGAGTTGCAAAAGAAGAAAGGCTAAGCTGGAAGGTCAAGTAAAACCTTATAAGCAAATGGTACATTGAGGCAAATATACAGCAAAATGAATCCCTCTCCTGAGAGAAGACACATGCCAAAAGTCAATTAGAAATGACCTTTGGAGCTCAAAGACCCCAATGTGAAGCAAAGTCTTTTATACATACCTAGTCATACTATAAAAGCTGCCATGTATTCTGCAATACCTATTTTTCTTGCACTCTTGTAGTCCCCCCATAATCACGTGTATATTAAATTCAGATGGTGAATACTGCCTCCTTTGTGACTAAATCTGTGTCTGCAAACAGCCCGTGCAGCACCTGATGCCAGAAGTAAGCTGGAACTAAACAGCGAAGCAGCAAAGCTGCAGCTTCACAGAGGTAGTCCTTCATATAGGTACCAGCTGTTTTCCTTAGTCTCAGGAGACTTTTCACAAAAGGATGGCTTATTCAAACTGTGCAGATACCAATCAAAAACTTTCAAAACCATGCAAGGGGCTTAATTTACCTAAGCCCTCTGCTGACATACAATGCAGCTGGTAAAATTTACCAGTGAGTGTACGAGAACTTACTGGTTTATACGGGATACACTACAACATGCATGCAGTTTGAAATATTTTAAGCACATTACAACAGTAATAATTATTTGCAAGCTACAACTACTAGTCCTAACTAGAGTGATTTCCTCATGGGGACAAAGATATTTTTGTGTGTCTCTTCTTATGTAAATTATCGAAAGTCACACAAGAAGAGGCTTCCCGTTCCACAGGAAAAACCTGTATTGATGCAGTCAGCTGCATGCTGTGCAAGGTAAGATTCTATTCAGCAGGAAAAAAATGAAGGAAATCTTTTGAAGAAGAATTAATAAGACATTCTTGGTTCTACTTCTCCTCCTTAATCTCCCCTTTTTTAACGTCATGTGCCTTATGCTTGAATTATGTTCACATTGAGTTTATTCTAGACCTTACAAGAAAGTATTTTTTTTAAAAAAGGAAAAAGGTGTTCTTCCTGTATGCCTTTCCATATTTCTTAGTGTGACCATAGCCTTTACATATAAAAGTGCACAGCAAAAGAAATTTTACAGGAATTTTTCAAAATCTGCTGTTGATGCCAGAATTTAAGAATGTAGCATCCACGTCATAGTCCTTACGGGAATTAATTTTCAATTATCTTACAGAAGTTACTATGGAGGAATCCATCAGAGCCAGGATAACACCCACACTTACAAAGGTGTTCGATGCTGTTGGGTTTGCAGGCAGAGTTAGATGAAAGATGGCCACAGCAGGCCCTGATGTCTAAAAAAAGAAGTGCCTATGTTCTAGGAGGATAATTGCAGCCCTAAAATACTGCAATCTAAAGTAACAAGAAGGATACTTTTAGTGTCTGTGATTTTTATGCAAAATGGCTCTACAATATTTACTTGATTTTATAACCTTAAGACTTTTAAGTCCTTTTTTGTTAATGTATTAAAGGAACAATCTTAATTTTTCAAGTTATCTTCTAGGTGCATCTCAAATAATACAAGACAGGTGCCATGTCACAGATCTGCAAAAAGGAATGGTTTTATCGTACCAAGATGCATTTAAGTTATAAATGTTCAGTCAGTGCAGAAATCACTGAAAGAAGTGAAAGAATACAAAATTACAAATAAACAGCTAGTATCAGATTACCATAGCCAAAGATGCTGAAACTGAGTTGTAGGCAGATAGCATGAGATATAACACCAAAGGTCTACAGAAAAGCTAATCCATAAAGCGGGATATGGAACTGTTTAACAAAGTACAAACTTAGCATTCCCGTATGAGGATAAACCAACCAGAGATTACTAAGCAACCATACAGATTACAGTCAAGGGTGCTGCTTCAACACAGCATCACCATGTAAATCTCCAAATATACTGCACAAAAATTTAAAAAATTTAGGAAGTTTTAAAATACTTGTGCAGTGGATTGAATTGTCCAGGGAAACGCAGAGCTTATCCTCTCTAGGCTACCAGTTAAACCTTTTTCAGTTTTCAAAAACTAATGATTTATGTGTCCACAGGCCTAAGTATTAAGAAACACTAATGAAGGCAGGAAGAGGAAATTATTTTATACAACAGTTCACAAAAACCAAAAAAAAGCTGGAAAACTGCAACTGGTTATCAAACACCAGTGTACATCCATGGAAAATTGGTATTTTATATTTGTGTTCTTGTAAGAGTAGAACAAAGTAACAACCAAAATAAATTCCATTTTAAGATACTGACATGCTGTCATTTAAATGCTGTAGACAAACATTTTATTGTCTAGCACAAAGTAGTTTCCTATGCTGGCTCACTCTGCTCTGGGTGCTGCACACCTCCATGCCTCTCCTGACTGAGCTCTTAATGCTCATTGCACCACATCAACCAACCAGACCACCACATGGCACCACAGGTGATGCAATTCATCTAAAAACCTCACCCAAGAATGAGTTACGAAGCCACTTCCAGACAGACAGCTTACTCATTTCCATGGGTAACTAAGCCTCTGACAGATGAGCTCCTCCTCCCGGGGGCAAACTGGGCAAACCGTGGGGTGTAAGGACTTTTCAGCCCTACTGCTGAGACCCCTGGTGCAGGAGCACCGCTACAGCCAGCCCTCAGACATCTGGACGCAGCCTTGTGCAAGGTCTGTTTCAGACTCACTCTGCAGGTGCTTCGTCTTGAGTTCTACTCAGTCTGCCACAGCACACGGTGAGGTGCGGTGCATCATATTTTCCCCACCCTTCTGCATGCCTTTCAGTGCAACTTGAAGCATCACCAAACACTGAAAAACTGTAGTGAATCACTTGCAATTCTTATTCTTACGAGTTATGGATCTTTCCCCACATGGATGTGGGAAACTTTCCTGCACCCCCTTTAAAATAGCATAACTACAGGGAACATGCATTGTACGCGGGTGTTATCAGATACCCATCTCAGTATCTCCATGAAATAACAACTCCTTTAAAGTATATTGCTGAGTTTGCAGAACTTTTATGTTCACATTCCCAGGGTTATTTTAATGAGCCTGGAAAGTTAAGAAACTGTTATGGAAAAACTCCAGCTTCAGACAAACTAAGGGAGGGGTAGGACTTCTTGAAACCACGGACGCTGAGAGAGTCTGAATTTGCAGGCCAGAAATACAAAGATCAAGCATAATGTTTTACACTGTTTCAGATTATAAATGCATTTAAATTGTTACTAGTATACTAGCATACATAGTTACTAGCATACATGAGTATGCTAAGCGTGTCATATGTCTGTGAAGTTAAGGTCAAGGATATACTACCTTACAGCTGGGGGAGGAAGTGTCAGTAACACATCCTTAAGCAGAACTAAAACTGCTAGAAAAAGCCTGTTACTAATATACCTAAATTCAACAGAACATACCAGAGAAATCATAAAACAGGTGCACACATCATCAACTCACTGCCTCTTCCCTGCACCAGATGGTGTTCAATTTATTTGCAGCCTGCCTCAAATGTCTTTAAAGGGTTTAAAAATTCTGTAACGGGAGATGAAAGTTCTGTTAGAGAAAGTATATAGGAAACTACGTGTATCTAGCAGGCAGGTCTTTGGAGAAATGTGAAGATTCAGGGGAGCAGAGAGAGAAACTGGGAGGCAGTTTGTGAAGGGAGATGTATTCCTTCCTTTTCAGAAGGGCAGGAGTACTCCATTCTTGAAAACCTCATTTTCCAGAAAAAGATAACAATATGTGACAAGTGGCTGTTTGTACTGTATCCACGTTAACTGAACGTTGTTGAAATAAGCCAGTTACCAGATTGTAAAGTATTATCCTTAGGCGAGCTTTCAGGTTAAAACATGTGGGATGAGTAAGAGATGGGGCAAAAGAACTCACCACCTCCTGCCGAGTTTCCAGACAGCTTGAAGCAATTAAAAGAAGGAAAAGATTCAGTAATTCTCATAAAGTTAGAAACTTAATTAAAACTAAGCTTCAGGTTTTTTGACTGGTTGATGAGGCAATCTATGTATTTGCATCATATCTTTGCTCATACCATCTCCTTTATGCAGAAGACCAGGTATGACATTTAAGTCTCTGTTAGGCTCATTTTACCCTTCTGCTCCTTGCAAATGCATTTCACCTTCTATTCATAGCTGAGGGAAATAAAGTTCCATTACAGCTATGTGTATATAAACAAATATCAACAGGCACTGAAGGAATGTGAATAAATCCAAGTAGAGCGCTTCATAGTAAAACCACTTACTTAGCCATCCCCCACCCATGATAAATTTATACATCCTCACATGCAGGTCCCAGAAAAGATCTATGTCAGTTTTGCATGCTGGTTTGCATTTGTTGTTTTTTTTTTTTTAAATCAATGGAACAAAGTTGTAATTCTGGGTAAGAGAAGGGTGTGACCTATCAGCCAAATGTCTTGTTTCCCAAAGGGAGTAAGGTGCTTCACTGCTTCCGGAGGGAAGTCGGAAACGCTTCCACAGCTGGCTTGTCTTGCCCCTGCTTGTGCCATCACTGCATCTCTTGGGTGTCTGATTCTTGTTACAGTTTCGTCCACTATTTGTCCCTACCTCCTCAGGAGTTAATTCCATAGGCTGACTTTCGGACACTGCTCCTTCTTTCTTAAGTTCACTGCCAAGGCAACTGCAATTACTGACAATTTTTAAAAAGCAGCACATGACTATCACATTAAAACAGGCATTGCTGGATGAAAAAAGTAATTTAAAGAAAATCTGCAGATCTGTAGCATGATTATCAAACTGTTTAAATCCTCTGTGCTATTTACAGTATTTGTACAATTTTTTTCATGGTGGACAACAAAAAGTTTCTGAATTGTCTATAGAAGCAGTGAATCAATTATTGATCCCACTGTTGGTCTTTTTAGCCATGGAAATACAAATCATGACTTTGTTACGACCTACTGTAATAAAGATTTATGCATTTTGATCTGATTCCATACAACACTAACACACACTGACTCACAGAGCAATATGAAACGTCACTTTTTAAAATTAATCTATATCTATATTCTCTTAAGGAATAAGTTTACACTTTAAGACCTTGTTAGATCCATTAAATCTCTCTTAGCTTAACAGGCAACCACAATCCGAACAAAAGCTGAAAGACTGAATTTCTATAGAAAAAAATAGCTTTGTTCTTCTCCTGTACACCTCAGGTAATATGTTCCTAATGAAACAGAAATTGCCATTACTGCAAGTAGTTCACCATTTGAATTAAGACTAAAAAGGAGTAACTGACCTGGTCCAGAAGAATACACTACATTCAAATCCCAACAGAAGTGTATTTTTTAAATGGCATATGTAATGGCAGTGAAAATATTTACACCTGCTAAACATCCATATGCACTCATGATTCAGTGAATTCTTTCAGCATGCAAGAGAGCCTACTAAAGTCAATTCACTATTAATATACTGAAGTAGGCTGCTAAATCAGAGCCTGCATTTTACAGCACAGTATTCACAGTGCCAGATTCTTGGTAAGGGCATGTTCACAGTACATCTGGAACTGGTCTCTCTCTTTTTTTTTTTTTTTCCCTTAAAAAAACATCAAAAAAGTAAAACATATACAATACATGACAACATGTTTTTAATGCAGAAAGTACTGGTTTATACAGGGGTCCTCCAACTTACCTGTAGCTTGGCAGAAGAGGCGAAAGGGTCCCCGGACACTAACATGCTGTGCCTGGTCACTTAGGAAAGGTGGCAACAACATGACTTTTACAGGGTCTGTGCTAGACCAAACATCAGGCTGGGTACTGGTGGGTGAAGGAGGTGAATCACTTCCCACACAGGACAAAAAGGAGGTACCAGTAGGAGGGAAAGGTATAAGAGATGAGGCTGTGTGACAGAAGAGGACAGAAAAGAAAAAGAGGGTACTAAGGAAAAAAGTTGTAAGAAACATCACACACTGAAGAAATAATGCAAAAAGACAAATGAATTTTAGAAGGGTAATAAGAGGAAGTGGCCCTAGGCCCCTAGAGAAGAGTGCTATCCTCCTTCACCCAGATCTTTTTCTCCATCCTTCCAATCTCTGTTCAACCCCACCTGCCCAGGCTATAACCCATTCAATTAAAACTGAGAAGAGAATCTGCTTCAAATTGATTTTAAAAGTTTTCACTTTTCCCCCTTAAAGGAAACCACAAGGAACACGAGGGACTTGCAATATGGAAAGCAGTGTCATTGTATCAAGTTTCATAAAAGTCACGATATAATACAATTTATTTTAATATTTATTCTGTTATATGTACATAATTAAAAATAGAAAAATAAAACCAAACTGAATCTTAGAAAATATAAACTGTTTACACTAAGATGGTCTAAATTATGTTCGCATTAAAGTTCAACATAGAAAAGCAGCCCAGGCATACTGCTATTTACTGTTAAAACGTATTCTACTTCTAGCAATATTTACAGAAAGATGCAGTGAGAGGAACAATTCTTCAGGACTGTACCACACAAAATGCTTTTACAGACAAACAGTGCTGCTGTGAACCAGGCTGAGAACAAATGCACACTTTCACGTCTGCAGGCATGATTCACATGAACAGTTCAAACGACTGATTGTTTGAGCAGCTCCAGTTTCAGTCTCCAGTTGCATAGGAGATTGGAAGGTGTCATCCAGAAAGGGTGACGCTGCAAAGATTTGTCACAAAAAGAAGTTGAGTTATTTCTGAATCTGAAAAAAAGAAAAAATTGGCAATGTTTTCTCATCAGGCTGTATCCTAACAGTCCATTCCAGTGAGTTGCTAGCTGAATTATTGTAGTTAATTCTTCTCGATTCCTGTTTTTGCTTCCACAGTGCGAAAAACCTCTCTCCATGTCACTGCTAACTGACAAGCTGCTTGCCTGTACTGTTTCATTCAAAAAAACCCCAAAACCCAGTGTTGTGTAGAAAACAGAATGTGATTATGTCCAGCTTGCTGGTTAAGGGGGGGAAAAGAAAAAGAAAAGAAAAAAAAAAAGCATTCCTAAACCTGTTATTTCCACCCTCCCCCTCAACTTACTCCATGTTTTGTATTGGCATTATCGTACCTAAATTTCTAGAAAGCAGCAAAGAAAAAAGCCTTTAAACAAGATTATCCCTGAGAGTCTTACACAAATCAAGCTGATGCTATCCCCATTGTATCTTAAGATCTAAGTTACTTAAAAAGCAGTTAAAAAAAATTAACTTTAACCAACTAAAGAGACCTAGTGTTCCAAAACACAAAGCATAAAACTAAAAATAATCACTAGAAGAAAAGAAAAAAAAAATGTCCCAATCTGGACAAAAGTCTATAATTTACCAATCTGATAAACTAAACTTAATTTCCAATTTGGAATTAAAATGAAACTAGGTCTTTTTTTTAATGTCAGCTAAAAATATGTGTAGACTGAAGTACTTTTTAAAGCCAACTGAGTTATAAAGTTACTTTTATCCTATGGAAGAACAGGGCTGAAGAACAAGTAAGTAACTGTTCACTAGAGCAAAGCACTTAGAGGGGGAAAAATTGGGAACAAACAAATGGTGATCTGAAACTGGCCATTTAAAAAAAAAAAAGACAGTACAACACAAGATGCTATGGTCTGCGGACAAGAACAGCGCTTCTCTAATCTGGCAAGATCTGAATGCAAATTGGCTTGCTGTACAGCTTAAGCACGTAAACCCCGCTATGGGCTCAGCTGTCACACCCATGCTCTCTGTGCTCCAATAGCTAACTGCAGGACCACAGCAGATCTCCACCACTGAAATGGACAATTGGGTCCTTCAGTCCCCCTCTGCGTCCGAGTCGGCGTACTTGAGCTCACACTTGACATCGAAAGGCTTGTCCTTGGCCTCTCGGGATGCCTGTGAATCCCCAGGCTGCAGCTGCCCATTCCCGCAGTCAGGCTCAGTCTCGTAGCCGGTGTCATGTGCCGGCTTCGGCTGGTCCCCACTCTGGTGGCTGACACTGCCTTGCTCCACCAGTGTCTCCTTCACACTTTGCTCGCAATCAGAAAAATCTGACTTCGTTTTCTTCTTACCAAGGAGCATGACAGAGCGAAATTTCAAGCACTGCCCTGGCAAGTACCCTTTGTAACAGTTGTAGGACAGCAGGCACAAGAAGAGAATAAAAAAGAAGAGAAAGAGGAACATCAACAGGAAGTTATCATTTGACTTGAGGAACATCGTCTTTTCTGGGACCGCGTCAGGAATTGAATTGAAGAGCTCTGTGTTGGAGGCTGCACTTGTTAGGACAGGGCCAATGGGCCTTGTTACTATCCTTGCTGTTGTTACCGGTAGCATATGAGTGGTCGAGGTGTGAGCAGTAGACCCCTCAGTTGATACAGCTGACACTTTTGGCACATCACTATTACCTTCTGTTGGTGCAGCTGCTGCAGTGGGACCCACCGTGGTATGCTGGATCTTCTTCAGTTCCAAAACATGCTTAGCCAGCACTTGAGAAAATTTCTTATTCTTCACTTTTTCTTCTGACAAACACTGGTAAACACCACTGTCTCCTTCTGATAAATTGAAAATGAGCAGTGCCTTCTCTAGCAGACGGTACTTGGGACTCTCCACTCTCAGTACATCATCTTTGAACTTCCAAACTACCTGTGCCAGATTGGACTTTTGAGAACACTTGAGTTCTGCTGTGCTCCCATGCTTGAATGTATGCTGTAGGGAATTCTCTCTTACTTTATCTGGAACATCAAAATAAACGTGCAGAGTATCAGCAATGACTCCCGTTTGCTCTAATCTGTACAGTTTCACAAGACTGTACTATAGTCTTAAAGGAAATGTAAAGATTATGACATTCAGATTACCTCACAAGACCAAGATGACAGCATGCAAGAATCTCAGTGAAATACCAAGCTACAGCTGTGTGCAAGACATCAAGACAGACTAAGAGATAGGACAGCCTCCACTTCTACAGCTGTGACCTTGCTGATCTGCAACTAAGCATGCATCTGAGACAAGTCACTGTTTGAGACAAGATGCTGAACTTGGTATCACTTTCTATGCAATTAGTGCATGTTAAGTGTATCAGCAACTACAGAATATCCAAGAAGAAATTGAACAAAGTGCTGTTACTCAACTTAAACTCTCTTTTAAAAAAAAAAAATAACAGCACTTACGGCACACCCACAGTGCAACACTATAAATTAACAAAAAACCTAACAAGCTAAACTCTTATGGTGGTCCATGCTTTGCTTGGATTAGAAATAAAAACAGAGTACATCAAACTCTTAAAAGCATTGTTTAATGCAGTACAAATCTGCTGTAACACTACTCTTCTTTAAGATCTCCTTGATCTGGTGGCAGCAGCACAAACTATCAAGAAAGGACCTTGGTTACTTGCCTTAAAGCACTATGGACGGTACTTCAGCTGCTCTGTATTATCTTCTGAGCCCCCCCCCTCCCCCCCAGCTTTTTTCAGGATCATTTCATCTGACCCAGCAGCAACAACCAAGCACTTATCAAGGCTCACAATAGAATGTCAAATGCTGTATCACAGAGACAGTGGCCTCTGCACTAGAAGTATTTATGTTAAATAACTGCTTCCATTCACAAGTCACTGTTGTACCCCTGTTAATTTCAGGAGTTTGTGCACTGCACACTGAAATGTATACAAACACAGACATTTTAAGAAAACATGCAGGCTGTACAGATGCTCAAATATTCAAAAGCAGAATCTCATACCTATTAAAATATAAATGAATGTCCAGATAATCACAAAACTCAAGCGAAACTAAACACAACTCTCACTGCTCCATCTAGACACGTGAAAGAGCTCTTCAAAGACTAACTCACCAGAACACGAAGACGCATCTCCACCTATGTTCTGAATCCAGTTCCTGTAAAAGGAAGTCCAAGTATTACAACTTCAAATCTTGTTTCCTACAGCCTACCCATGCTCTCGTACTAAGTAAAATTCGTCTTATCTAAATAGCACAAGCAGACACAGATGGATAGGAAAAAGTCTGTATTTGAAAACATTCAGTTAAACAAATGCTCTCGTACTAAGTAAAATTCGTCTTATCTAAATAGCACAAGCAGACACAGATGGATAGGAAAAAGTCTGTATTTGAAAACATTCAGTTAAACAAATGCCAGTTATCAGTAAGGGGTGAGACTGATGCAATACTGATTGTAACTGTACGGTAACCAAAGGCTACCATTACCTTTCAATTTCACTTTCTTTAAAAATATCAACGCAGGAAGCTTCAAGGGGTTTCCAAGCACAGTAAGGATCCCTTGCTAAAATACAGTCAACACAAGTGGTGTACTTGTCACAGAAGGCCACCGGAGACTGAACCACACCAGAATTTGAACCAGCATAGAGGTATCTTCTGCCCTAAAAAAACCACAAAAAAGCACAACAAAAAAGACCCAATCACTTTCTCAAAGCCGAATAATTCAATTCATGAAACAATTTATAAACAGTTAAAAGTAAAGAGTTGTGTACATACGGTCATATTTGTAAAAACTGGAGCATGAGGGGAATAAGCATTTTGATTAGCTTTTATTTCTAGAAAGGAAAGGAGACATCTTGAAAATATTCAGCAGTGCTGGAAGCACAAAGACACAAGAGAACAAAAACCTGAAATAGATACAGTTTATGAGAATGGAAAGTAACCATGTCTAACCATGGCTTTATCACACAGTTTTTTCACAAATACAAATGCACCAACAATCCTCATATGAGGTGGGGCAAGCCTGTGCTGATAACATGGCTGCAACAGGCACATGCAAGCCAGAACAGGCAAGGCTTGCTGTATGTAGGACCTGCTTCTGCTACTGTTAACCCAAAGCAGTCCTACTGCCTTCAGCTCTTCTACTAGCTAGGTCTCTGCAGCCACATCAGCATCAGCCTTACAACAGTAAAATGCAGCTGCCTACTTGCTACTCAAGGAGGAACACTGGAATAGTATTCAAAAGAAACAGCACTGGCGTAACACCTAGGAAAAGGGGAATATAAACAGAACAGCTGTTTGGCCCACTGTTGCTGGGGATCCCAAACAAATCTCACGCTAAGCATGGCAGGAAAAGATCACACTCATCCCAAACACCCTTCTCAAAAAAGGCAGGCAGCTGCCTTATTTCACTCATCTGTTTCAAAGCTCAGAGAAACTGATGGCTAAAGGTACACTGTGAATTTACATATTATTACGCAAAGCCTCAAGAAAGGGGCCTGCACTGCAACCCAAAACCACCAGTGACCAACCTTCTAGTCCTTTTGGGAGGCTCTGCATACAAAGCCAAACAGCACACCCCACCTTGGCAGTGGGTTGGCTTCATCCTAAGCAGAATACTGAGTGGATTTATCAGCACCCTACCGCAGTTATCACGGCAAATGACGTGGATCCCAGCACAGAGTGGCTTTTCCTGTACCGCAGCTGTATGAATCTCGGTACGTTGAAGTGTACTGAGGGGTTGTGTCTGCAAGACTGCTTGACTCTGGCAGGATGAATATGGTCGCAAAGTGATAGGCAGACATCCAGGAAAGATTTCTAGTAGAGGAACATTCTTCAAAACCCTCATGTTCGTGGTGCAGTGTTTTGGTCTTGACATCAGAAACAGCCTCAAAAAAACAACTAACAAGGCACCTTAGGGCTGAATTTGTGTTTTGGGGCTCACTGTCAACTCTTTCACAAGAATGTAAGAAGGTTTTGCCATGAGAACTTGGAACAGGTTAGTCTCTTTAATGCAATGATCATGAGGAAGTCCGTCTTAAAAGTAAGCTAATGAACAATGTGTTCTAACAGCAGTCTCTAGAGGAAGCTACAAGATCAAGCACAAATCAGTTTGGATCCATCTCATATATGAGGAGTACAGCTTTCAAGGAAACTCTTGACACTGGAAGATGAAAGGCAAAACTGGATCAAAAAAGAACCTGCTGGCACTGCTGGAAGATGGACTTTGAAAGAAAATCCAATTTCAGGTGACATACATTCAAATGTAGTCTTTCATCCTGAAATTTAACTTAGGTTAGTGTTGGAGTATGCTGCAGTGCCCACAGAAGGAAGTCTGCAGTGTCGGAGATGTCCAACATTCTAGGAAAAGCTTCCCACTCTGCCAGAAAGCTCCCCCAGTGCACCAAGTGCTGCTCATCTCTCTAGCGCTCTGCTAGCTAACATCCAAGCCAACAGTGCAACACTGCACATGCTTTGTAGTGTCTTGGCATGGTTCCCAGCTGGTACATCCATGAGTTCAGAGAACACGCGATCAGCTGAGCAGACCATTTTAAAAAAAATCAGACACATCTTTCAGTCAAGTGGGAGTTAGGAGGATCTACTGTAGGCTCATCTGACTGCCTTCCACATTCCAAACAAGGTGAAGCTATATGGGAAGGGCCTGGAGACCACTGCAATAATGTATTCAGAAAGGACTCTGACTCTGGAGAGGTCTGAAGCCCACCATCAAGGTAACAACTACTACCCTCTTGTGGTTAACCCATTACTATGGGATGCCACTACACATATCACAATACCAGCTCCAGCTCCATGAAGCACTTCAGTAGCAACAGACTGTTACTGCTACTGTGATGTCCAAGGAGTTAGAAACTTGTGTTTTCACACTGGGGAGCAGAAGTACTACCTGCTTGGGTGGTACTGCAACTATACAGCTTTCTTGACTCCAGCACCTGACCCAACCTCCTACTCCTCATCGCTGAAAAGGACTGGTGCTTTTATGGGAATGTACTGGGCAGCACTGCTTCAGTTTTGGGTGTTAGTTTTATCTGTCAAAATTTATGCTAGTAACATGGAAATTTTCCCTTGCAGAAGATACATGCTGTTACTCTCCACAGTGCCAGGCAAGAAGCAGTGTTCTGTTTCAATCCTAAGCTTTGAGAGAAGTTTCTCTGTGAAAAGACAGCGCGTTCCCTATGCAGCCTCTATGCCATATCTCACGCTGTCCCCTTTCAGGATATTCTTGAGGAACTGAGAACGTGGCACCTGTATTCAGAGCAAATAAATCTGGTGTCATTATTTCTACCCCAGCCTTGGCTACCACCTGCATGCTGAAACTGCTAGATCACATGCCTTTGGTATTAGGCTGTAATGCCTTCCTTTCCCTTCCCCTCCCCAGAAACGGAGGAATCATAATGAAGCCAGTGTATGAACGATCCCACAATTCACACACAATTAGAAGAATATGTATTAGCATATTTAGTAGAAATTTATCTATCATTATCTTCTAACACAGGGCAAACACTGAAACCTCCTGTCAAAGCAAGGCATTTGAAGCTTTCTTTGCAGATAAAGCAGAACCACCCAGCAAACGTTTTATATATACACATACATACACACAGATACATATAGTAAGTTGTCAGTGTGATGCATCATACAAAAATTATACAAACATCTTTACTGAAACCTGTAAGCACAGAAGAATTCAATCACCAATTTGTCTGTCAAAAGTATACTCTGTCCTCAAGACTTCTATTATAAGCATGAAAAGACAAGCGTGCAAGATGAGCTTCAAAGTATTATGGCATAAAGCTCTTTTCCATTGAGTTGATCATGTTGGCAAGCAAAGTTTTATTAAATATCACACAAAATAAAAGCTGTTTCTAAGAATCTTGGCAGTATTCCTAAATCCCTAGCTGCAGAGCATTTATCAATCACTAGGTAGCTACTGAATGCCCATATTACTAGCAGACACTTCAAAAGAGTCATTCTTTCCTTAAGAAAACCCAAAATTTTGTCAGGTGAGGGGTCCAATGCTAGCAAGCCATTGCTTAGGGTAATAATTTCATAAACATTCATGGTTCTGCAGGTCTGACTAACTAAAGCCAGAAGCCTAACTAGTGTACAAAGTACACGCAGTGATTATCCTCCCGCTGTCACAAACCACTCCAGGATTAAACTGAGTGACTGATTAATAGTACAGAACAACTGCTGGGTTTGGAGCCTGCAGCAAGGCTTGTTTGTGTCCCCCAGCTGCAGCTGGTGCCACACCAGGCAGACGGGACCTCACCAGAGGTCCTTACCCCCAGCTGCACCAACATGATTGCTTGCACAATACATGTAGCATGCAGGAGCCTGCTGGATTTGGGACAGCAGAAACCAATTAGTTACACAACTATGAATGTCTCTGCTAGACAAGACTGTTCTCTCTTCTTAAGTCTATTTCCTCAGAAAGCCTATTTCCTCTGCTAAACCCCTGACGATTTTTCCTCACAGATTTGCAATGGCCACAAGGGGTCAGGATTTTTACATTACTCCTAACCTGGAAACTGGTACCTTAAAACATGTTACAGCTTTCAGCTTCTGCACATGGAATCCAAGTGAAGACCTGCACACCTGTGACACCACCACACCTTCCCATTATCTACATACCTTCAGAAGCTTGCCAACTACCAAACACACCGAAATGCAGCATTGGCAATATGTGCTGTTGCTTACAGATGCAGCCTTTGGCTCTGTACCCAGTGACTGTTGTCTTCCATCATGACATGGTTACAAGCTGGTACTAAAAAGTTTTGTAGAAGAGCAAAATGAGATGAATGCTGTGACGCTTATAGCACTTACTTTTTTGGATGAAAGCAAGAGAGTTTGGACTGGCTCAAAGTTTGGAAAAAGCTGTGTTTCTTCAATAATATGCATTCCATTTTCATAGCTGATAGCTTTGTGCAGGGCTCCTCGATCTGAAACAAAGCAATATATTTAAGTAAGATACTTAAAGGCAGGGAAAAAATGCACAATTGCTGCAAGTTGTCTCAATAACCTGCTTGCTGCTCAGCTGATGACTTCACACAATGCTGTGCCAATGGCAACTATTAAACCTACCATCATAAGGAGCTCTGAGCAAGAAATGACATTGTGGGACAAATAATGACAACTTAGGGACTATCTTATGTGTGTTTTTGCTGCACTCACTGCAGTTTTGCAGTTATTTTCCTGCAATACTTTTCCAAAGTGCATAAGATCCTCCACCTACTCATCACGGCCCCTTAGACTTCATGAATACACCGGTTGGTGTAGAAGCACTGTAAATACAAAAATCTCAAGAGTTTCTCTTAGAACATACTTCAGACTAAAGAATGAGTGCATCATTAAAAAAGTGTTTTGCAGAACTCACCTGTACTGATGAACATAACATCATATATGGTGCCATTGAGTGCTCTGACTCTATCTACTACAATCTGGGTATACTTCACATCTCGTTTTACTAGTCGAGGTCTGTCTCCCATTGGAGTCACTGAGTCATCCATTAGAGGATGATCTTTAACAAACTGCAATGTTTTGTCTGGTAAATTCAGAGAACTCATGTAGTTTGATGCTCTGGCTTCCTTGTTTATACACTAGCGGGGGCAGGGCGAACAAACAAACAAACAAACAAGAGACAACCAAATTATATCATTTACTTGCACAAAACAGAGACAACTGACAGCAGCTACATGCATTTTGTTCTCTGCATTATTTTTGGCCAGTAAGTACAACTTTACATTATACTCATTCTATCGAGGAAGGTCCTCAGGTCTGGAAGCACTTCGGCTTCTGCGATGTACTAATCCCTGAGCTTTGGACTACATTTCTGTTTGGGCCTAAAACACATTTTAGAAAAATATTCTTTCTGGACTCTCATGCTTCTTAACTACTTTTAACTGCCACCTCATTCAGCAGTAGCAACAAGATGATTGCAGGGAACATGAGAAAGTAAGAAAAATGTGAGAGACACCCACTATGAACATTTTAGTTTGCAGAGCAATGCACTGCATTGGAAAAATCTGCTGAACCTACTGAGACAATGCAACAATTGTTATACTTCTGTTCATCTGAACTAAACAGTATTTGATGTTGCCTAGTGTATACCGTCATCTATTTCACCACTAGAAAATTGGTAACAAAATAATGAAAATACAAAACCAGCAAATAACTCAATTACACATAAAAAACCCATTTTGATTCCCAGATACAAAGTACAGAATAAATCACTTGAGTGTTTTTCTACAGTCTTTACAACAAAAAGTATCCAGATCAGGGCAAACTAAAATTAAGCTTTACTAGGTTACCTAGTATTTTCTAGGGTCTTTACTCCTGAGCATTAAAAAAAGACTAGTCATCAGATCCAAGATTATAGAAACTTACCGCACCAGGTCGAGGATTAGGAATTTCCCCATTGTATCGTACCCACTTTGTGTGAGACTGTTCTACTGTAGCACTCTGCATGTATTTTCCTTTTGAGAAAACGTCTTCTACAGTAGACAGATTGTATGCACATACTGCTGACAGCCCCACATTATTCCTAAAAGTTCAGGAAGAAAGAAAGAAAAAAATCATAGGAGTAATTACTACTTATTGTAATAACCAACTGAGATTAAAAGTACTTATCCAGGAAAAGGCTATACCGCACTTACAGTTGTGGGGTGAAGACTCCATATATCACTGGCTCCTTCAAAGTTGGAGACTTGAGAATAAAAACATCATTGATAATATTGAAAATTAAATTCTTATCAGGGATGGTACAAATCAATCTGGCCTTGAGAAAGGAAGTCCATTTTTTCTGCAAGGTCCTTAATCCTCCTTGGTCCCTCTTTTGATATTAAAAAAATAAAAAGGTGTTTGTGAGAAGAATTAGCAGCATTTTTGCATTTAAGAACCACTGCTATATAGCGTGAAACTACTGAGCCCTGCTATTTTCTAACATTTCACCTATAGCAACATTAATAAATGTTAACACATTCACAAACAGAAAAGTAAGGAAGCCACAGAAAAATTAGTTGATTCAACAAAAATAATGCAGAATGGTTTCTCTCAACACATAGCGGTAAGATGAGATACGAGACTTACAAAAAGAACCATATTTCAGCAACACTTGAAAAACTGAAATAAGCAATGTATCCTTAGAAAAAAAACTTATTAGAACAAATAAGGGACAGTATAATACTTCCATGCTTATTTTAAGAGAAATAAGAAACATTGCATGTGTTCTGTGATATTTAAACTGTGATTTAAATTCTAATATTGCAATATGCACTTAAACTTGCCTGACATTAATAATTTCATCAGAAGAAATGCTGCAATGACTTAATCCTGCAAGCAGTTACTATCTTTATTAAGGATTTGCAGTAGCAAGGCTTAAAGAAGCCAAGATACGTTGACTAGAAATGTTTCAAAATATTTGATACTCCAGCTGTAGCTCTGTTAATTCTCTTCAAAAAGCAAGAGCATATTTGAAAATCATTAATATTTCCCATTCATTTTCCAATGCTGTTATGCAAAGTATTAAAGGAAATCTGCAAAATTTATGAAAACAATTAAGTATAAATGCTTATAGATTTGCAACCTGCCATCGATTCCTATTTCAAACAAACAGCACTAGTAAAGCTCTCATATTCCACAATACTTCCCTTTTAAAGTGTGCACAAGCTGTCAGTGGGAAGAGGGTCATAACAATAAGCCCACTGTAAGCCTGCCTCTAGCTGCTTGTTTAATGGAAATCTCAAGGGTACTAACTTGTTATTGATGTTTTGACTTCCATGTTTAAATATAAAACAGCAAAGTCAAAATAAAACATTTCAAACTAATCAAAATGAAACGGATAGATAAATTTCCTGTTGGAAAAAAAAAATCCAGAGGAAATTGATACATTCCAATGAAAAAGTGTTTGTTAAATCAACATTTTCTACTGGAAAAAACCTCTTTCATCAGCAAGATTTTTATCAAACACTCTTGAGTACATACTTGAATCAGCCTAATAAACTGAGGTTTAAACACAGCAAATGTGACAGAATCAGGCTGCTGGTGACCGGTTTCCTTGAGGCTCTGGCAGTTCTAACAGCTTCATGGAAGTTCCATCTGCTACACCGCAGTGAAGAGCTATTCTGCTGAGGACACAGCTACAGTTTTGTTTGTATACAGCTACTTGAAAGTAACTTGACAAACAACGTAGCTGTTCAGCTCCAACCAAAGTCAGTTCTTCCCAGGGAGCTGTACTTGGAGTTGTTTAAAAAAAACAAAAATGAAAGCCAGGGCAGACACTTTTTCTGTTGCTGGGCTTTGTGGTGGTTGTTTCCACCACCACCCCCGCCCCAGGGTGGGCAGAACCCTCAGATGTACTGAAATTTCACTACTGTGCAAAATTAAATTAATTATTTGTTCCCAAAGAAACAACTAGGCTTTCTCAGTTCTGAAGAACTGACTGAAACTGCTAATTCATTAAGATTCTGTAAGTTTGACCACTTCCATTTAACCCGCAAGAAGTCCACAATAATAAATGCTTTTTAACACACAGTAAGTTGAACTGTCTTACCTTGCACACTCTAGCTATTCTTGGAATCATCAGTTTTCCGACAAATTCATACTCCACAGACACCTCAGTGAAAAAGAAGTATATTTTGTCATCTTCTCCATCTGTGCTGTTTTGATCTGCTCTTATCACATCAGCAAAAACAAAATTGGGCTCTACAGATAGAAAGAGAATAATTTTATATTATATGAGACTGCTAACTTGATTCCCTCAAAGACCTTCTAGATGTCCTCTTTTGCCCAAACCTCACACTGCACTTACCTGCTCTCCAGTCACTAACCTACCTACATGGTTTGTTGTTCATAATAAGAATAGCATTTCTAAAACAATAGAAATAGAGAAAAATCCAAAACCACAACCCTATGTGAAAGCGCTAAGGTACCTGAGAGATCTCTATGGTCTGACATCTCGTTACTTCAACATTCTTCAGTCCACACTCAAGCGTGGTTTTCTTACGGCCCTGGAGAGGTACACCCTGCCTTGCCTGCCTCTCCTCTATTTCATCTACTAGCTTAAACACTAAAAATGACATTACAACATGTATTACAAAATTCAGTATCCTGTACTTTTTGGACATAATGCATTTTTCAGAATATGCTAATTTTGGTCCTTTTTGGCAGAAAGCCACCAACCTCTGACCATTCACAAAATTTGGTGAATTTTGACATTCAGGAACTGAAATCATCAGGAACCATGATAAGCTCTATTTGAAAACCCATTAAGAGACCAAAACCATTCTCTTCCTTACTATATCATAACTATGCTGCATTATTGCAAGGATGAGCAAGTAGATATAAAATAAACTGTAGCCCTTTAGCATCAAGTTGAAGGCTGTATGTCTTGAAGCTGTTTTCATTGTCAATGCTGATAAACATCCTTAAATTTCAAAACAAAAATCTCTTGATGGCACACAAGGGCACAGGCTCACATGTATGCCAGCATAACAAAAATCCATCCTCTATGAGATACTAGATAGTTGCCCCTTACCCCAAGTAATATGCTTACAGACAAAGAATCTTAAGTGTGACACTGAAGAAAGAAAAAGAATTTGGTTGGGTCAGTTCTCATGCTCACTTACCATTAAGCCATGGTATTGCATACTCTGTTCTCAGAGGGCTCTGATGAGAGTGCCGTGAAATGATAGGTTCACTTCCCAAGAAATTGTAAGAAGTCCCAGAATAAAGCTCCTCATCTTTAACACAAAACCAAGTATTTTAGACTTTTTTACACACGGGATACCAAAAAGGGTACGTAAATATTTCAGGAGACTATGTAAGCTTAAACTTCCCACAAGAAAAGATAAACAAGGATTTCCTCTAAATTGCCCCAGACTTGTCTTCTATGTTTACATTTCTGCTAACAATTCTCATGGCTAACACTTCCACACTTGGCTTATTACTGGTCTAACACAAGCAACTGGCAAAAGTCAGCATTGTTTTTGTGATACTTCAACACTTAACATGTAAACCTACAGTTTATGTACAAACATGCAAATTTACTTAAGAAATGCCACAGAAGTTTTGGAAGTAATTATTTTACTCTCCTATGCCACCATTATTCAAACTCAACTTTTAAAAATTTGGGCAACAATGCACAGAGTATGTTCTTTCTCATTTTCTGTTTCCTGTTACTTTGAGCTCATTTATGATCTTGTGACACCAAGGTACTGCCATGAACTCTGGTTTCACTAAATCAATATTCAGTGGTGTCTAATCATCCAGTAATATACTTCCAATAAATATCTTGCTTCCCTATTCTGTCTCATGGATATGTCTTCAGCACAGCCAAATAACTATACTTGTTAAATTTACTAAAAAGACAGTAATTGATACTACAAAGGCTATCAAAGTCCATTTAGACTACCTGGAATAAATATGTTAAACACCTGAAAATATAGTTTAAGAATTAGTATTTTAAAAGTTGTTTCCAAGGCAACCTAGAGTTTTAAGTTCTCCTTTTAAGAAACATGCTAATGTTGACTACATAAGTATTTTAATGTCTATCTAGATACACAGTAAAGATGTAAAAATATGGATGCAATCTACCATTTTGACACTGATAGACTAGAGAGTGGCAGCAGAAAAGATCAAACATTTTTATACATAATAATGATGTATGCAAAGTCTGAACTTACCAACCATAACAGACGTGTAGCTTTGAGCAGGATCAAATGGACATCTGCCCTTACCATCTTCATTTTTACCCCCAAGTTCAAATGAAATTAAATTCTGCAAAAAATTAAGTTGAAAACCACAAAACAACTGTTTGCACTTTTTATTTCAGCCACTTGACTCGTGCAAAGGTAACTGAAAAATTAACAATAAATAATCAGAGAATCACAGAATGGTAGGGGATGGAAGGGACCTTCAGAGATCATCTAGTCCAACCCTCTTGCCAAAGCAGGTTCACCTAGAGCAGGCTAGACAGGAATATATCCAGGTGGGTTTTGAATATCTCCAGAGAAGGAGACTCCACCACCTCTCTGGGCAGCCTGTTCCAGTGCTCTGTCACCCTCAAAGTAAAGAATTTTTTGCTCATGTTGAGATGGAATTTCCTGTGTTCCAGATTGTGCCTGTTGCCCCTTGTCCTGTCGCTGGGCACCACTGGACTGTACCATCAAATTCCAGCATCAAAGGCATTTTTTGTAAGTTTATAAAAGGCATATGAGTTTTCAGAAAATCTTATCGAGTCCAGGAGACAGAGAGGAAATGTGATCCTATGATTTGTGAGGGCGGGAGCAGAAAAGAACAGAAGACAAAAAGTTAAATCCAGACAGACCTCAAGAAAGAGCACCTAAAAAAGCCAGACAGCAGGAAAGGCAGAGAAGTTAATTGATATATGGAAAGAGCTGGCAATTACTGAATTAGCCTGCATAAAAATGGAGTTTTAGAAATCAAGAAGGCTTTCTGAAGTGGATTTAGCAATTTTCGAGATCATGTTAAATTTGTGAGATGGGGCATAATCCAACTGAATTTTAAAAAGCAACAGAGTACTTTGGCTACTACTTTATAAATCCCTTAAAAACAGAGAGAATGAGGATCAGGAAGATGACGGAGAACTGTAGCCACAGTACTGGGGAAGTGATCAGTTATACTGTGTAATGAAAGCTTTAGAGGCTAAGGGCAATGACTTCTGGCAATGTTCCAACGGGGATGGCAGGCAGGCTTGAAGGCAGGGGAGACAAAAAAAGAACAAACAATTACAAGATTTCTCAATTTCAGAATTGTGAAGAGCCGCAGTAAGGAGAATGATACAAGAGTCAGCAGCAAAAAAATGGAATTTTGACTTTGCATCAAGACCACTCTGAAGCATTCAGCACTATGAAGCTGTGGCATAGCCAGGAGCAGAGACAAGACAAGCAGAGACAGGAATCTGAGAAATTTCAGGGAGATTCAGTAATGGATGGAAGTTGTAAAAAGAATGTCATTTCAGTTTTAGAAGTTGTTTTTATGCTAATGCACAATACACAAAGAATTATGAAAGCTAAGAAAAAGTAAATCCACAGTTAAACAAGATGAAACAATAATTCAGTAAGTACTTTGAAAAAGGAACAGTACTGTTTATTTCCATACTCTATCATTACTGCGAGACAGCGTAATAAATGCTCCAAACATTACAACCGGCACTGAAATTGCAACAGTCTTTGGGTATGGAGATTATCTCATTGTTTAAATGAGGTGCTTTTAAGTTACAGTTGTTACTGGGTTAAAACGTATGTACATTCTTACCAGGTAATCACACGTTGGCTGAAACGCATTAGTTCCACACACATAGAGAAAAGTATCATTCAGCTGCTGCAAGACACGCACGTAATTACGACACTCTGTCTGTAATACAGGATGAAAAAAGGACCAATCTGATAAACCACAGCTTCCACATTCCAACATAAATAAACAATTAAAGTTGTGCTGTCTGCTCCCCTGTTGCCACTACTTATGCCACACCACAGCAATAAGGCTGGGTGACACAACCACCACTGGGACACCATCTCCCTACAATCTCCAGGAGCTCTAGTCCTGCAGCATCTGCTTTCCTACAGCCAGTAGTGTGCAGCTGCCTCTATACCTATTCAGGGTAGCATGACCAAGTATCATATGCTCAGCAGGGTGCATCTCAAGTTGTTCCATGAAAGCACAAGCTCCAGAGACACATCCTATCCATACGAACAATTAATTAGATCTGGAGTAAGTTTTAGACTTTGTCATCCCTTGAAAGCCTAGATGAAACAGTAAGTGATAGTCAAGGTTGTTTTTTGAGAGAAACCTCTAATACCACCAAATTAGCTACAGCGCTTTGTTACTTATGTCTGTCCCTTTTTTTCAGTCCTTGATATCAATTGCTCTTTCATCTAAGGAAGCTTCTTAATTCCTTTGGCTCCGAAATAGAAGGCAGCATTTGAGCAAAGCTTTGAATAAAGGATATGATAACGTTTCAGAAAAAGAACTCTAAACACCCACTTAGAGTGAGGGGAAAAAACAGCATCAACAATATCCCATAATTCTTGCTGGTATGCAGCCTGATACCACCACTGTATTGTAGTTCCATAAATTACTTAAGCAAGTACAAGCACTGTCCTTACTCTTCCTTCTTATCAGCCAAACCAGGTACTTCTCTGACTGTATGGCAACTTCAGTATGGCAGAAAACTGAGAGGAAAAAAGAGCAAAACCAGTTTTCTGCCAGACGAGGTCCCGTAACAGCTGCTTTTTGCTGGCCCTAAACAGCATACTGGTGATAGATGCGGGAGAGGACTGCCCATTTTAGTGTAAGAAACAGCAGTAGTGGCTTAATACCTTGACCCTTTTGAAACTATTGCCCTGTGCAAAACTTCATGGCTACAACATAAATGTGACTAGTAAAAGGTTATGAGTACAGTGAGGAAAAAGCATGGTTGGCAGTAAGCGTGACTTGCTAAAATGGGGGCAGGAAAAAAAAAAGGAAGAGAATTTTGGAGCTCTGGCAAAATACCCATGTATAGGGTCTAACATCCCTTGTAATTAACATTAATAATTTCTGCAAAGGACTAGTGGAGACACACACACCATCCACTAAACTATATGCACATGCAAGACATTCACATCTCTTGTAGTCATCGTGGCTGTACAAGACTATTACTACTAGTAATCCCAACTGAACCTGGAGAACAAAAGTAACACTCTCTGAGTGCATCCTGAAGAGGCAGACAAGGAGAAAACGACCCTTAAATACCCACCACACCTTGTGTTAGGATAATGTACTGATGGTTGTCAGTCAAAGGAAAGGCAGTAAGCTGAGCCAAGGGAAAGAGAGCCTACTCCCACCTCGGTAAGTCCCATGAACGCAGGGTATCTATCAGCCCTGGATGCAGCACCTGGGGGTTCATAACAGTGTGAACCAAAAGAGGCTGCAAGTTCAGGGGTGCCAATGTCAAATCCCTGCAAGTGCAGAGTAGAACCGCTTTTTGTATCTACAGGGCTTGCAGACTTCCACTTTCAAACCTGTGCTAAAAGCCTGACCATGAGTCTTGCTCAGCAAACTCTCACTTCAAGGTATCACTAAATGAAGTGGCACTACACAAGGAGAAAGGTACATCCAACACAGAGTCAACCACCTCAAGTAAACCATCTCCACAGAAAGGCAAATTGAGCAAGCCAGCCTGTGCGCTGGCAGTCATGAGTCCATGGTTCCCAGAAACACTGAGGGATCCCAGGTGCTGAGCTGCCTGCACTGCCGAGCTGGCAGGCGACCAGGCTGCTCAGGTGTCGCAGAGCTGTCTGAGCAGCCACAGCAGCAAGGCACTACCACAAGAGGCACATCTGCCAAGTACCACAATAAGGATATAGGTAGTTAGTGAAACACTGGAGGAATAGCACTGGCCTAATAAATAAACTCTATGCCCTAAAGCAAAGCAAACAGAATTATCACTTATTCTGTAAAATCAAATGCTAGGGAGGAATTATTGCAATAACAAAACACAACAGTTGTTATAAATTACCTCAGTGAAAGTAATACTGGTTTATCATTTTAATGGAAAAACTTGTAATGTTAAGCGCACACCAGGGTGTGTTCAGATTTTCAAACATTCAAATTATATTTACCAGCAAGAAATAATGAACTAAGAATTAAAAACAATAATAACAACAACAAAAGACTAAGCATGCTGCAGTTCCTAAAGCTCAAGTTAATTAAAGAATTTAGGTGATTATTTGAAAATTTTAATTTCAAACAGTTGGAGCCTTTCTTCTTTTAACATCACTTCTCTTGAAGCGAAATGTGTAACATCTTTCTCTAAGTTCAATAAAAGTACATACCTGTTCTGATTTGCCCTTGACTGCGCATTTAGTCCTTTTATCTTCAGTGACCTTCCAGTGTAACTAAGTGAAAAAACAAGCAATAAGAAGGCACATACAAAGCACTTTAATTCAACGAAAGATCTGAAAACCTTGCGATAGCACACACACACAAAAAAAGAGGCAATCCTAGGACTATCTGCAGCAACTGCAAGCCATCTTGCAAGTAGCTTTCAAAGGTTCAAAGCCATTCTTTCCCAGGGAGTTGACACTTCCAAAGGCATGTGCCTTAAGAGGGTCTAAATAACTGCTATTGTCTTTTGGGTTCATCATGATGTTTCCCCTCAAATTGCTAGTGAAGTTGCCACTAACATATGCATTAGGGAAATGCAGCTGTAACCGCTTGAACTACTTTTCAATTTCATTCACGCTTGAATGAAAAAACACTTGGGAGGTGGCAATCAGAGAAAACTTACTGGACTACAGTTTACACTACACTGAGTAGTACTGCTTTGACAGTTACATGCACTCATAAAATAAGGTTTATATGCTGGTGAAACTGCCCACCACCACCGTGAACATTTTGTTCAGGTTAAAAAATCATGAGCATCTTCCAAAATATCCTTGGTGGGACTCCATACTGCGCCTCCAAGTGTCAGCCTGTGCTGACGATGTGATAAGAAGCAGGAACCTGGGAAGGACTGGAAGCAATACATTGTTAGTAGACCTGCATGGGCTAATCTACTCTGAGAAGCCAGTGTCAGCACATGTAGAGTACTTTTCTGAGCAAGCTGGATCAGACCTGTCTGCACCACTGCTTGCTGTGCAGACACACCTAGAAACACAAAACAGAAGCTGAAACTGAAAGGACAGGGCCTTCATTTCATTTGAGCACATCTGCAGCCTGCCACTCCTGAGCAAACTCCAACTTTGCTTCTGTTTCAGATTAGATTACCTTCTGATTCAGATTACCAGGAGATGGCCCACTCCTGATAATAAAAATATGTATAAGAACCACCATTAGAGATGATACCCAAAGTCCCTCCAGTCCAGCATCCTATCCCCAAGAAGGAAATACCTAAGGAGACTTCTAATTACTTGTTTATATCCAACTTCTCATTTCTTCCTCTCATCTGATGGCATGGTTTACTCTATAGTGTCTTCCAGAAATAACACACAGTGTACTTTCTCTTTTAGGTAGCTACCACCTAACGTGCAGTGCTACTGACACCAGGAGATTAAGTCACATTTGGAGTATGATTTTTACATGGAAGATAATGTATTAAAATGCATACCTCGTGCTGCTTTTCATCAATATTCACTGCGTTTAATGCAAAGATCACTTCTCTGGCTCCTACATACAGAACATCTTTGTCTTTACTTAACAGCAAGGTTGAATAGTTTGACACTTCTGATTCATGAAAATGTATTAGCTGGACCTCTGTTGAAATGAAAGGAAAATAGCACCACATGAAGAAATACGATCATTTACGGTCAAGTTTATGGGTCATTTTTCTAAGTTGTCTAACAGCTGTTAGATATCTTGAAAACAACAAAGGTTAGTTCAGACAACCCATGTAACAGATGAGAGACCCCTCAAAATCTTGGTTAAGCAGAAACAGCAGTTCCCATCATCAACATCAAAGTCACTGGTCCCCACTTTCTCATTCAGTTTCAAATGCCTAAATATTTCGTCTTGTAGTGATCCCTTACACTCATGTGTTCCTTTTTTTTTTTTTTTTTCTACCTGTT
>VFFE01008422.1:2715674-2746640 GCA_008921705.1 Burhinus oedicnemus | reverse complement strand
CACTTGATTATTTAAAAAAAAAAAAAAAAAAAAAAAAGAGACAGCCAGAACATCATTATTCAACACCAGTCCCAACGATTAGCAGTCGTTCATGTACAATACCATACCTTAGAGATGTCTCCGGAGAAGGCTTCTGAAGTTCTGTAAATTTCCTGGACTTTAAAATAGGATTAGCAAATCTCTGCCCTTGTAAAGGAAAATCCTGAGTCTCCCTACAGCCATGGTTACACTCCCAGCCTAGCTTACCTACCTCAGAAAATGCAAAATGACAACAAAATCTGAAACAAATTACATTACCTTCTGAAGACGACAGAAGGTCTGGTTGGGTTAGTTAGTGCCTACTTTGCTGTGTGGCTGGAGAACTGCTCTGGCCACACAAAGCAGAAAACTTGTCATTTCATTCCCACTGTATAGTTTTGCAACACAGGCCCTTTTTCACATTAGTAAGTTTGACTTATGGGATATTATGCGTCAATCCAAGGCAACATTTTGCACGTTAAAAAAGGGAGTGAGACAGACTACAGTGAACATTACATGCCCAGTCGTGCAAGCTCCACTTTGTTCTTGTTCCTATTAGTTAAAGTAGAGATGAAAATGCACTCAGGACCTTGTCCTTTAATTTAGCCTTCAATTTAATTACTCCTCTCCCCCTGCTCCCTTCCCTGGGCTGAAAATTATCTGGAATAACTCCTTCACTGACATCCACTGGGAAGTCATCCATAGTCTAATATGGACCTGGTTTTATATAACACAAGGGGTAGAAGGAGAAATAATAAAAAAAAAAGGCCCAGAAAACGGCCTAATTTCCAAATTAGCTCAGTCCTATCAGTGTTCACTGGCTTTGATTAGATTTGATTGCTTTGCATTTCTGAAAAGTTAGGTCTCCTAATGCTTTAGGTTTTACTCCTAAAAATGAGCCACAATTTGCTTAAAAACAAGAAGACTTAAGAAACAGAAATGTGAAACACTTCATTACAGAATTAAGCTCTAATTAAAGTGACCAAAGGTCTACTCTTCTGTTTTCTGCAAAACTGTTGAATATTTTCTGAGTTAAATTTAAACCAATAATTTTAATTTAGGCACTCTGCTGCTGATTTTAAATCAATGTATAATGACGAACTGCAGCAAAATAGTATGTACACTACTTGCATGAGTTTTCTATAATGCTTGTATTTATGGTGACTAAAAATATGGCAACTGTAGAAGAAGAAACAATCAACAGAGCTCCTGTCAGTTTGGCAGAGCACAGCTGGAAGTTCAGAGCTATGAACATTCCCATCAACGTGCATGATTTTACCGCATAGGCAGAGAAACGGAAAGACCCAAGTTTCTGCTCTCTCAAAGGACAGAAAATCAAAACTGTTAGAAAAATGTTAGTCTGCCTAAGTGCTAACAAGGAATACTAGCACAAATTATGAAAGCAGGGAGTTGTGATGGCATATCTTGACTGTTACCTAAATGGGAAAACATTTGGCTCTCACATCACCTGTGTCAAAGAAACACTGCTCAGGTCCATCTCCTAGAAAAATGCAAAATGCCACCCCTGCAATGGGAGAAGCGGAAAAACCAGCAATGGGAAGGAGGCTGCCATCTTTCCCATCCTCCAAGACACAGAGACAAAGTAAGCAAAAAGAGGTATTTGTGAAGATAAAATTTCATCTTACACAGACGTCAATTCAGCAACCCTTACCAGTACCAAATTAATTTTTTTTGTAAGTAATAAAACACAACATCTAAAACCTAGATGGTCCCTTCTTCCCCAGTCAGCATGGTAAAGCTGGATTCAAGTCTGCATCTTGTACGTGTGATACTTGCACAAGCTGTCTAAATTCTGGAATTTCAAAGATAGGAAATGCCCAGTTTTGCAACCCTGGTTTTGAAATCTTTTTTTATCCTAATACTTAGTTGCATTGTGCAATCTTCTGAATTCTGCTCAGTATTACACAAATGGCTAAATGGATCCATCTTTATCTTCTCTATAAAGGTTAAAACCATATGAGAATTTACTCACACACCTGCAGCCATCAGCATTATAACTGGGATCCTTGCAATTCCCAAGAAAAGATCGTTAGGATCACACAGTATCCAGCCTCTGCCTGCAGAATGCTATACGGGCACTGGCCCTCCTGACCTACTCCTGTCACTCTTTTCATGACTCCCCAGGCACACCAAGCATTCACATCATTTTCCTCCCATTTTGTATTGCACTTTATTCTCTTCCCCGGGGTTATCTTTTCTTGCAGTCCCCCACCTACTCTGTGCTTATGCTCCCATCCACGCTGCTACCACCTCCTCCTCCCCAACACAAGCAATGCACAACTACATGACCACAGCTGATGCAAGCCCCAGTGACACTGTCAGACAAAAGGCCACCTTCTTTTGGGCTAGACAGAAGACCTTCTAACATACATACTTCCCTACCTCTCCATGAAGCTACTTTCACACCACTCGCTCGCTATCCAGGCACAGCAAAGGAAGGCCTCACAGTAAGTGACAACTGACTGCAAGGCACCCTTCCCTGCCCTCTGCCAGGAGCAAAATAACACAGCAGGTTTCCCAGGCAGCCTACCCTGCTATTTTTAGATTTTAAAAAAAAATCAAATAAAAAAAAAAAAAAGGCGTTTGTGAAACTTGTAAGTTACTATGATTAGGGATATGAAGCTCAATATGCAGAGACAGGCAAATTTATGAGCAATTGCTTCCTCCAGCAGAAAAGGGGGGGGTGGGGGTGGGTGTTTAAAGGATTCATCTGTCAGAGGGCATAAATTGCAAGTTCTCCCAAAATAACTGTCTTCAAAGGCTTTTGAAAGCTTAACAGAATACAGACCTGCTTTGAGGTTTATTGACGTCTATTTGATAACAAAGATTTTAAGATGTCATACATGAAAAAACACACCACAGAATTCCCACTGTGAGATTCTGCTTAACCCTGCTTTTTTTCAATTTGCCCGAAGTTTTGTTTTCAAAAGTTGAAGAAAATGCTCGTATTTAAAGTAATCAGAATTACACAGCAAGAAGAGTACAATTTACCTTTGACAGCTGAGTTTTATTTACATAGTTCATTTATTTTAGACCAGCAAGGACAGGCTGGATATATCCTTTGCTTTAATTCTCACCCTTTCAAAACCTCAAGCACAGTGCCATTTTTAGACTGTTTCATGAAAAATATCATTTCTACAATCTTTTTCTTACTATAAAATATGTATGGAGTCATCTTCTGCTGAGGTAAGTTAAAACCTCAAACTAGCAGACCAGTAGCCCTTTATGACTAACACACATGTAGAGCATGGGATTATTTACATTTCAAACTGTAACCAAAATACTTTGTAGTTGCTAGGTGCTTACAAATTAGATTAAGCTTTTTAAGGTAATTTTCTGTGGTCCTTACCTCCACCACAAAGCTTGCTGAAGGAGGTGCACTAGTGCTAAAAGAGGATAAAAATTCTGAGGAAACTGAAATCCCCAGTTTTAGGCTTAAATTTTTGTCTTTGCAGAAGGTTTCATATTTTCCTGATTCTGCATGATAAATATGTCATCAAGAGAAAACTAATGCTTGAGCTTAAAGTACAAAATATTTTATAATCTTCAGTGCAATACTTGAAGAGATCCTTTTTTTATTGAACTCACATTCCTGTTCTTTTCTTTAGTACTATGCGCTTTTTTGGGGGACAAAGATTACAAGAAGACAGAGTATTATGCAAAAAAAATAAAAAAAAATTAAAAAATCAAAGATTACAAGATGACAAATAGGAGACTGAAATTCTTATTTTTCAGGTTATTATGGGTGGATTGTTAGAAATGTCACATTAGCCTTCAATTCCAAAGAGCAACAGGAAAGAGCAAACTGGTTTGCTTCTGCTTGCTTTGTCTTTTCTTCAAGAAAAAGAAAGCTAACTCTGGCCTTGGACTAGTCAATCTCTGAGGCATCAGAGGCTGTAGGCACTGTCGTAGGTCCTGAGCCTGGCTGTGTAGAAGCAAACTAAACAGAAATTACTAATGTAAAACTACATGGACGATCTGCGGGACCCAACCACAGCTGCAGTGCCAGCACCTTCTGCTAATTTGGATGCTGAGCTATCCCAAATCCAGAATTCAAGAGCTGCCCAGGGGAGAGATGTGTTTTAAGATCCTTTTCTGCTTCACTGGGTTCTCCCAGATACTGAACCTGGGTTGTGACAGTGTCAGTGCTGCAGTGAGAACTGTTCAAATGACCAAGAAACAAAGTCCCTGAAATTCCAAGTCCATCTTCCCCTACCACTTAAACATACTCTCACATTGCTCAGCTTCTTCCTCATTTCTTGTCAGGCTCAAAGGACTGAGTCGGTCATTCAAAGTTATTTGAAGATGCCTACTGGCAACTAATGGCACTCACAAAATTACCCGCATGTCTAAATTAACAGGCACACATGCTTTTAAAAAACGACCCTAGGTGTCCAGCAACACTTTCAAAGATTCCAACGTCTCTGAAACGAAGCCCAGTACCCCCTCACACACATAAATTGCGTAACACAGGACAGCTACAATCCTGAACAGGACCTTTCAGTGGTGACTAAAGCACAGGTAAACATACAGTATGGTCCTGAGTGAAAAACGTCCCTTTTTTGCTAAGTTTCTCAAGAAATTTGAACTTGAACTTTCTGATCTTGAAGCAAAACAAAAGTAGTAAATCAATCTTATTATTAAATCCTTATTTATGTTTTTTCCGTATGAATTAAGTCCCTAGTGTTCTAGCAGTGTATTTATTTGTTTTACTAACAAAGACACCCCTAACTCAGCCACCACAGATCCACCACAGCCCCCCTGCCGCAGTAAGATACACCTAGTTTCACTGTACGTACCTACCACCTCTTGGAGCCTCCTGCACACCCCTGGAGCTGGGGAGCCGTCAGAAACACGTCCTTTCTGGAAAGAGATAAGAAACAGTGTTTGGCACCATTACTACATAAACCTCAAAGGGCAAATGCTGATATGGAAATTATACTAAATCCTCCCCCAAAAGTTTGGCTTTTATTTCCCAGATTACCAGGACAGACTATTTCTGACAGAAACCAGAACTGGTATATTTGCATCCAACAAGCCAATATCCAGATGCTGCACTTAACACAAAAAACTATTAAGCAGTCCTGATAAAAAGCATACACACCAGCTCTTTTCAAACTCGATTTGTTTCCTCTATCCCAAGCTGGCCGGTAACTACTCAGTACAAAATTACTCAACATTTGCATTGCAGTAGCAATTATCGATGCTGGTAAGAGTCTGGGACCCCTCTTATGCTGGTACAGGATGTACACAGAAAGCTCAGAAAGGTTAGACACTAGCCAGCTCCACAATCACCTTTACTAAAAAATCCCTGTCAAGCAGTTCCAACATTCTCCTGCATTACTGAATGACTCCATTAGGCACAAGCTTGGAATAAGTATGTCTGGATATTTACAACAAAACTTTGCGCATTCATATTTATTTTGATGTAATCAAAGGAGAACAGTGGACCACTCTGAAGCAATCACAATAGGGCACAGGATGCATTTATCCCAAAGCTATCCTAGGTAACATATTTCTAAATATGCAGACTTATAATTCTGTTACATCAGCTTGTGTTTAGCATTTATACTTCCTACTGTTCACTCAGCTGCTTTTAGATAGGTGTGGGCTACCTGAAGGAACAGTGTTTTTTAAATGCAAGTCACCACAGGTCTGATCTGGATTTCACTGAAGTCAACAGCTACAAGGTTCGCACATATCTAAATGGGAAGAGGGTGCACTTAAACAATAACAACAACAAAGAAATCTCCATTGCACATCTGAAGGCTTCATTCTTGATCCAGAAGATTATAATGAAAGACTCACAAGACAGAAGGCCCCAAAAGAAATAGGCCACACAAAATTACAAGAAACAGTTCAATATTGGAGGGCTCTAAGGAAAGGGTCTTTTCAAAGGCACAGTGTCTGCCCTGTCCTTCAACAGTGCATGTTTCGTGGCTGCCAGTATGGTAGCAGGTATCAAACAGGTACATCAAACCCATTTTTGCTTACAAAATCTTTTTAAAAATCTTTTAGATCTTCTGCATTATAGAGAGGGAAATGAAGTCTGACTCTCCCCACAACGTTTTTTCAACAAGATACCCCACAGAAATCCGCTGCCCATCTATGCTATTACCTGCTGGATATTTTTCACAAGCATTAGCGGGATATAACTGACTTATTTCTACTGTAAAAACAACCTTTCATTCTGCTGGATAAAACAGAGGAGGCAAACTGTGAATCATCCAACCAGTTATGAAGCTCTCCATGAACCAGCTTACACCAGACCATCTCTATGGCTGTAGCTACTCAATATTTAAGTGCAGAGTTAAAGTTTAAAAAAATTGCTGCTTGCCACAACAGGCTATTGATTGCCACTGTCACTATTGCTAACCAGAGTTTTCAGATCCCAGCACGCTTCCTTACAGCTTGCAGAGCAAACAAAGGCATAATCATCTACTTTAGCTGTAGGTACCTTAATGGGAAAAGAAAATTCTCTTCGCCTCTGCTGACAAAGGACTTCTAGAAGCCTGTGGCTTGTACAAGCACTTTCATTGTAACAAAGCGCTTGCATCAAAATAGCTACAGTAGGTGTCACACTCCTCATGAAAACCCTTAGACCAAATTAGCTGACCTGCAGACTCCACTAGCTCTTGAAACAGCCTGTCATGGAGATTTCCACATCTCCACAGGTGGTTCTGGGTTTCTAAGCTAGGGTTTGATGCCACCGGGGACCCAAAAGCCAGGTGGGCAGAGAGCTGGAGCCCAGGCCAGCCCTTGTACCTCCACCAGGGTGGGGAGAGGCAGGAGAGCCATGAGGACTTCAAAGTCACAACACATTAGCTCAAGAACTTAGCTCCCAAGAGCAGTGCATTCATTCCTCCGCAGTCTGTCCCTTGGGAAGGGGCTACTAACCATCACTATTTCTGGCGGAGAAGCCCGTGGACATGGGACCAAGTATGAGGGCCGCTGGGCTCAGGTGAAGCGTGGTTTTCAAGTAGGGGCTGATTCTTCTTTGATCAGCAGCTGCCACTGGCTGCCTGTCCCGACAACACCTGTAGTCACACTACACACATGAGTAACTACTCAGTTTGCCAAAAGCTATGACATAATTAAACCCTTTAATCCAACCAGGACTTGAGTATGAACTGAACATATGTGTAGGCACTGCAAGTTTGCAGGCACCCTTCGGGTCTTTGTTTGACCCAAGCCTCGCAGGTGATTCTTTCAAGTGGGCAGTGCAGGAGCGCCCTAAAACCCAACAACATATAAGATTTGTTAAGACTGAAAACCACATTTCTGTGTAAACTTAAGTGAACAAAACCCCGTTTCTTCTGGTAACAATTACTTAAGCTTGGGGGGAGGGTACAGGAAAAACAAAAAGTAACAGCACAGAATGCTCATTATTTTGACAACTGTGACTAAGTCCTCAAAGATTAAAGAAAACACCTACTGGATTATAAATGAAAGACAGCCTGGAATATATTATGTAGACATGATAGTCATCTTAAGGAAATTTTTCATAAAAGAGCAAACACACATATATGAAGGATTGTGGCATATATGTAATTTATTTATTTGAGGATCATCTTCTAATCTGTCAAATTCCAAATTACATTAATCTATTCCAAGGCCCTTCTGGGGGTCACAGCCTACTTGTATTTACCAAAAAACAACCAAACCCCAAACAAACAAAAAAACCCAAACCCAACAGATAACTTGTACTACTTCCCTCTGCATATAGTTACCATCCAGATAGAAGCATTTCTTTAATCCTCTATTCAAGCTTACACCTGCTGTAACCAGGTCCTAGGGATTCTACATGAGAAGAAGAAAGGAAATACAGAAGAAAACTAGCTTACAATTGAATTTTAATTACTTGAAGAACTCTTTGAGAGACCACAGAGGCAAATTTTAAGTTTGGGAATGTTTGTAGTATTACAGCACGATTCACTGGCCTTACCAAAATACAATTTCCAGATCAACACCTTGATGATTGCAACTGGAGGTATATTTGCGACCTGTATCTTAAGTCAGCCACAAACTGTATGTGCTAGCTTTCTTAGAAAAACTATTTTAAATGCTCGTACAGAAGCCACAGGTAAAGCCAACACATAGCTATGAATAATTAAGCCTGTGCATGCTGCTCACAGACAGCACGCTAAAAATGTTCCTGTGAATGCTATGTGTGGTTTTAGAGTTTTTAAATTAAGTAACTACATGAAAAGGTAGGCTAGACTACAAAATTCAAGAACTGTGCATATTAGCAGCACTTTATTATAGTAATTGGGTATTTGACATATCAAAATATCTGTTGCTGACTGCAGCAGTTTCCACTCTCTCTCAACGGGACAGATGATGATACCTGCTGATCACCTGTCCAAGACCTTGGGGGTGGAAAAAGTCAAGTAACAAACAAGCTACAGAATTTACACAGGAAAGCCTCAAGTGTTTTTCCCCTTTCCCACTTGTGAAGCTTCACTTTTCATACAAACATCTTTATACCACAGAACCATTTACTGGCTTATCAATATCCCCCAACTTTTTCTAAACATTATGATAAAGGAAAGATAGGTTTGCCTTGGGCCTTACTTTATGTGCATGAGCTTTAACATGCAGCAGAGCCCCATGCTAAACCAGGTTTTGCAACAACGAAGCAGAAAAGCCCCCTTATGTCTCAGTCATACTAATTTAGCTCAAATATGACTGGGATCTTCAGGTTTCAATTCCCTTGTCACCCTGACTCTCCTCAGATCTCACAAGCACCCTCAAAAAAGCAAAGAACAACATAGAGACTATCGTGGAGGCAGAGAGCCCAGGACTGCTATTAATCCCTCCTGCGTCTCAATGCCAAAATGCGAATACTGAGGTTTGGCCAGCTACTGCTGAGAGCGGAGTTCCTGTTTTTAAGGATGTTAAGAGAAACTCTAATTAAGCAACCTAACTTCCAGAAAACCAGATGGGAACATTCATTATATTATCTATTCATCCCTAACCTTCCTCAGGAAAGGAGATCAGTGTATTTCATAATTCTAACTTCCTACAGTTACAGTATTATACAAGTATCAACACAAGATTATTTTAATAAACCAAAAACATGGTAGTGGTTCTGAATCAAATTCCAATAAAGACAGAGGGTACTAGCACTACAACTCTGTGAGACCAAGTGACACAGAGCACTGAAGACAGGAAATGAGGATGTACAACGGCACAAAGAAATAGCAAACACCAGCACTTTGGCTTCAGATTGAACTTTCTAAAACACCACTTTAGGGACATGTAAAATTTATACGTACTTGCAACACGGTGCATTTGCTTAGGGAAGCAAATGTTCTTTCAGAGGCAGCATTAGAATATTTTGGTCAACAAACAGCATTGTCTTTGAAGGGCAGAGGTCATTAGGAGCATCCCCACATTCAATACATTTTTACTTTGACAAAGTCAGTCACCTCTCACCATACCTGCATCATTGTATGGACTACAAAGACGACAGGGGACTGGAACATCTTTCTTATGAGGAAACGCTGAGGGACTTGGGTCTTTTTAGTTTGGAGAAGAGAAGACTCAGAGGGGGGGATCTCATCAATGCTTATAAATACTTAAAGGGAGGGTGCCAGGAGGATGGGACCACTCTTTTTCCAGTGGTGCCCAGTGACAGGACGAGAGGTCATGGGCACAAACTCGAACACAGGAAGTTCTATCTAAACATAAGGCGGCACTTCTTTATTTTGAAGGTGGCAGGAGCACTGGAACAGGCTGCCCAGAGAGGTGGTGGAGTCTCCGACTCTGGAGACATTCAAAACCCACCTGGATGTGATCTTGTGCAGCCTGCTCTAGGTGACCCTGCTCTGGCAGGGGGGTTGGACTAGATGACCTCCAGAGGTCCCTTCCAACCCCTGTGATTATGTGATCATCCCTTATTATCCTACAAGGTCTCCGTCTCCTTCTATCAGAAAAGGAGAAATCCAGAAAATTATTTGCTGGTGCTAAAACCTGAACAAGAACAAACAGCAGATGAGCTTCCTAATCTTACTCTAAGTATTCAATGAAAAATAACAGAAAACAAAGTTTAAATTCTGCCTGTATTTTTGGTTAATGTTCTTTAACAGAATGAATGAAACATACTACAAGAAAATGAAGAGTTAAAAAAAAAAAAAGGCAAAACAAACCCACCAAAAAACACCAAACAACCAGGAAGTCTGTACTACAAGCTTTGCTTCACAGACATGTCTTACCCAAAAGACTATCCGCTGCCAATTAAGTGGAAATGCCTCATAACACTAAAAAGTGGAGTGAATGAGTGTCATGTCATATTCACTATGACAATATAGCAACCCAGAAAAGCTAAAACTAAAAATCAACATGTTGTATTATACCACCTTACTTCCTAAGAGCTTAGATCACATCTTTTGGCACTCTGAGATAGCATCTTTTGTCACTTTTCAACTATTTATTACTCCAGCATTTCCTTTTTTGACTTTCTTCAATTCTTTACATAAACTGCACTTACCACTTTTTACAGGATATTCGAGAGTTATCTGAACACTGAGATTACAGAATACCCAGATGTTAACTTCACAGCGTTCCATATTTAGCATTTTTCAATGCTGTCTTGACATTTTTCTTTCTCACTCTTGCCTTGAGAAATGCATGGCCTCTTCCAAAAAACGCAGGCAATGAGACGACATGGAAATAAGTCTTTAATGCATAAGGAACAGAGTATTTTACCATCATAACAGTGTAGGAAAACCTTGTTATTTAGTAACAGATTCAGGCTTTTCAGGCTTTCAAGACAGTTTAACAAATTATGCCAGTTACTGACAGGTGCCAGACCCTTAAGTTTCTTGACTCTCAGAGGCGGCAAATACTAAAGACACCTTGTCCACACAGCAGATGTTTTCAGTACCAAAACATCCTCAGCCACTTTGCCCACCGAAAACATCCAACTTATTAAGTTGTACATTCCCCTATGCACTGTGAAGTGTATGCACTGCTCAGGGGCACCTACAGCGATAAGGCAAAATGCAAAGACAGCTTTTAAACAAACCTTAAAAACACATCCGAATCACTGCCTGCCTTTTTCTTCTTTCTTTTCCCCCCCTAAAATGAATTTGCATTAGGTGGACGAAGAGGACAAGGAAGAGTCATTTTCATCTCAGCACAAACGATTAAAAAACAGCACTTCTCCAACCTGCACAGCGAAACATTTTGCAACTTACTAAAGAGAAGCCTTGATAGAGGTTACCGTCCGTCTGGAGTAAAGGCTTCTGTGCTGAGAAAACAGCATAGTTCAAGGAGCCAGAGAGTCAGCTCCCTGGTTGTGTAAGTCACAGCACAGCCTCCCTGAGGGAGCTGCACGAGGTTGCTGAACTAGAGGATTTGAACCAAGCTATTCAAAACAACAGAGAAATAATGAAAACAAAACTTCACTGTGTTTGGCTGCATGAAATTCAGAAGTTGAACCTTGCAGCGGTATTTACTATTAAAAAACAATTAAAATTCGCAGGTGGAATTTACCCATTTTTTTGTAAAAACAAAAAACATAGATGTTCATGTCCAAAAAAACCCAAAAAGCTATAAAAAAGGATTTCCTCAAGCTTTACAAGTTATGTAAGGACATCTCTGACTTATGAACACAGGTAAAATTTGTTGTGCTTCTTTATCTTACTGATCATGCATTACAACTCCCTTATCATACACACCTCTTTAAAACTATCTTCCTCCCTCTCATGTCCAATTGCACAAAGTCATAATGTAACCAGAATGTCATTAGACTGGTTAGGGTGATACTTCATATCATGTTAAAAACATGCCCACTCAATAGCAAAAGAACCAGAATGGACCACAGGAAATTCATACATTCCTGAATCCTCCTGTATTATATTCCCAGTTTCATTTGGGACAAAGAACTACAGCATTCAGCTGGCAAATAGATCTGTGATAATAATTTTGAGTTTTCAGGTTCAGATGCAGTGAGGAGATGGCAGTGTTGCTGCTCCCAGCACTTTACCTGTCAGTCCATGAAGCTGCTTCTGCTGCCCACCACACACAACCAGCTTTGCATTTGATGTGAATCATTCCGGGTAAGCAGTAAAAGCTGTGCAATTTTTCCTACATCGTGTACATACATATGTTGAAGGTGGTGCAGTAAAGTCCTCTTTCAAAATGCCAGATTTTTTTCTTGATTAAGAAAAATATGTATTGTATTTGTATGGTAGCTACCTGAAGGGTCACCATCAAGTGCTATTATTTCCCTTTCATAAGTATCAAGCTGAAGACAACGCCTCCATGCAGGTGCTGTTGTTTTTGTAAGATGCTTTTTCTGCAGCAAATTTCAACACTCACGTTTTCATATGAGAGAGAGAGAGACAGGGGCTTTTTGAGTTACACAGAACATCAGTTCCTTCCTCCCCATCGACCAGTCGCAACAGGGAAGCTGCACAGGGAATCTGCTTAAACTAAAACCAGTGAAGTTTCCAAATCTGCTTCCACTGAGAACCTGCTACAGGTTAAAGATTAACAACAAAAAAAACCCTACTAAAACTGGAAATTTCCCTCAGGTGTGCTCATCCCCATATTAATGGGAAAAAATGTAGAAACATCTTATTTTTGCCTTCCATTCTTATTCTTTGGTATCTGACCCTCAAACAACAAGTGTCAAGTTTTATTTTCAGGCACAGCATCAATAGCAACAAGCCACAATGCAGTTTCCCTGCACTGATGGGAGCAGAGTTTGACATGCTTGGCTCTCACAACTGGCCTGTCACCAGGTCACTGCTGTTCTCCTCTTTTCCCTGCAGTATTCCACTTGTAACTGGTAACCCGCTCTTCTATCCATATTCTTATTTAATTACAGCACATATCTTTATATGTCCTTTATAGCAACAGTGCACTGATAAGAAATTATGTGAACAACTTAGTTTTAAGACACACATCAGAAATTTAACCATGTGCCAGGGTGGATGTCTTAAAAGTCATCCCCTGGATCCCCAAAATGGGGCTTGAGGAAACAAACTATATAACTGCTCTTCCTCCTTATAGTTACAAAGGGGTCCTGCCCACCTGTTACCTCTGGCCACTTCTGTGTCCCCTGGTGTCCATCCATCCCCACCTCCCAGCCCAAAATTATGCCATTATGCCACTGATTAGGAAAGTTGACTGATCAACTTCCACAGGTTAAAACCTACTTTGGGTAGGGGAAGGGTCAGGGTAGTTTAAATCCATCCACAATGCCTCCTTCAGTAGCAATACTAGCTTGTGTCAGATGAAATATATGCACAATACCACTGGAGACATCAAGTCTGAGCCTTCCTTGGGGCCAAAAAAAAAAAAAAAAAAGTGGGAAGCCCAGTAAGTGCTATGCTCACGCTGAGTCCCTCCCAGCCTCACCTCAGGGCCAAAATAAGAAAAAGGAAGGAAGAGTTGAGGGATCCTGGCCCGAAAAAGAAAACCTTGAAGGACTGAGGGCTGTCTGGGATGAGGCCTGTGATGGACATGATGCAGCTCTCCCCTCTGATGTTGTACAGCACCCACCAGGGCATTAAGCTTTCTGCAGGATTGCTTGCTAGAAGAAATCTTGGAAAGACAAAAGTTAGAACTACCCATGGCTCTGTCCCTGGTGGTAAACGTTGCTCTTTTCCTGATGCAGCATCATTATGAAAACAATTTACTTTATTCTGCCAGTGGTGAGTAACAAACTACAGTTCTTTCTCATCAGCTAAACCCTGGCCACAAGCATTTTACCCTTACATTTACTTGCACATTCAAGATACTCAGCTGCCTCTGAAGGACTGGCACAGAGCATGTACCATGGTATAAATGAATGTCCCAGCCAACCTCACGAAAATTCAGGGGATACCAAGGTTTAGGGTCAAAATCCAAAATTGACACCACACTGCAAAGATCATTTTAAATACCTAAGACCTCAACAGATTAATCTCCAGTTGCAGACTGTAACTCATGCTTTCTTAGCAAGCACCATGGAAACGCAGTAAAATAGCCTTAAAATTTAAGAAATCATAAATCCACCATAACAAAAACACCTAATGCAAACAGCTTCAGTGGCAAGCATTTTTAAAGGTTTGGGGTTTTGTTGTGTTTAAGGTTATTCTAGCTCAGAAAAGAGCTCCCCTTTTTTCCACGTTAAAAACTCTATAGCAACCCTGACATTTTTTATGCTGAAAAGTAACATAACCATACTTTTGAAAAAAGCCGCCAGTGCTTTTCACAGACGGCACAGGCATCGTTAGATTATTATAGTGACGCTCACTAACCTTCACTATTTTTTAAACTAACCGTGTACAGCCAGGGAGTCTGCACTCTTCTGTAAGATATACAAAGAAATTATACATACCAGCAACTACAGAAAAGTCTGTGCAGAACAGAACTTGTTAAACTTAGGTGTTTCATTGCAGAATTTGGTTAGGAACAACTCAGCGATGACTAACTCTGGAGTCTGAAAAAACAACTCTGACTTTGGGAGAACTTATATAAATGCAGTGATTTATCATGTTGCTACACCCACTCTATGAGGCTGTAGAGCATCAATCGTACCTGCTCCTGCCTCAGGACAACCCTTGTGTTGATATCAACAATACAAAGGTAATTTTGACCTTTAGTTAGTAACTGGGTTTCAGTTTGTGCCCATATTACCACTTTATGTACATTCAAAAACACAGGTGCAGATCTTTCAGTATAAATGCTTCAGATTTCACATCAAATTACGCATGAGCATGTCAGGAACAGGATTAACAGAAGCTTTGCTTGCAGAACATTCTCATGAGCATTACTGGGATTTTAACTGCTGCCAAGCCTAAAATGAGCTTTTTCTTATGCCAAATGAAATGTAGCAGACAGACTCATTATTACACTTGATGATTAACTTTTAAGAATCTTGTTTGCACTATCATTAAGGACATTATGAAAGGGAAAGATAGATGCGAGAGCTGCACACTGCAGAGTTTCTGCCTCAAAGTTTCTTGACAAAACAGATAATTACTGCAAGTTTCCAGCCCTTGAACACTCAATTTGATTTTTTAGTATTACAGAAAAGCAGAACTGTAACATTGTATGAAGGCATTAGAGGCAAGACAAGATTTATATGCTTCCTTCAAGGTTTAGGGCTCAACTGTGAAACACAAAGCTTTCCTCAGTGAAGCTGACCTCCAAATGTAGCAGCAACCATCCACATCTTACCTCAAACCAGAGATCCTCACCCCAGACCTCTCGCTTTCACATTTCAAATGTCACAGTGGAAAAACTAGGTTAAGCTCAGCCATATGCAAAAACTAATCTCAGCCTAGAGAGATATGTCAGAGAATTCGAAGGCAATTAATGTTACTTGTGAACCAGATTCTGCAGAGGTGCTCAAGCTGTTAGCTGTTTCCCTGTATCCTTTTATAACCTTCTGAGGTCGGCAGCTATAGATATCACATCACCAAAACACACAAAGCAAACAGAGAACATCCTTGAGACAGCTATATCTTCTTTCCTGCTGCATAACCCAGAACAGGCAAGAGGCAGGACTCGAGAAGATACTATCATTACCTGTACTCCAAGTGTCCTTCTGCATTGCAAAGTACCCTTCTCTTCCAAAGCATGCTTAATAGACCAAGAAACAAACCAAAGTCCCCATACAGCCTGTAAAATAAATGGGCCATTCCTATTAAAAAAAAAAAAAAATCATACCATATTAATTCAAATCAATTAAAATTTTAAATTCAAAGTTCTCTGTGGATATATTAATTTCCTAAATTTAAATTTCAATTGTTGTGCAGCTCATTTGCTAAAAGTTTGCTGTATTGCTTGGATTTTGTTGTTTTTAATAAGGGCAGATTTAATACAGTAAACAAAACAATGATTCTTACTAAGCATTAGTTTCCTTCTCACTCTCCCTTGATGATTCCCCCAATCTTCTCTAACTGGAATATTAACTTTAAACTACTGCAAGAGTATGTAACAGCAAAGCAAAACAATGTCCCAGTATTAAAATGTGAGCTTAGCTAGGTAATGTTATTTGTTTATGAACAGAGGAACTTCTCACATACAGCCTTCTTTCCAGCAAACTATTATTTAGACTTCTTTAAGTCTAGAAGACTTTTTTCTTAGAAATTGAAAAACACTAATAAACTACAGGATGTGCAGAACTTGCATTGAGAATTTAAGTCTACTAACAATCAGCTTGTTTTACTTAAGTAGCTTTTGCAGATTTCTTAGAAGTCATCCATGGTACCCAGGAGTATATAGACTACAAGCTGCATATCAGCACCCCAGGATTAGCAACCATTTATTAGCTGTTTTGCTACTGCTTTTCTACAATTAAAGACTGAATGACAGTTTTCATTATTTTTGTTGCTAAAAAACCTGCCTCCCATCAGACTGTTTGCTGACAGCTCTCACTTATTATGGCAGATTTTAAATAGCAAGCTTCATTTAAGCTTCCTTGTTCTTAAAGGCTGCAAATGTATTTCTGCTTGGTACAAATGCTTATTGACTTTAACAACAGAGTTGCTGTTCAGTGACACACAAGAAACTGCGCTACAGTTTGCATGCAACGGTACAAGAAGTCTAACAGCGAGGTCAGACAACTGCACACCAAGGCAAACACAAGCTGCTCCTTATTGATCCCAAAACTTCCACAACTCTCCTCTGAGAAAGCCCAAAACTAATAGTCATTCTGCAGAAAAAAAACATAGGTATCCAAGTACCTATCCTCAAATAGTTTCCCTATCTTTCTAACATGGTGGGTATCGTCCATTTTACCGTTAGCTCTTTTAAAAATATCACAAGAGGTTAAAGCTTTTTAAATTCTAACATGCTTTGAAAGACTGGTGGCACATCCAACGTTTAAGTGACAGCTAATGGTTATGCAATTTCACTACAGCTGACCCCTCCCTCATGACTTCTAGCAAAACACTGTCACACTGTGGATGGTCTCGGATGATACAAACTGACAAAACCCTTCAGCAGGAAAAAAGCCCTTGCTTACTTACCTTTTTGTTAGCATGAAACAAGGAATTAAAATGTTAACATTTGAAAGTACTGCTCAAAATTAACCTCTGCAAGACAATGACAAACTAGTGGAAAGCTAAAAATTAGATTTATTTATATCACTTCTGTAACATATGTGAGATTCTTCATTTAGTTGACATTCACCTAGGTTCACCACACCATTCCTGATGCACAGGGAACCTGTGCATCTCCTACCTCCTGCTGCTTCTCAGGGTATGAAAACGGGTTGATTCATTCTCTCTACTACAGGATTTTTTGCAGGATTTCCTACAGGAGCCCTTCCTGTCCAACATGAGTGAGGCTTCACAGGACAATTCCTGAAAAAGCATGTCCTAAAGACAATCTGGTCATCCTGGCCAAGATGAGCTGTTGACTAACAATCTCTCAGACCTCTCCATGCGTTGATGGGTCTTTCCATCCAAGGCCCAGAACTTCTCAATGGCATTTATCTCCTAATGCTTTGGTACATTTCCAGCTCTCGGGGTCACATGTTATGTTTAACCTTCTCTGACACATGTCAGTGCAACCGTCAGTTCCTTGCCTGAGAATGAGTGCAAAAGCCTGGGATCAACCACTTCACCTCTGAAGGACACGGTAACTGCAAAACCAGGAGAAAGTGACCATGCCTGGGAAAATAGCTGCTTAGCAGGGAGCCCCACCAGCTCCTCCAGTGCACAAAGGCTCCTGGCAAAAGCCAGGCTCAGGAAGTCAAGTGTCACAATGGACTCAAGGAAAGGCTCTTCTTGGTAGAGCACAGGAACAGCAGTTCAAACACGAAAAATTCTACTGATCAGGAAGACTTTTTAAGTCTTCAGCAACTCCAACAGAAAGAAGGTGAGATGACTGCCTACTGAGATCCACAGCACTGTAATAAGGATTTTTGTGTCACTTATAAAAACTACAATTTACACCTTTCAGTGAAAGTCTGCACCACACAGAGTTTGCACTGCTTTCAGCTTAAACGTCTTAATGGCTATGTCACTCACCATATAGTTTTCTCCTACATCTAAGCCACTTCCCAAGTTTTTGGAGGGGGGAAACAAGTTTAATAAACATTTCTCTGGCTCTTTAATGGGTTGAGAGGTCAACAGCAAAGCCTGTGAGGATCCCTCACTGCTCACTATCCCGCTCTGTAAGGATCTCCCAGTCAATCATCATCCTCCTCCACACCTCATCATCTCATCCTAGCAGCCACTCCTTTGCCACCACTGGGCTCTCTTCCAACTGCACCCAATGACTTACGCCTGCCATGGGCTGCGTCACCATGCTTTCAGTATTTACAAGCAAGGTTAGAAAACACCATCAGGAGAGACATTACAGTCTTAGTCTTATGCATAAGAATACAGGCAGGTTTGAAAAAGTGCCTGTTCTCACAGTGTCACCCTGTCTGATCTTTAACAGTTTGCATGCAGAAATCAAGCAGCCTAGCACTGCACCACATACAAAAATATCACAGCAGCAGCAACGATCAAATTCTGCCATCACCTTACAAGAGTGGCTATCATCTACCTTCTTCTCAACTCATCAGTACAACACACATTAAAAGGAGCTGCACCTAAAATGGCATCCTCAGATTTTCCCTGTGCCCTAAATAAACCTATCTCCACACATTTCTGGTGAGTGAGAGACGCAGATGCAAGCAAGGGCCCTACGCTAGCCCTTCCACTGCCTCCCACACTGCCAGAAGAGCCAAGGGCCAGGTGGGCAACTCTCTCTCCCCCTGCTATGCAGAGTCCTGTTTCACCATTTTGACTCCTGGATAGGTGGTAAATTTTAAGACCGACAAGCAACAACACGCACCATTTCTCAGACAGCAAAGCACACAGCCTGTTCTGGGACACCTGCTGCCATCAACAGGCAAAGACACACAATTTCAAGAAATAAACAAATGATCATTTGGATCACCTCACTGCCCATGCAGGACAAAGGCATCACAAAATCTAGAGCTGGACCATGTTTCTCAGGTGAAATGCTCATAAAATGAAAATCCTGTAGTCCTCCACTCCCTGCCCTCAACAGCTGTGAAATTGAGACAAATAAGTCTACAAGATCTTAAAGTGATCTATTAAAGCAGATGAAGCAAACACTTCAGTGTGTTACTGCAGCAAGCTGGAAGACATGATCAAAACACAAATCCTGCTTCTCAGACAAAGAGGTCTTCAGAGCTGCAGAGTATTGCAGAAGAGCATGGGGTTGTTTCTGCTGTTGGTTTTCCGAATTTAAATGGAAAATAGCAAATAAAAAAGCTTAGAGAACATATTACTGTCAAACTCTATTTCAATAATGTCAATTCTTTGTAGTCCAAAAGATCAAATTCTATTGGATTAGTAAGGGTGACACACCAGTTTTAGAAAAGCCTGGCTGTGACAATTATATCCACAAGACTGCAGAAGGCTGATGACCAGCAGAGGGAGGGTTAGTCAACTCTTCTGGATAAGAGCATAGTCAGGCCAGGGTTTAGACAGCATCCAGGACAGGGAGCATAGGCCTCGGTTCAGACTCTCAACCTGCACAGTGGATGCTGCCCATCAACCAGGAAGCTAGTATAAAACTACCTCACAGTTTTTTTACCTGGACAGTAAACAGCTCCTTGCTGACTGGCAGGATTTGCTTTCAGCAGTAAAGAGGCCATTGCAATACAAGAACAGAATAAGCACAATTTGCTTGGGCAAGTAATGCACCACACGTCAATGGCCACAGGGTATGGTAGGGATAAAAAGTAAAAATAATAATAATTAAAAAAACCAGCAAGCTATTTCAGCGGAAAGCTATTTCAGAGAAACAAGACAAAGAATACATTTTTTAACCAGGATACCCTAGAGTCCCATCATTATTAAGATCTCATTCAAGGGAAGCAGCAGCACAGGAGGCTGGGGAAGGCAGAACAGGACAAGGAACAGGCAATTGCAGTTACTAAATTACGCATAACTTGAAGTCACAACTTAGGCTGCATCCTTGAAAGACTGGCCTTCCTCCTGCCCCGCGCCTGGGCTGCTTCCTGCAGCAGCTCGGAGCAGCATGAAGCTGTTCCCACCTATGAGTTCGAGCACTGACAAACAGCTCTGAGCTGCGGGAGTGAATATGAGAACGCCAGTCTGTTTTTCTGTGCTGCACATTAGGAAAGCTCTGGAAGCAAGGCAGACTGTAACTCCAACTAAGGATTATTTATACTCTGGTCTCAGTGGACTTCTTATCTTTTTAACATACAGCCCACTATTACAGCTCTAGTTTCAAGGAAGCTGATAATTCACTCCACCAGCACAGAAAAACATCATCACTAACAAAAGATGTTTTCAGATGTTGTGTATTATTTGGTCGAAACCAAGGCTGACCAGACATGGGAGGTGCCTGATCTGTGATATGTCTGCAGTCTTTCCTTTTCTTCTGCATATAAAGGTTCTATAGCTGGCGAAAGCTAAACAGAGCAGGTGCAAAAATATTTCCATGGATCTAAAAATCAAAAAAAACCTAGACTGCAAAGTGGCAATCCCTTCCACCTTCATGGGAAAAAGCCAGAGTCAGAATAAACTGAGTGAATTTAGTTAATCATAACCACATTGAGCTGTTCACCTCTGTGGCAAAACGTCCCAGGCTTTGCAGCTAACATTTCACTATGTGAATGGGTAGAAACATTTGCTCGCATAAGCTGGTTCAACGTGATTCAGCCCAGATGTCCAACTGGCTTAGCAGTCTTTGTTGTGAGATGTTTGCAAAACATCAAAAAAGAATGACACGCACAAATACATGACCGAGTTCCCATCCAGCGGATGTGCAAGGCCAGGAGTTTAACAAGACTATTTTTGGCAGCACGCACTGCTAAAACTCATTGATATACCACAACTGTAGTTATACAACATTCAGTTCTTGTTCAAAGGAAAGGTGAAAATGGGACACACTCTGGGCTGTAAAAGACCTGCCCGTCAGGGGCCTCTCACCCTATGCAGCAGTGCTGCACCTGTCAGCAACAAGGAGACGGAGCAGAGAAATGAGATACAAAAAATGCTGCTAATTCTGAGCATCTTGGAAAATACCTGATACACCACAGTGTGGGGGGAAGTGTTCCACTTACAGTCTTGATACAGACCCTCAGGCTTGACAAAGGTGTACCAGAGTAAGTCTGAAAAGTTTGTCTTACAGACAGTGGCAGGTATGATAGAGCTGGAATTGGATTTACAGTGGATCTGCTCACATAATTCTATCAAAATAATAGTACCGTACAGCTCCTCTTAGTACCACACAGTTCCAGAGAACACACACAAAAGATACTATTCTAAAAGCAAGTATCGTAGACATTCAAAACTTAACAGAAGAATTTGGGGTGAGAGTAACGCAGGAAAAACCTTGGAACAAGACCAGTAACACGCCACTAATTCATCCTTCCAAATACAAGGTCATTTTCTTCTCTCATTGTGGAATGTATTGATTCTAATTAAGCACAAATTATCCTGCAGCGATAGTGGTTAATATGATGTCTGGTTCAGACAGTTTCTGCAGTCCATGTGTACATTACAAATTTACCCTTAAAAAGCAACTTGGGGAAAAAACATGGACTTGCTTTATTATGGAAATGTGCATAAACTTGCACATATACATTTCTGCACAACTATTACACAGAAGTATTCGGTTAAACATAGTGAAACAAACTGATCCACAACCACTTTCATAAATAAAGGTATCCCCCTCACTAGGTGATCTCAAACAAATCCATCTCAATGTCACTGTCCCACGCTACCTGCACCTCCACAGACTATAGAGCTGAAACCAGCCAAGCAGCTTGGTTAGAGGCCAAGTCTTGCCCAGAATATACCATACACCAACAGAGAAGCCTTAACATAGGAGTTCAGACCTACCAGCAGCAGCCCCACCAGTCCTCCTCTGCTACTAAGACAGGCTAATATCTAATGTGTAATGAAGAGGCATTGCACAGCCAAAAGAATGAATATGCAATAATCAATACTCATAAAATCTACCATTACAGCAGGACACTGCCTTCGCTGCTACCAGGTCTACTGCCTCCAAACTTCATTTTAAAAACAACAAATTAAAGGAAATGCACAACTCTGAAAGGGCTTAACAGGTACATCTTTCCACATCTCTGACTTCTCAGCTACAAGAACAAAAGCCAGCTTCAAATTCTCCTCCTTAAATCCATCCCCATCTTTAAAGTCCAAAAGGCTTTTTTTCTGCTTTTAGTAGGCTATTCAGCCTCAAAAAAAGATATTGTATCTTGAGAGTATTTGTCTTGACCCAAACCTCAGAAGCTCAGTTTTTAACTTCAGGGGTGGAAGAGCAGGGAGCAGATCAAGCATAAAATACCTAATTACAGCTTAGGTCCAAGCAAAGCAAAAATTTGCTTACACTGTCCATGCTTAACTTTGATCCACACAAGAACACTGAAGCCCCGAGCAACCAGACTCCCGATACACTTCTGCCACGAGTCTATATATTCTACAGGAAGGAAACGACCTTTTGTATACCACTCTCCTTCACAAGTCATTTATAACTGTATTTAGTTATAAATGTAGTTTTCCTCAATGTTGTCCAGAAACAAAGCAAAAAAAGTAAAAGAAACCAGAAGATTTTGTGGCAAAGAACAGAACTATACGAAATGTTTGGGGTTGAGAAGCAAAAGCAAAGCAACTAGCAGAGCTTCCACTGCCCAAGATCTAAAACATGAGCAGGAAGTCTAATGATGAAATACTCAGTCTTTTGTTCTAATTTGTACCTAACAGTTTACAGAACAGAGGCACCACTCTCCTGCACCTATTTTTTGAAGGGACATGGACCAATTGCTTTACATATAGTTGTTGTACAAATATTCTCGCTACCTGCCACACACTTGGGATGGCAATGTAAAAGCAGTTGCTCTAGCCAATTTTCTTGCAAAAGCAGCAACTGCTCTCCTTGCTCCTAAAGAGAATTTAATGAAACCATCTGCTCGTGGTTGAGACTATTCTAAAAACATCCTGCATTTTTTATGCTCCCTTTTACAGTTCAAAGCCTGGCTAACATCCCAAGGCTACAACCTTTGCAAAAAGCAAAGAAGCAGAAAGAAACATTACTGAAAACATTTTGCTCATATGTATGTTAAAATACTTCAGTCTCTGCATGTATCATATGCAGATATCATACTACTGACAACATTTTTGGCAATATTTGTATTTTAAAGAAAGGTGATAGTATAGTAGATTGCAATGCGCATATAAAATTGAATCTTGCAATACTTGTTTTGAAGTATTTGAATATGTTATTTGGTAAACAAATGTCAAAATCAAGGAAGCTAACTGATCCAGAATTTTAAAATACCTCCGTTCTACAGCCTCATATAAGCATAACCAAGAAACGAAGAACTTATGTTTATTTAGTTTCCAAAAACTCTATCCAACCCATCTGTAAAATACCAACCAGGAGATACAGATTTCAAACAACTGCTGTACAGACTAAAGGAAAGGGCTCTTGTATGACTTAACTGCCACACACCTGCAGCGGCCGGTTTCAGCTGTCAGGATGTGGCCTGTCCTTTAGGAATGCATGGGATAAGAGCACTGGAAGAGGCACACGCAGGCAAGAATGGACCCTGAGCTCAGACAGGTCTCCTACATGACGTTACTGCTTTGACACACAGTAGAGATACAGAACATATATTGACTTTTAACACTTCCATACTTAGAGGTACATTTCTCCAATTTCCCATCTGTTAGCACCCCTCTGGCAGCAGACTTAAAACATGATTTTTCAAGGAGATATATTGCAGCACAGGATTAACTTCTGCTGCACCTGGCAGTATAGATAAGCATAAGTGTGTTTTTCCAACTGAAAAATACACCCTTTACTCACAATGCATGTTCAAAAAGGTAAAAAACCTGTTGCATTGTGTTTCCAAGACAACTCTGAAATTAATAGTGCTACAAGTCATCTAGGAACCGAAAATACATTCATCATGGTAGCAAGCACAATGGAGCCTTCAATTTTGCCTGGCACCTCTAGATCACTTTCCAACACAATTAATCATTGTGTTCAGTTACGAACAAAATACCATCACCAAAAAAACCTGTGAGGGGTGTAATAAAAAAACAGAACTGCATTTGTAGGGGAGTAGAGCCTACAGACACCAACCAAGAGCAACACCTGAATATACAACATGCATGTTTTGGGTTTCACTATTTCCATGGCAAGACTTTCTTGGTGACAAGGGACAAGAAAGGGAGAAGAATCCCTCTTCCAAACAATTTTTATGGCATAGTTTCTCAGTGGGAGTCACATCTGACATACTAAAACTGCATATTCAAAATTTCAGATCTGGTGCTCACAAGAGTTTCAGCAGTAGCACAGGACAAGCAAAAAATCAGAGTAAAGCTGCTATAAAAAATTCAGTAGAATTCCACACCAAAACTTGAGTGTGAACAGTTGCTCTGCTCCTGCAGCGCTGACAAAATTCCAGTTCTGAAGTGTGAGCGCTGAACATTTTGTCAAATAGCTGCTTCTTCACAGAGCCGAGTCTCCTGTCGCACAAAGAAAACCAAACATTCATCTCGATTTACATTTTTTTTCTCACAGATTTCTCTGTAATAAAAACCAGTCCTTGATCTGTATTCATTAAAAAGGTGTGCCTTCCAATCTGGCCTTCACATTCATAAAGCAACGAAAACAAGACTGTCATTTTTGGATTTCATAGCAGGGAGAAGGAGAAGTAGACACGGTATTGCAGGGACTGAGACATAAGTTTTTTTTTCCAATGCTGGGATTCTCCAAAAGCAAGGGTGCTGCTACTGTCACAGGCATACCTAACTCATCGGATATAATACGCAGCTTACAGAAATAGCTCCCAAAGTAAACTAAAGCTGCCAAAGGGACTTCAAAAACCCCAAAGGACTTCAACTTCTACAAGAAGCCAGTTCTCCCACTTTAAACAGTGCCATTTCCTCATTCTGCACGTGCTAAATGACTGAAACATGAGGTTCACAAAAACCAAAGCAGAAAGCACCAACAGGGTGCCACTAGTGTTGAAGACGCACAGCATCTCCTGTTCCAAAAAGCAAAACCATCCCGTAATGCAGAAGGAAATGGTTTAAGTAGGGTGTTTGCTACACTCACTGATTTAAAACACATGAACACATACCTTTCCTCCTCTGCACCGGCCTGAGAAATTGTGCCCTGATGGCAAAAGCTTTACTGACCCACTTCAGCCTCACCCTCTGTGTGGTAATGCACATCTGGCAGACCGATGGGAGGATGAGGCCTTGCTGCAAATCATCTGGTCATCAGCACTGAGAATGCATCCAGCACGCTGTGCCCTCCCTTTTCTGTGAAACAGTCCCTAAAAACCTCTGGTTTCAGGCCAGAAAACAGGCAACCAAAACCACATCTGTCATCGCTGTGCAAAAGGGAAGCAAAAGATCTTGTTGTCAAAGGTGGCACGGGAGCCTGTGCTTAGTAATCAGTGGCTATTTAGCAAACTACTGCTCAAACAGCACCTTTATTCAACTCCTTTTCCTCTTCTCTCGTGCAAGGGAAATTCCCAGCATCGGCCCCTGCCACATCCTGTACCAGCCTAGGCTACATGGGGAGAAATTTGGCTTTCTCTACCAACACAGCAAGAAGAGAAACAGTGCTCCCCCAAACACATGTCCTTTTTAGCCAGGGATCCTAGCTAAAAGGATTAAGGCAGGAATCCATACTGCTACTTGCGTTTAGCACTTCTCATATCTGACATGTGATGGAGAGTATCCTTCTGGGACATATACAAAAAAGTTAAGTAAAAACATATTTTCCAGGCTAGTGCTAGAATCACATCTGCAGATGCAAATTTCTTCTCACCCTTGTTGTCTGGTGTCTGATCAGTGTTATTTAACATGGATTAAAGAGGTTGTAAACTACCAACTGCTTGAAGTTTGCTCAGTTGGAAAAGCCCCAAAGCTCACTTGTTTGAAGTGTGTCACGCAGGAGAGGGAAGAGAATTTGAACAAATATTAGCAGAGTGTTAATGGAGATGCAGAGGCCTGCCAGCAGCAGACACGATCTCCTCTCCACCTCCACAACCAGGGACAGAATGTCATCACCCAAGGGACCAGAAGAACAGGACCAGCCACACAAGCGGAGAAACTCACAGCAGACTCTACACAACCACCAGGCTGATAGCACATGGAATGACACTTCAACAGCAGAAAGTACATAACCTATATGCTAGTATGAGAGATGCAGAAAGCCACAGTGCACAGGTTTTTTTCCCTTGTTCTTAGAGATAAATGAAAATACTAAATTTAATGTTTATGTTGTTTCAAGAAACTTATCCAACTGAAAAACCAAACCATTTGCTTTTATGGGGAGAAATGGAGGTTGTGACACGTCACTTTTCAGCCAGAGAAGTTTCTGAATGTACCTCACTGTACAGCCAGACAAGTTTTAATATTAGTGCAGGGAAACAACCAAGAGCTCATTTAACTGCAGATTTTCAAGAAAAATATGCCCCATCTCTTCCACTGTGCAGAACTGCAGTTTTGGAAAGCATTAAGGTTTCGACTGAAATTCTGCCAACCAGAGAAAATAGACTGGAAGCTACCAGACCAGTTGCCGCCATGGAACACAGCATCTTTAATGCTTTCCTCACAAGTTGGGGTTTCCACTGATCCACCTGTCTCCTTAACTTGTACTTGCATAAGGCTGTCTTTTGAGTTTCTTCTATATAGTCTACCTCCTGGCACTTGCACCAGAGACTTGACATGAACTCTGAAGCATGCCTCTCTGGCTCACAGCACACACTGGGTTAATTGGCTCCTAGGGCACTCTTGCTAACCAAGTGAGAAAGTGCTGCCAAGCACTAACCTATTTTGTTTGAACTCTGTGTAAACTTGTGTTTGAGCTCCAGTGAAGGTGAGAAGCATACAGAAAGGCTGGACCATGCAGGCTCCGAAATCCCCGTGCTGATGCCAGAGGACTGAATAAACATGAGTGCAAATACATGAGCTGTGCTTCTGTGACACATGGGTCAGAGTGCACTTCAAAAACACCAACTTCAGCATCACTGAAACACACTCACCACACACAGCTAAAGGCTTCTTATCTACAACAGTATCAACAACACATCAAAGCCTGTAACACACATACTAAAAAGCAGAAGATCTGGAGTTCAGAACAGCAGGATCATGCTGCCTTTGCTCTCTTCCCATCCCAGACCTTGTTTCAGTCCCTTAAGTGGATAGACAGCATGGGCTTCAGTTGAACAGCAGCTCTCCTACAGCCCTCTTCCATTCCCATGCTGATGAAAGCTACCAGCCTGTGGCAGGGACATAATGCTTCAAAATGAACAGCAGCAGGACCCAAAAAGGACCACTGGTGAGGAAAAGAGAAGGACAAGTCACCTGTGCTGAAGTCTGCTTACTTTTATTTGTCTTGCAACTTCACTGACTTCAGAACGCCAAAAGCCATTTGAGTGCTGTGAGACAGAGCAGATAAACCCCTGAACCACACATTTAGCAAGTACAACTTCTACCACAAGTTAGTTTCACTATTTGGATATCACAAAAAAGTATGAACAAGCACTGTTTGCATGTTTAAACCTTACTTGTCACGTGTTGAAGACTGAGAATGTACCATAAAGGATCATTTACAAATCCAAGGCAATTGATATGGCAAATGTGAACTATCCGCATTATAGTTAGAAAAGTCTCACAGCCCTTAGCTTGATGAAACTTTAGGCAGCAAGCAAAGAGTGCAAGAGCAAAAACCAATCTGAAAGACACGGACCTTTGAAGAAACCATTTTAAATGAACTAGTCTGAAATAAACTAACGTTTAATCAAATACTTCCATTTCACCCTATCAAAGTTAGACTGATATTCTCATCAGAAGATCCTAAATGCAAAACTGCCAGGGAAACAGGAAGTGAAGCGAGTAATTAATGGCTGCCCTCTCCAGATAAATGAGCAGTGATGGACTGACCAAGACACATGGTATAGCCACAACGGCTGCAGCAGACAGAAACCATTGCTTTCTACCAAAGCTACCAAAGTCAGGAAAGCTTAGAACTGCCAAAGAAAAAGTTAACATACAACTAAGACCTTCACACATGGGCATTTCATTAACCTTTGCTTTTCATGCTGTCCACCCCTGCATAGTGGATTATGTGATACTTCATTTTAAAAGGTATGCCTACCTCACGACAAATGTACAGCACCAGGCGTTCCCAAAGAGAAAGCATTATAGTTACTAAATCAATTTAGGTGGGTATTACCGTCTTCAGAAGTAGAACCAGGAGGACTGTGATTAAAACCCTCTGTTGAAGGGTGGATGGCACCCATTCACTTCCCCATCAGAAGAGCCTGTCACTCAAAAGTGAAGCTTCAGAGCAGGTAAATAATAATTCACAGCTACTGGTGCAAGTCTAACTTTTCTGCCTATCAGAGGATTTCTGATGTTGTAATTCATACATCAGTCTGAAAGGTTTCCAAAGCAGAAGACTAAATACTCCTGTAGGTTAGTGTATCACTGAGCAATGGGCCTGCTAGCACAGTTCAAACGAACCAACTGTACTAACAGAATGTTCATTAATTAAAGCTGACGCTTCTTTGCCCATCTGGCTACAGCATGTTAGGGAGCCATCACATAATGAAACCATTGTTAGTCTTTCCTTTACGTGTTCAACTGCAGAACAAAAGGTGACAGTTGTACAGTCAACAAGGACTTGAACTTCCGCAGGTAGCAGTGCTTCTAAACAACAAACTCAACAGCAAAAAAAGATCTTGCACTGCAAGAAGTGTAAAAAAAAAAAGCTTTCTATTATATTTTCAATTTTTCACTGAACAGCACCCTTCTATAAGCGCCATGAGTTTTTTAAGTTCAACATCATACCACTTAGCCACTACAATTAGCTAGAAAAGACAGCACAAAATGACTCCCAAGGAAGGACAGTTTCTTCTCCTTCCCTCCTCTCAAGTTATCACATTTAGTGCTTTTTTTGCAAGTTTTTAAACGTATGAATAAAATAAAACATTTTGACATTTGAATATGAGACAAGTGTCTCAAAAAATGAGATACCCGCTTCTTCCAAAACATTTCTGATAGGACAGAGTTCTCTTCAATTAAAAACAGACGTAACAGAAAGTTGCAAAACCCTTACCCAAAGGAGAGGCTAAGGAGAAGGTTCCTTGCATTAAGGAACGTAAGGGGGATTTTTAACTTGTAGTGGCGTTCCATGAGTTTGTGTAACACATTTAAAAACAAAAATCGATTTATATTCATATCAACATTGCTTCTAAACTGTGATGTTTTATCAACCACACTCACTACAAATAGCAATCACATAGCTGACATAATGTGAAGACCAACTCAAAAGAGCAAAATAAATACTTTCATCCCAATTTTCTCAAGAAGAGCAAAACAGATGAAAGAATGTCCGAAGCTTGAGAAACAAGCAAAGAAACCCCTGAACAAAAAGAAATAACAGGGTAAGACAAGTAAAGGGCCTCTAATGGTAGTGATTTATTCTATCACAGCCTGTTAGTGTCAGGTTATGTAATGAGCCCACATGATTTAGGAATTCATGTAGGGAGAAAATGTTTTTCAATTAGCAATATGGATCTGGCTTGGCTGATGTCAACTGCCTGTAAGTGATAATCTCATGAAAATAACAGATGAAGACTTTAAACAATGGCTTAAAATTCATTACATTTTATGACCCTAAATTTATGAAGGCATGTCTTAACGCTATCTTCGAAATAAACCAAAAAAAATTCGAAGAGTAGATGTAAGCTGTAATTCTCTCAAGTACCAGCATTTCTCTTACTTTCAAACGTCTCTGCTTCTAAATTAGGATACAGATAAAATAACATATGAAGCTGAAAATAGAGGTAATACAACAGCTATGAATTAGAGGGGGAGAAACCTGTAGGCAATGAAACAAAACTGCAAAAAACAATTCATACATGTTAAGCATTTGCAGGAGGGAAAATACAGATGGAAAAAACATGCAGCTACAAAACCAAAAGCTGCCACTGAAAACTGGTTTGCCCTCCAGGGTAACAGAGACTGCTAAACCCCTCCACAAGCCAGCTGAAGTGAAAATCTGCTCTTAGAAAAGGAGACAACACATAGACCCTGCAGAGGTAGAATCCATCACCAATTTTCTATTACGCAAATGTGCTTTATTACTGGTCTGAAATGCCTGCCTTCAGCTTCCAAATAGCGCTATCCTATACCTCGCCCTGAGGAGTCAAGTAAATTTTTCCTCCCCATCATTTGTATTTATCAATTTATGCCCATTACCTTTTCTTTGGTAAGCTACACAGGTAGTGCTTCTTGAATCTGTCCCACTATAACCATATTTTCTAGTACTTATCAGCCCTCCCGGACTTGGGCAATATGCTGTACTTGTCCACAGGCAAACAACATACTGGAAGGAGACTAAACCAAGTTTTTTATCAGTTTAGCTAAATGGATATGCGTTACAGGCACCGCAGATTAAAAAGACACATACAGCCAGTTCACAGTGGCGAAGACTACAAAAAAACCCCAAACCTTCAAACGTGTCCTTGGCAGTGTGTCTTTTAAATCTGTTTTTTGAGATGTTCAGACAATGGCTGTCCAAGATATCATCTTCCCAAAGGAACCAGGTTCAGAGCCAAAAGTCGCGACTCAAGCCTCCGGGGGCTGTGAGTACTGGGCTCCTCTGATGTCAAGTCAATTTAGGTAGCTGTAGAGTTACTGAAAGGAAGAAGCCTCTAGCAAGCATTTACTCTCCAGAACCTGTAAGACACAGATACGTTTATTTTACAACACAAGAGGCATTGGTAAGACCACCTCATTTTCATTGTTGTTGGGGTTTTGTATGTTTTGAGTTTGTGGGGGTTTTTTTGTTGTTTGGTTTGTTGTTGGTTTGTTGTTTTTGGTGGGTTTTTTTGTTTGTTTTGGGTTTTTTTGGTTGTTTTTTTTTTTTTTTTTA
>VFFE01008422.1:2696996-2713351 GCA_008921705.1 Burhinus oedicnemus | reverse complement strand
TCCCCCCCCCACCCCCCCCAAAATCAAGTTTCAGGTTTGTGGACCAGATCCAAGGAGCTGGTTTCTATGCATTCCTGAGCGAGAAAGGGCTATAGAAAAGGCTTTTATTTCTGCATGTATTTCCCAGAAGGCCTAACTAATGCAAAAGGAAACGTATCAGGCTTCTTCAATGGGGGGGAGGGCGGGATAGGATTAACACGTTCCATGGGCAGAGTGTGTGCAAGTGGGGAGGGGTGAGCACTTCAGTGTGAGCAATTAAACACAATTCTTTTGTAAACCTTACGATAAGACAGCTAAAATACCCTTTTCAACAGAAAACCCTACTCGAGTAAACGTCAAGGTAAATTGTGCTGAAAAACAGACTGTCTGTGACAAAAAGCTACTGTGAAGGAGGACACTTGAGACTGCATATGTACATCTCATGAGAATCACCACTTAAGCACACCAGCATCATGAAGCTAAGGGTATAAATACAGGAGTGCATGTCTCCATTGCAAGTCAGCATCATCTCTGCATGAACAGTTTCACACAACTGCTAGCAATGGTTTCCTCCTCCTAAACTGATTTTACACATACTTTTCTGCAAAGCTTCAAGATCTGAGCAAGGGTGGTCCCAGGTTCAGAAACACACCTCAAGGTAAGATCAATTAAAAAAAAAATGCAATCAGGAGCAGAGCAACTGTTCCCTATACTAAAATAAATATTCTAGAAAAACTGAATAAAACGTTATTGCTTCAGAATTAGGAGCTCTGCTTCACTGCCAAAGCATATGTATAGGCAACACACCAAGCAGCTTTTGCCCCACCTCACACCTTTTGGGACCCTAATCCCGACTCCAACCACCACATAGCTGTCAACTGCTGCCTCTCGAGCCTCTGCTGCTGCCCATCACAGGTCAACTGCTGTTCCCCCTGGGGCTTGGTTTTTCTTCAAAACACTCCCCTCTCACTTACTAGCAAAAATACCACTTAAAGCAGACATGGGCTGAGTTTGCTGAAGGCACATGTTCCTTTTATTTTTACCAGGAGAGGCAGCAGACCACATGGCTCCAGCTCACAGGTTAGGATACACTTGCCAACATACAATTAATTGAACGAGAAGCTTAATTTAAGTTTTGCTGCACTTGCTGGTTCAGAAATTCCTACTCCACCTGTATTTAAACACTGTTTTTATGTTTAATATAGCGTGCAACTACTACAGCTCTCTATGCACACTAATGAAAAACAAATTCATTCCCAGAGTTTTTTGGCATTAATATTCGTTACAGTGTAAAGAGCATAGGTTATTTAACTAGTCCATTCAATAACACAATCATCCATCGCTCCCCTCCAGCACTTTCAGACAGGTAAAAGAAGGAAAATTAATTATTTACTTAAAACCAAATAATAAGGTTGATTGTTATAGGACTGTGCTTTTAGGTGGTGAGCTACTTAGCGTTGTATTTAAAACATTTAATAAGCCAACAGAAAAAAAAACACACCAAGATTTATCACTGGTTTTTCTCATTTATTCTTTCCTATAATCTCATTTTACAGTATTTTAAGACTTCCAGCATTGCAACACTATATTCTGGAATTTTAACACTACAAACGACAGACATTTATACATGTCTCTGAACACAGAGATCAACAATTTCAACAGTAAACCATTTGCTGAAGAAAAAAACGCCACTTATTACAGTTTAAGCAACATGCAAGCAACTTAGAGCTTATCACGGTTATAGGAGAACATCATATTGAATAGCACAGTCTTTCATTTAGTAAAGTACTGAAAAGATCCAGCAGCCAGACACTGAAGATCAACAATAAAATGTGCAGACTCTCAAGGCGGAGAGTAATTAACCACTGGAAATAAGATGACATGGGGGATTTGCAATCATTAGAAAGAAAATGAGGAGACAACTATTTTCTGGATGGGGAAAATGAGAGTAGCGGACAAACTCCAGGGCTCAGTACCGAATTTCACCCAGTCGTTCCAGATGTCCATGTTACTCAGGAGCTAAGGTAACACCTTTTATTTGCTTTTCTTCAGCGAAGTACTGGGTTACTTTTTCATTAGGTTATCTTTTCACCTCAGACAAGCTGAAGCTTACTGCCCCACCTCACCACCCTCTGTCCTGGGCAAGAGAGTGGGTACTGAAGGGACAGGCAGGGTACCAGCTGCTGTAATTCTGGGACGATACAAGACAACTGTTTTCCCCAAGATTTTTGACTGGCTTTATCAAGATTCCTCCTAACTTCTTATACTTTTCCTGAATATTTCTGCAATGTAGCTGTAGCTACAATATCCAGAAGCAATGAAAGCTGCAGCACAGCTGCAGCAGTAGCGTGCCTGCCTCTGCAGCGTAACCCCTTTTCACGGCAGCAACCCACTCAAATTGCCTGCTGCTCCAAGCACCGCTCTCTTAGGAACAGAAAACCTCACAATCCCATGCACTGCTCAGAAAGAGTTCATGCATATACTTCGGAAAGACAACATAGATCAAGGCAACCATCAGTCTTTCAGCTGTTTTGAATACATTTCTCTATTTTTCCACAAAAAAAACCAAAAAATCATCATTACAGCACAGATTTTTCTCATTATGACTCTGCCCAACCCATCACCAAATTGGAAACTAAACCCAAGCATCAGTACATTAGTGCTTTGGAAATATAACGTCTAGTCATTACAGAGCAAAGCTCTACTCAGTCACCCATCTGAAAATGACTTTGAAAAAAAAAAAAATCTTCTTAATTTCTCTTTGGTTGTAAACACAACTTAAGTCTGCTCTTGTTTGCCATGAATCATTTCAGTACAAGTTCTCCATATTAATGTCTTCAACCTTGCATGGAATTATTACAAATGTTCTCTCTGCATATTTTTGCATATTTAACTGAGAGACATTTCACACTAATGCAAAGGCAGTGTCTCAGTACACATTTATTTCATGTTATCCTTATATTGTGCTACTCCATTTACTTCTCAATTTCTAGATAACCTCTAGCATAGTGCAGGTGTAATTCATAAACAGCAATTATAACTCAATACAAATTACAACATAAGTACACTGACAGAACATCAGCTGAAGGTAACGCAAAAGGAACTCCCCAAATTGCACGTGGTAATTAAGAGCCTTCATGAGAAATCCCATGTGGAAGAAAAAAAAAAACAAAAAAACAAACAAACAAAAAAAAAACAACACACCAACTCATTGTAGGCCACAAAAGTGATAGACTTTAAAATCAAATTAATGGGAAGGTAAAATTTCAGCCTCAAGACACTGCATTCTGCATACATGCCAGACCTCAGAAAACTTTCTCTTAAAACTTGACACAGCATCTGATGCCATCAGGGACGGTCTGGAGCAAAAGCAGAGCAGCAGTATGTGGTATTTTGTCTGCAGTAGCAACATGGTTTGGAGGAACTCTCTCATCCCTCTTGGTACCACACACCTCTGACCAAATTATCATTCAACCAAAGCATCTGCATTTCCATCGTTAGTCTGCTGATGAAGACATGAGCTGAAGGGTTACTGAAAATACACTAGCAGAACCCATCGCTCTGGAAATCATCTGCTAGACTGAAGCCAACAGCATGTGCCAGCACAACATAAGGATCTTTCTTCCCCCATCAGTCCTTCCCTCCAGAAGACTGCAAATTCTCAAGCACAGCAGGACTCCTGATCTAGTGCCTGGCGTGGAAGTGCTACTCTTAACATACAGTTAAACATACTCTCCAGGAGCCCTGCAAGCCTCGAGCCTCTGAAGGCACGGGTGGTCCCTTCAGGAAATAATTAACCCACATCACCTCAGAAGGTGCATAAAGTCTGATCAGTTGGCTCAAGTAGCCTTCCTTCTCCATCCTTGACTACTTCCTGAAATGCCTCGTCTGCTTCTGTCACCCACAAACCCAAAGCAAGAAGGCATATCCTATAATAAGAGCTGTAATATTCCTGAGCTTGTAACTAGTAGCTTCTCAAATCAAAGAAACAGGTATAACCTGTTATTTCCTCTCAAAGTTCCTCATGTGTCCTCAGAATAACATCTGAACTTCAAGCAAATAGGGCCCTTCAGGATCCTGTCCTCCACTAGGTTTCCAGACAAGAAAATTTATATTTACATGATAATATAATTACTATAATTACTTATAATAATACATTAGTATATATTACATGTTAGGTACTATAATATATATTAATATAGTAATATAATTACTTATAAAAAAACATTTCAGAAAGGTAGACACTTTAAGTGACTGATGCCTTTAAAGTTTAAAGTAACACTTAATATAAAAGGAGAAAATGTAACAGGCATGAAAGTCAGGCTATGCACTCATTTTATTTTGGTCTTTCAGGCAAATCTAAGCACCTTACTTTATTGAGCTTTTTGAAAATTTTCCTTCCAAGTTACAAGATTCAAAGTGCAGATTTCTGTTGTCCACATAACTTAATTTCACAAACACAAAGCTATCACCCAAAGTCCCATAAAACTTCTAAAAACAAGCTTCTTTATTTTGTATTTGTTTATGCCTCAGCTTTCCCAGAGGCCAAACAAAACGTGGCACTTCAGCCAATGCAGCCCTCCCAAGACTCTTGATTATTTACATCTCTGGAAGCTAATGCAATGGGGAGACTTTGTCAGCATTATTTTTACAAGCCATTTTAACTGCAAAAGCCAGCATGCACCACTGGCTCCTGCTCTGGCATGCTGTGCTACACAACCCCATCTGGTCCTAGTTCATGCTGCTGAAGCAATGCCGGACTAATCCCAAACGTTTGTGATTCTTTCAAAAGAAGTTTCACAGCAGTTCTTGTGGACCTTATTTTACACTGATGAAGGCAAACAGCAACAACCAGAAGAACAATAGCTACTTTGTTCATGCAGTAAAACAACACGAAACTGCCAGGATCATTCTGAATTGCTGAAATTGCTACATTTTACTGCACTACGTTAAATAGCTGGTCTACAAAGCAAAGTCATAAAACTTAGCTTTCATATTTCCCTCTCCCATTCATCCTCTCTCATAGCAGATGCCAACTACTTGGTTAGCCACATTTCATTAATAAGAAAAACAGGCAGTCAACTGATACAAATACAGTAACCGGAAACCTCTCGTCATGGTTTTAACTGTTTAGCTCCTGACAGAATCATGAAAAGAGGAAATCTGAACACTCTCCACTCCAAATCTGCAAGTACACTCCTTCAGTTTGCACTTACAGCACAACTCTGCCACTAAGAAGCAGTAATTCTCAGTTTAAAAAAAAAAAAAGAAAAGCCCCAGCAAAAAGTGCTTTGTGTGAAAAGACAGAAGCATAGAAGGGGACACAACTTTAACATGAGGACCACTCTCATTGCTCCTGGCCACCTCTCCTTGCGGTTTACCCCTCAACACCCTGGGCAGCCCAGCGGGTCCCTTCGTGAAGCCTCCAGTGACAGCCCATTTGGGCACATGTCTCCACCAGGTGGGCAAGCCCGTCAGCAGGCTGGGCAGAGCCAGCCGGCAGCAGGCAGGAGCCCCGGTAAGGCTCCCACAGCAGCAGCCACTGCCACCGGGTCAGCTGCTGAGCCACCCCACAGCACTGGCACCTTTGCCCCTGGCTCCCAGCCCCTGCAAAGCTCACGGAAAAACTAAGTACAATGTCAGGGACAGATACAAAAGCAAGGCAGACTAGTCTGTACTGAAGTGCACTAACAGAACAGGCCCTAGAGTGAGTGAGTTACACAAGACATCAGTCACATGGGATCTGATTAGCTTAAAAAAAAAAAAGAAAAAGGAAAGAAAAGAAAAAGGAAAAAGCAGACACAAGAAAAGAAAAAGGAAAAAACAGACACAGCTACCTACCCAGAGAGAAAATGAGGACAGCTGCACCAACCACTGAGCGAGACACCAAAAGACAGCTACTCTGGATCAGAAGTATGAGCTGACCATTCCCCAAGATTACGCCATGTGTCAGTTTTCAGCCGTTCAGGAGAAAAGCAGGTCTGTATCATACATATCTCCCACCAATAGATGAGACCACCCTCTCAAATCACCCAGGCTGAGTGCAGAGAAAAGCCAACTGCACCCATGAAAATAAACCTCATCTCCCAGCAGCCCTGAAAGCCGAACCAAAACCAAGAAAAGCCTGCTACAGCAAACACTTTCTGAGGGACCTACCACCTCCAGGACAAATGCTGCTCTCCTGCCTGCACCCATCCTTTGCTCACTGTGCTGCAACCCACGGCCACCATTTACTCAGTCACGACATTTTTCAGGAAAAACTAGCTTCTCAACAAACGTGATTTTCCACAAGAGAGGTATCCGATTGTCTGCCTCATGGTCTCACGTACTGTAAAAACCTTCCCCTTTCTGCACTCTACATCCTCAGCTCTTACTGTGTCTGCTATCTGCTCATCTCCCCAGATATAAATATATACATATATACACACGTTTGGTTTTTTTATAGTAGGAGGGGAAAAGTAATTTCAACACATCAAGCCTCAGACAGCACTACATGGCTGGCCACCACAAAGCAACCACTTCTTTTTCCTTAGCATGACAGTTCTTTCTTTTCCTGACCAAATTCAACAAAAAACTGAGTTAAGAATTAATAGCTACCCTCAGACCTCAACTAAACTAAGAAAACATTTCAAAAGATTTAAAAAAAAAAAAATTAAAATCTGTTAATTGAACATAAGGCTAATTTCTACTTTAAGTCTTACCATCTCAAGACGCTCACAATTTCCCCTCCGCTTTTGTTTTCTCCATTTCTTAGTAGACAAAGCATCAGTATCATTAAAATGTAACGGCATCCTTTCAGTATTTAATAGATTCTTGTTATTAAGGAAAATAGAACTTTCAGAAGCATGAAAGATTATTCCGATGTCTCCCAAAAGCCAGATTTTACTCTTGGTTTGCCTTTTGTTTTGCACATATTTGCAAACACCCTACTGATTGTGGATTTGTGTATAGTGAGTTTCATTCATTTATTCAAGTGAGCTTTAGTGATGTTGATAATCAATGTACATTTAAATTTAAAAAGAGAAAAAACAGAAAAAGCGTACACTAGTTATGCAACACATACCCTAAGTTTAAATAAAAACCAAAAGCATCAGCATGATTTACCAGCAACGACCAGAACACCTAGTAATGCCTTCCAGAGCATAACCACAACTGAGGTCTGTCCCTGTCCCCATCCACCACCCATTTATTCTTCTAACTTCAGCATGGCTGTTCTTCAGGAGAAAAATACTGATACTCAACTGCCAGCTACTTATATAAACACAGGTTATTTTGTATAGACTAATAAAAATCATTTCAAAGTCTGATGTCTTCAAAATAGATCTCAAGATTCAAACTACAGTTTTGCACACTCACAGTGTAAACAAAGCAGCCGCCCGTTCAGCTACAATTTACACAATACACCCATCAAAGGTTTTTTTCATTAATTCTTCCTATTTCAGCTGCATGACAATAGAAAACATACAATATCTATATACAACGTACCAACAAAAAAAAAAAGACAGCTTCCCAATAGTTCGTATCACAACACTGAGGCACTTGCTCAGGCATTGCTGTTTGCAGGAACTACACCTACGTGTGTGCGTCTGAGTACTCTCAAAGCGGACCAAGGCTATTACAGAAATTAGGAAGACTAGTCAGAGAAAGAGATGCCTCTCCAGTGTACACATAAACATAAGATCACTTACAATTAATCTCCACATAGGCAATATGACTCACAGTCAGTTTAAGAAGTCTCAGTCTGCTGAGTAATTCAAACAGCTTCATTGTTAGTTATGATGTAATGAAATCAGTCAGTCAACAGTGACAACACTATATAAACCTCTCTCGTTTGGAGCCTAGATTACAGCATTTTGCAAGTTAAGACAATTGTTTTCTGCTGCTACTGAATTATTCCCTATTGTAACAGCTAATTTACTTAAGAACCTTTCAATTTACACTGCCTTACAAAATACCTTAAAAATTAATTTCTTACCTGCAACCCAAGCTGCATGGCTGTTCGCGCAGTTCTCTCACAAAGACCATAGCAAAACGTTGCCTTGAGCAGTAGGAAGCAGCCTGAATTTTGTCATCACGTAACAACTCTGCCACAAAAATAATGATTGCATGGCAGCAGCCTGCTGTATATAAATCCCTTCACTGATTAAAACTAGATTTTGGACCAATATTGAAACAGAAACAAAAACCCCAATACTATCTGAAAAGAGTAGCAAGAATAAAAAGCATCAGTTCTGGTCTCACTAACTACACAGCAGGATGCAAATTAGTACTAAGTTGTTTTATATTTAAGCAAGTGTAAAAATAAGAATATGGAACACAGAACACGCAGTTCTGCGCAGCCAGCCACAAGCACTAAATGCTTCACCATGCAAATAGCGAAAGCTTTCTAAAGAGAAACCAGTGCTCAGAAGCAGCTAAATAAATGCTACATGTTTTGTGAGTGTCCCCCTCCCTCTCCAGCCCTGCTCACCCTTTCCTCCCCTAAGGCTTCAGTTCTTGTTTAACATCTCTCTGGCTGAAAATAATTGCCTGCCTCCAAAAGGCATCTCGGACAGTGTCACTCCTTAATCAGCAGGAGGACAGCCAAGTGATGGGAGGCATTTCCACATTCTCCCTGGAGTAATCACACTGTCTCCACAAGGCAATACTGCAACATCAAGAACTAAAATGACTTAAAACATGGTGCTCTCCCCTAATGAGAACCATATTCCAATAAAGCCACCCTCCAAAAACCCACTTCACACTATTACACCAGCTGTCTATGAGGACTTAGCTTATCCATACAGCTATCGCCCAGGATCAACCACTGCAGCCTGCATACAAACCTCAGGGAAAAATCCATTTGTAGAAATGAACTCACAACGTGTTTGGTGTACCTAGATACATACACGCAAGCAATAATCAACTGTGTTACCTTTAAATTTTTATCACAGGGTGAACACGGTAGCAAGCAGCAGCGATTTGCAAGATCTCACACCCTGGCAGATGAGGGATACCAATAAAATTATATTAGATTTACAAAACGGGATGAATTTACCTCTCTACAGAAATACTGTAGAAAATAAAACTAAGTATCTACTTCTCAGTAAACTGGAGAGAAAAGACATGCTCATGGGCTTTGCTAATACACTTGCAGTGGGTATACCAAGAAGAAAATGTGTGAATCAGAGTAATACAAATTCAACTTTCATCACACTAGTAACACATGCTGTAGTGTCACTCCAGAACAAAACATCAACTTCTAGAAATTGCACAGGTGTGTTTCTTCAAAACAAGTCACCTTCACTTGCCACATCACACATTTACTTGAAAAGAAAATCTAGACATGATCCTCACCATCCTCATTCTCAAAGAGCCACCAAAATCATCTCTTCTGTGATGATACTTAAATCTGGTCATTGTTTCTTCCACCTTTCCCAACTCCACCTCCTTGCTAGTTACTCACTCTCGAAGTTTGACGGCTCAGACCTGTGGCTGACGCTTGTATTCCCTGCCCCACATCCATTTCACTTTGCAGCTTATTCAACACCCTAATAACAGCTACTGCCCCCTTTCTCTCCCCCATCCATTTGGGATCCACATCTGCAGCAAGACTTAACCAAGTACAACAACTAAAGGCACAGCTCAGTGACTGGATGCAGCATGACCACACAAGTTACCTTTAACCCGCTCTTCTAAATTCTGCTTCTCCTCCTTCCATGAGGCTCACTTTCTCCTTGTTTCAAACTATGCTGTAAACTTCTCAAGAAAGGGACCATGTCTCCCACACATGTTTATACACCATAAACGCATACCAACGCTCTGCTTGGGGCCCTCAAATGCCACCAGAATACAACAGCCCTAGTAGTACTGTAAAACCATGAATTACACTTGAGTCTAGCTTCTTCAGATTTTTGCAGGAAATGGAAACCATTAATTAAGAAAGTATTAAACACTGTCCCTTCCCAGCCCTTAAGTCCCTCCTCTGCACACAAAGGGAACTACCTAATTTGGTTACATTAGATAGGCATTTGAGTGTTGGGATGAAAGTTTCAGGAGACTTCATAATGTCCTCCGCAACCTCTAAAGGATTCAGTTAAATCTCAGCTTCTTTTCTTCTCTACTTCCTGAACATTTTTTAAAAGCTCACATTTCCATTAACTATAGAAGATTAAACTGCCTTTGGTCCATCCCACATCACAGTCACACAGAACACACACTTTGAAAAACAAGTATAATTAGGTACTAAAAGTAAAGCAAGGTGTTTTGAAAATGGAGAAAGCAATCCTTGCTTTGAGAGATCCAAAATAAGAAGTGCTTTATATCCTTAAAATTATCATAGGCACGCTAAGAAACTTAACAAGCAGAAAAAACACGGCAGCAACGTAAGTAGATAAAGAAAGCTTGACTGCAAGTAAGTTTTGCTGAGTGTTTAAAACATTCAAGTTGAGAAGCAAATAAACGGCATTATTACAGTAGACAGAGCCAAGTCGGGGAAGTGCTACTGAAAAGCCCATGTTTTTAACAGTTTCCTGTTCACACTAGACCACTTCCTTGATTAATCAATGTACTCCTGTAAGATGCACAATCTACATGACCCCCATTTAGAAAGACAGCCGTTACACAACACACATTAAAGCTGACAAACATGTTTTCAACTCTGCAGATGGCCATGACAAGAAGCATAAAGCTTCATTAACTGATCTGCACTGCTGTCACAGTTTCTTCCCCTTTACCAATTTCAGAGCCAGACTGTTCCGCATGCCTCTCAGATGTAAAAGCCTGAGTAGCTGACCTCAGGCTCTGGACCAGATCACTCCATCCTCCTGCCAAAGAGCTGAGCAAGTGGTTACAGCCACAGTCCAGAAGCATTCTACAACCACTGCAGTGAACACTCAGCTCTTTCAGTGAACTCCAACTTCCACCTGCCACAAAGCCCAATCCCGACACAAGTGCAAGTACTTTACTCCTATGAGTAGCCCACTGGCTGACAGCTGGGCTAACGAGACAGAGCCTCTGCTGAATTCTGCATTTTGCCATGCATTTTATGAAAGCGAACAGCCTTCACCCTCCCACTCCCTGCCTCTGCCACAAACCCAGGTACTGAAAGTAATATAAATACAAGGTTTTGAAGGATTGTTGCACGAACTTTAAAAAGCATAACAGAGCCCCAGAAAAGACAGTCGTTATACTGCTGGTGCTGCGCTGGATACCGCGTGCCCTGCCTCTTATTCTACACACTTAACCCTCTGGCACACATCCCACTGTTGATTCAGCGTGGTAAGTCTGGAAAATCTGTGCCAATGTGGCTATCTGTAGCACATCATTTGCAAAGAGAAGAGACAGCTATGTGTATGCTTGTTGTACACGACAGTATTAGGAATTTTAGGCAGCAAAAAAGCAAACTTTATGTACAATTCTTCTTTGTCCTAGGTGTTAGAAATGCTACACATATAACCCGATTTACATAACCTACATATACTAGTCACTAAAAATCAACTAAAATATCAACTCTGCTCTACCCATGTAAGTATCTGAGCAGTTTGATATTAAAATTTCAACTAAAGTGGTTTTAATTTTAATGAAGCCTGAAATCCAAGTCCCATGGAATACACTTGTCTTTAAAAGTAAAGTATCAACTACGTTTTTATCAACTGCTTTGAAGTAAAGGAAACGAAAACTCAATTTAAAACTAAACTGAATTTGAGCTACCGCTTTCCTCTTTGAGTGAACAGAAATAATCATCTGGTTTCATTACAGTTGTGGCCTTCACATTCCAATGCTCAGGATGATTCAGGAAACAATAAAGCCGCTTGTTCCAGTACAGGCAGTACCCACCTGATGTTGTTCTGGCTCACAACAGTACAAATAGTTCCATCAATACATTTTCAAAAAATGACTTGCAGAAATGAACACAGTGGCTCAGAACTCTGTATTTTTCCTCTTTGAATGCTGAAATCGACAGGCATCATTATTGTCAGTATCTCAGCAATAAAACTTTATTTTTCCTTGCTTCCCACAAGAATCTTAATGTATGCCAGTATTAGATAGTATGGCCTATAAAATGTTTATGGCTTTACTGTCAATATTTGATTAATTTTAACCCTAACAAAAAGTTCCTCTGTCTGTGACAGGAAGGCACACTCACGGGTAACAATGTGTAAAGGAAAAAAAAAGTAACAGCAGATCACCTGGATAACGAAATGTAGCATTTCAGTATTAACACCACATTTACCATTTTAAAATGTATAAAATCTTAAAACTCAAGGCTTGAACACCTTGAACTCATGTAATGACAAAAGATTTTCAACACTGCAGGAAAGATCTCTAAAAAGCCTACTGAAATCATTTGATCATATCTGAAGAACTTTTGAAGTCACTGCAGCAATCACAACCCTACACAGATATCTAAACAAACATTTCCACGGTGCTACTGGCTGCAATGAAAGTCATACATTAAAAATCCACACTGCTCTTTTTTCAGAAGCCAACATAAAAACCACGCAAATTCCAAACAAAGGCTACAATATTATCTCCTACGTATGTATCTATTGCAGCTGAGCTTTATCCAGACAAACACTTCAGGATTTGGATGAATTGATCACCGAGACTCCCTAGATGCCACGGTCCAAACACACATGTTCAGAGCTGCTGCAGCATCTTTCCAACTGGAGGCACATGTTCAGAGCATCAGGGTCTGTCCCACATTTTACGTGCCCATCTTCAAACTTCAACATGTGTTTTCAAGATTCTTAATTTTTGGCAACTTGGTTCCCCACCTCTACACATCTCCATCTGCCTTTTAGGAAGTTTCAAATAATATTATTTATCTGGACCTTGCTTGTTGTTATTCTCTCAGTGATGAAACATGAAATAAACCTTCACAAAGCTCCTAAACAAGTTTTCAGGACCCTAAACTAGCTGTTAAAGTCTTAGTTGTACATGATACAGAAGCAAGCTAACAAATAAGGTTTTCTTTCCTCAAGCACTGACCCAATCCACTCTCTGCACCGTATGACAGGTATGGGAGTACTCTCCTGCCCCACTGCAGGAGCTGGTGAAAACATCACTGTTTTCCTTCTCTGGCAAGTAACCACTAGAACAAAACCACCTTAGAAAGGGGGTTTGTGGCTCTGGTGCTTCACTGAGAGCATTTTTCCATCAGAAGACAAATGACCACCCGCTTCATGGGTGTAACCAGATACACTGGCATCTTGTCTTGTATTCAGGTGGTAAGGAAACTTGATCCAATACTTGCTTTGGCCTTAAAATGCAGTTGTTTAACTCTGGTTAAAAACAAAAGCTCCCAAAACAATGCCTGAGCCTCTGACTATTAAGAGAAAAAAAAAAAAAGAAAAAAAGAAAAAAGACTGACTAATCCCAAACCCCACGTTTCTGATTCAGTGGGAATGGTGTAACTATGCCAAGAAGTCCATTTGACCTACAGTCCTGCCATCAGGATGACCTCCGTATGCTGCTGCTTTTCAAAAGCACATTTAGATCCCAAGCAGGGAACAGTTATTTCTCTTATTTCACAGAGTAGCCGGAAGTACTTACTCATATCACAACAGCTACTGAAAACCATTACCAACCCAAACTTGCGTGGATTAATAACAGCATCAATATCCATAGCTAGTCTGGATGAAAAAGAGTATTTCAAAATGCCTTTGAATTTTTCCTCCAAATTTTCTTTTTCTTTCTCTTTTATAATGGAGGACATCCTTTATAAATATCCCAGTATCATGAACTTTCCAGTTGTGTTTGCATAGTCATTATGAACTTTCCACAGTAACCAACTAGGTCCTTCAATACTAAAAACCTAAAATACTAAAATAAAAATACTAAAAAACCTAAAATACTAAAAAGGAACATTAAGGGTTTGTACCAGAGCAGCACGAAGGGCCCTTCGCGGTCCCAGCAGAAGCAGCATATGAGGCTACTAATAACCATACAGTGTGCTCAGACTTAGAAATTCAGATGTAACGATACATCTGCAGCAGTAAAACTCCCTGTTTTGGCAACCGTAGCCAGCCCTGTACATTTAAACTACCAATCACCAGCTATTAGGCTTAGCAGTATCTATACATCTCTTCCTTCTGAAAGAAAACTTACGCTGAAATGCTGGAGAAATTCAGCATGCGTCCTAGCAAAACAGCGCTTTACATTTGCCATGTTCTCTCACTGAGCCAGTCATGGCCAGCCACTTCTACCCTCACCTGTAGTCAGTACTGGTTAGTCCAAAGCAAAACCAAATTTCAGCTGCCCAACTAAAGCCACAGAAGAAACACAGCTTTATTTCACTCCTCTTCAGAACTCCCACTGCACTAGTCCTGACATTACAGCTCAACTTTGGACATAACCATGAAATCCACTAGCAAATTCAGCACTTCCCCCACCTCCACAAGGATAATTTAAAAATACTGGCAGGTGGCAAAAAAAAAAAAAAAAAAAAAAAAAGAGAGAGAGAGAGAGAAAACCACCAAACACAAAACAGCTATAGACCTATTTTGGTAGGTATGAATACAAGCAGCTTTTGTCAGCAGACTCTGTAGCAATCCCTGACCATCACAAAGTGTACATAGAGTAATCGCTTTGGGGGTGGGGGAGGAGTGTGTGAATTATTTCCTCTCTAGGCCAAGAAATCCCAGTAGAGACAGACTTCATCTGTCAATCAGCTCCACGTTTACAAAGCTTCCTTTTTTTCCTTGACGAACATACATGTAGAAACCTATTCCCTTGCCACTCATTTGCTTTCAGTGGCGAAGAGCCGCCTGCACCTCATCTCTGCTACCTGGAAGAATGAGCAGTGCCCATCCATAGCGTGCTCATCCCAGACAGCACACTCTACTCATACACTTCCCTGCACAGCAGGGAACGAGGTATGTGCAGTGCTTCACCCTACACAAGCTACTCGGTTCTCTCTCTTACAATGCTTTTTTCTAACCCAGTTTGTAAATGATACTCCCACTCCGACACAGCCTCCGCATACGCCATCCGTACAGCCGCGCAGGCAGCAAGGCTGGCTTCCTTTAGGTGCACTTGCATAACTGCCTCAGCTCACACTCCTTCCAATAAAAGAAGTCATTAAACAGTTCTCTAACAAAACCTCCGTATAGGTATTCAAGAGGGAGTATGAGATCAGTAGCTATTTCTGAGCGTGATGGTCATAAAGCACTCAACAGCCTATGGCTAATTGCTGTAGGAATTTTAATTTAAAAAAAAAAAAAGAAAGAAAGACAGACAGAAAGAAAAAAAAGAGGCTTTACTACTACATTGATTTCCAGAGCCTACTAGAAATACCCGGTGTCATAGACTCAAAGGTGATGTTTCACATTTTTCAGCTGAAGTATCTCTTGGCAAGAGGTACATGGTAGTAAAGACAGGAGCTAAGAGAAGGCAGGAAAGTGTTTCAGCATGAAACCAAAGAGCAGACATGAAAAAGCCCTTCAACCTGCAGATCCATCAGGTTCCCACCCACACCAGGGCAGTAACAAGCTCCTGTTCCCCTCCCTGCTCATGGCTGTCGCACAACAGAAACGAGCTGCAACAACAAAGTCACAATCACCGCATTCATCTGCTCACTCCCCCCCTGAACACCGATGCTGCGTGGCTTCCTACACGCAGAAAACGCCGCCCAACAGCCCGCACCTCCACGGAGCAGTGAAGGCACCCCCCTATAAACAGCTGGGAGGCAAACAGGCACAGACGGGACGCTCTTGTGTCACTTCACCCACCCCCTGCGAACTCGGCACCTCTGTGCAGACCCATTTAAACTCTCCTGACAGCTGAAAAATAAACGAGCATACAACAGTTCTTCAAAACACACGCAGCCGGTTTCCCAACAGCCAGCCCCCAGTACAGCGTCCTGCTTCTCGGCGAGTAAGGGACCGCGGGTCCCAGCAGGCAGCGGCCCCCCCTGAAGTGCCCGCACACGTTAACGGCAACCTGGGCTGGCACTTGGAAACGACCCGGCTGGGCGAAATCGCCTCGCATCCGCCTTCACTGCCCCCAGGGGGTGCCCCCGGCCCCGCCGCCTCGGCAGGTGCAGGCAGGGCCGGCAGGGGGGCCCGGCCGCCGGCCCGCCGCCCCGGGGACGCACCTGCGGGAGCCGCCGCGGGCAGCGGGCGGGCAGGGAGCTGCCGCCGGAGTCGGCGAGGCTGGGGGGCGGTGGGAGAAAAACCACATTTATAAACCTGCCAGCCCTCGCTCATTTGCTGCGGGAGGCTCCTCCTCTCCGCCCCGCTCCGGCCGCGCCGCCGCCGCCGGGGGCTGCCCGCGCCGGGTCCCACCTCGCCGCCGCCCGCGCCCTCTCCCCACAGCCGACGGCGGGCTCGGCCCCGCCGAGCGACAGGCCCCGCTCCGCAGGTGTGCCCGCACCGCCTGCCACGGTGCAGACC
>VFFE01008422.1:2670124-2687914 GCA_008921705.1 Burhinus oedicnemus | reverse complement strand
CGCGCAGCCTGCCCCGCCGGGCGCTCCTACCTGCGGGGATCTGCCGGCGCTCCCCTGGCCCCGGCCCCCGCCTGCCTCGGCGCCTTCCCCGCTGCAGGCTGGGCCGGCGCAGCCCCCTCCTCCCCGCCCTGGCGGGGGCAGGGCGGCGGTAGGAGGAGGAGGAGTTGGTGCCCGTGTGTAACAAGTTTAGGTTGCCCCGCAGTATGGCGGCCGAGGGCTGGCGGGGGGCGGGCGTGCAGAGCCGCGCTGCCCGCCCGGAGCGGGGCTGCAGGCGGGGGGGCGGACCCGGCCCTGGCCCTCCGGTGGGGGTCCGGGGCGGCTGCCCCCGCACGGCGGGGATCGGCCGGGGGGGCTGCTGCGCCGTCTTTTTAATAAACTCCGTTATTTTTCCCTACCCCCTACGCCAGCGCATCCCCCATTAAGGGCAGCGGCCCTGCAGGGACTGGCCGGAGGGGCCAGAGAGGGCAAGTGTGATGATGTCCACTCGATGACACCCCTAGTAACAGTACCAGCAAATCGGCTCCTCCCTAACGATGTAGGGCTGTGTGGCTTGAAAAGGTACCGAGGCACATCTGCCAAAAGCAGATGTGATGCCCCTGCAATTTAATCAGGCCGTGCAGCAGCTGCTTCGCTGCCTCGCACCTAGTGCCGCTTGTCACATTCCCCTGCCCCTGTCCCTGCTCCCACTCCTGACCCTGCTCCAGCTCCTGACCCTGCTCCTGACCCTGCTCCATCTCGTCTCAGGCAGGATGGATCTGCTCGCTGCGGGCCACAGCACAAATCGCCTCCAGGATGCAACCTCTCGGCACCACAGAAATATGAATGATTTATACTGAAAGCAAACATTACTGGAATTGCTGTACCTTAAAGCGTAGGCCTGCATAGGTGACTGCTTGGTAATATTGAAGGAGGAGCAGCCTGGCATAAAAAAGAAAATAGGTCAGTGACTGCACAGATCTCATCCGCGGTGCTTCTGCTGAGTCACTGATGAGTTATTGATTACCATCATGTCCGTGCACGCCCGGTGTGACTGTTCTGATGAATGACATGAACCAACACATGGATGACAGGGGTTTTTATTTCTGTGGAACAGGTGATATCCAATGTCATTTGATTGCTAGAGCTCGGTTAACAGGAGTCATTTAAGGAAGAGCTAACAAAATATTTAGTTTATCAGATGTTGGTATTCGATTTACTGGCTGACCTTCTAATTCCAGCATGACACAATATGTATGTATTGTTACAATAACATGACAGTCAGTTTCTAATATCTGTAATTCACATTAGCGATAGCTGAGAAATACCATCAAAATGAAGTTACTGAGGAAATAGAGCCTCTGAAAGACATAAAGTCGTAATGATAACCTCAGATGAAGAAAGTTTACATGCAAAGGAAGACCAGGCCACCTTGATATTTCAGGGTATTTGAAACTGTAGGGTTTGTAGGACGGCAGCAGAGCCAGTGAACAGTTTGTTGTTGTGCAGAAAACACTGGGAAATCTACTTCCCCTCATTATGTTTTCAAAATGGTAATTTAACTTTGGCCAGCTTAATATTGGGCCACCCATGCCCATCACACCGTTAACATTAAATAGGGTCGCACACCATCAAAACATTAGATCTGAGGCACGGAGAAGCAAGTACTCACAGCCAGCTCTGGGAGCCAACAGCAACGGGAAGCTGGAGGAGCTGAGGACCAAGGGTCTGCCTGGAAGGGGGAGAATCACTTCTGACAATTTACCTGTGTCTGCCAGGAGCGTCAAAAAGGATCAAACACTGAACTCATGCCAGAAAATCCCTAGTGCAAATACAGTAGCAGGATAAAAAAACCTTATCATATATTATTTGGGGAATTGCTGTAATTTATATCAGCAGAAGAATAAGGTGCATCTCCTCTGGGACTGGCTGCTGGTATTAATAAACCAGCAAAACCTTCCTAGTGTAGACAAGACTTTAAGCATCTCCTGAGGGATACAGCTATGAAATGGTATTCCGAGGGAAGAAGCATAGGTGCTTTTTTAATCTCTTTTGCATTTTATGAATTCTAGACTAGGGCAGTTCTTAGCATAGAGTAGGAAAATTACAGGGATTTTGTCAGGCTTCCCCAGGCACCCTGCAGTCTGCACAAGCTTCCAAAAACCCTGAGCAGCACAGAGGAACCTGGCAAGCACCAGGACAAAATTTCCATTACTTCTGCTGTCTCTATCCAGGTTAGATTTTGTGACCTTTAAGAATTATATCATTCATTTGTATAGCATAGTTTTCAATCTCCATTCTCAGTAAAACCTGTGGAGTATTGCAGACTGAAGGTCAGAGGTAAAACAAGGATTTGGTATTTGGATCTTGTCAAATACCAGATTCTCAGTCACATTCAGGATCTTCTTTCAAGTAAAGTGTGTTAGCAACAGGGATTTGATGAGAAAAAGGAAATGCCCTAATAACAACAGTGTTGGGAACATATAGCTAGTGGCATAAATTGCACCACTGAAAATTCCTATCCGTTCCCGTTGTAAATAACATCTTTCACAGGATTTGAAAACAAATGGCCTCAAGGCATGATGGACATGAAACTTGGGAGGTTTTCCAAAGGTCTGTAACATTAGCCTGGATTGTATGTGAACGAGTGGTGTAGGGCTAAAGCCACTGGTTCTTGCAGTAATTATAACTGAATTTGTTTTGCTAAAAGTGATTATCATCTTTCAAATACTACATGCTGCGGCCATGAGATCATATAATGAACAACTATTAATACATGTCCACAGCAAGTCCATAATGGATATTCCAAAGATATGCATGAAACATTCTTTTAAAAACCTCCATTATAAGCATAATAAAGTGTAATCTTCAAAAGTGCACATAATGCATGCTGCGAGGTAATAATACGTAAAGACTGACACAGTCATAATATACCTAGTTCAGACATCATGTTGAGGGATGAATATACACATGGGCATTTTAAGTCTAGGCAAGCTGTATCAAATCTGTGCCAGAAAAAGGGAAAAAAACCCAAAAACAATTAAAAAAAAAAGCTGTAACAACTGACTGTGCTCTTAAGCCTGAAGTCCTTAATTAAATTCAGGAAGAAACAAGCTGCAGGGTAGAAGATACTAGAGGAGAGTAGGGAATAAGAGGAAGACTGAAGCTGGCCCGGAAGCCAAGCCTGGGGCTGAGGGCAGATCAGTCCAAGAGTGAGTGAGTGAACAGGTGGTAGGTATTTGGTAAGTCAGTGAAAAGGGCAGTGAATGTGCCCGGAGGTTTGCAGACCAATATATAAGGCAATGAATAGGTCAGTAGCAGAGTATGGGAGAGAATGAATGGATGAGAGGATAAAGGAATAAACGGTTGGGTTGTGTGAATGTGAATATGTGAACAATTCAAAGCAAAATCAAAGTTTCAAGCTATTCTGTTTTACTGCTATATTGCTATGATGGCATGACTTTTTAGATCATGTGCCATGGATATCAATCAGTGCTAGAGGAAAACAACATGTATTCCTGGAAAAAAAAAAAAAAACAACATTTTTCAACTAACAAACTTTGGAAAATAGCATGATAAAAATATAGATTTTAAATGCACTTTACAGTCATGGCAATAAAAACAGTTTTGGAAATTTTAATATAGAAAAATAAGCACACAAAAGGCATTTAAAAGCACTATCTGGTAAATTCATGTTGATTAACATTATTAAACTACTAAAATTGACATAGACATAAAATTATTTGCAGAATAGGAAAATACCATTATCTCTTTATCCTAGCTAGGAACATGATACACAACAGCTCAAAGTGACTTGTGCAAGATTATACAGTAAGTCAGTGGCAGAACCACAGACAGATAAAAACTTGATCTTTTACTTCTGTGTCTTCCCCATGAGCAGAGAAAATGCACTGCCTTCACTTTTGCAATTACAGAGGCAATGGAACTAAATTATAATAGTCAAGGGGCGTTATCTCCTAACCCCGTGGGGTTTTTTTTGGTCTGAACACTTCCTATATCATTATGGATAAACATGGCAATTACGTAGAGGATACACTCCAAGAGTTTAAAAGTGTCCCTGTATTTACCATGTGTCTGTTTGTATGTCTAAGACAGAAGGAGAGGGAGCTAACTACGTGCTACACAGACATCTGCACTTAGAATACGTAGTACAGATGGAGTGCGTGGCTGGATGACATGGTAGAGGAGGGTCTCTTTCTCTTTTGATGGATCTAGTGGCCAAGAACTCCATAAAGGCCACCAGGAATATTTTCATTTTCATTTCTTTTTACTTCCTAGTCTGGAATAACAGATTTACTGCAGGTTAGTGTCTAACCAAAGGACCAAAGAGTTATCTGTAGTCCAGTCTCCATTAAATCTCACTGCTAAGCCTGTTAAAAAGTTTGCTAAAGGGGCAGGGTGAATTTAGGGAAGGATGGCAAAAGTGGTAGGAATTCCCCTGATTCTGTTTCTGTGTAAGCATTCATATTTTACAATGAGAACTTATTAGCAAATTACATTAATGACATGTTTTGCTCTGAGACAAAATAACAACAGCTCAAACAAATATTTTGCATTGTTTTCACTTCTTAGTGTCCAAACTTGGAGCTTGTAATTCTTATTCAAACAGCTAAGTTACGTGCACAGGTACCAAATGAAGAATCTAACCACTCAAGTGGTCTTTTCATAGGAAGCTGGCATGGAAAGAGGTAGGATCAACAGTCAGTTAATGAAAAATGAATGATAAAAGACACTTTATCCACTCCACATAGTGGAAAAAGTACGTGGGCTGGTGGAGGAGGCACCACATGTTTATTAATGAGAAAAATAATAAAAAAGGTGTCAGCAGTGCCTGCCTCAAGGGACAAGGTCAATGAGGCAACATTAATAATGTAGCACATGAAGAATAATGAAGACACTAAAACTCAATATATTGTTTTTCTTCTCTTTTGAAAATGCAATTACATTTCCAAAAAGAGCAAAGTTGATGAAAATTTTTAAATGCAGTAATCACCAATCACAGGAATTATTTTCGATTACATGTTTTTCACACAAGTCAATATCAAACTATTGATGGGGGATAACTGTGCTCATCACGAAGAAGTACGACACCAGAAAGATAATAAAGGTGTTCTGTTTTTAACGCAGGAAAAGCAAATGCAGGATTTGACAGTAATGAATTGAGACATTTATAAACTTTATACTAAGCTTGCAGTCTTCCTATATGAACGCTACATTTTTACTGCCTGCACTATTACAATACCTTACGACTTTTTTATATTTTCCACAATTGTTTTTATAGATCAGTAACTTCGTATCACACAAATTAAGAAATGGAATTATAAGGGTCTGGTGACAAACTTGGTTGCAAAATTTAATAGCCACAGATCTGTCTCCTTTATGCAGTGTTTGCCTTTCTATCATTCAGCATAGGATCTTAATCCAATTTCTTTTCACACATGACAGTTAAATTGGAGAGGATCGCAAGACTTGTGAGATTCTTTGACTTGTACTAGTGTCTGTAACTTCAGCTGAATTACCCAGCTAAAACCTGCAGACTCCAAGTTTGGACCTTGAGAAGAAAAGAATATTAACCTTAAAAAATATATCTCATAGTTGCTGCTGTTCTTGTACTGGGCATCTGTCTTAACTAATGCACAAGCCAATTAATTCCTATCAACACTCAGACAACCACGAACCCCCAAAATGAGAAGTCAGCAATGGAAATATACCATGAATAAAAGGTGAACACAGACTCCTCTTGTCTCCCTGTGTGCCCTTTTCGTTTTTTCAGTGTTTTGTTGTACTGGCATCCCTTGTCCTTCTCAGCCCAAAAGAATTCAAAAACCTGATGTAACTTGCTGCTTGAACTAAGTTGCCCTAATAACCACCCCTTTGCTGAAGCTAAACCAGGTCATGATTCCCCGGTGTGATGTTACAGGCACATTTCTTTCCTGCTCTACAGTAAAGTTTTCCTTTGCACCGGTTGCTCCTATGAAGTTTCTGTTATTTCAAATGGAGAACAAAAGCAAAGGATCCAATTGCCTCACTATTGTAAATTAAATAAAAGGACACAGAGTACAGGAAAGGATGGGATTTTCTAAGCTGATATGAGCAATCTGCAACTAACAAAACCCCCTTGGGAACACACCTCTCTGTTCGGAGAACAACAAAAAGGCAAATAAAAGATAGGGTGGAAAGGACCAAGGATAGTCTTTTACGAGAGACTTACAAAGACATAAAAGATCACTTTAAGCATGCAGAAACTGGGAACATCTTATAGTTTTTCGATGCCTTGCATAACAATCTATGTGAGTAGAAGTACACAATAGCACAATTCACATCTGTAACTCTCTGTCCCCCCAGATGGACAACAAATGCAAAGACTTACAGTTACCGCATTTAACGTGCACTGAGCAGTCTGGCTACCTGCAAAAGATATCTTGTAGCTGTTTAAAACATCATCCCACTTAGAAGTTCTTTGTTCCCGTCTCTGCAGAGCTGCCAGATCACACAGAGAAGCTACAAAAAAACTGAACGAAAAAAAAAAAATCATGGAAGATGAGAAAGCAAAAGTTTTATTGTAGAGCAGTTTGGGATTTTTTTTTATATAATCCTGGAAATTCTTCATTGGTGAACATCAAAACCATTTACAAGGAGACAGTTTCAGTTATTGTGATTAAATACTTATTTTGTGCTTAAAATTATCAAGTCATCCTTAGCCAAAAGTTTTTATCCTGAAGGACTTCTTATTTTGAAACTTTCTTTTTTTTTAATTAACACTAAAAAAAAAATACCCAGTTACAAACGAAGCAATTTGATTTAGCATTTGTCTAGGAACTACTTCCACACTGATTTTTTGGTTTTGAGTTGGTAACAGTTTAAAATCAAGGAAACTTTTCTAGGGCAAGAAAGGAGATGTCCAAAATCCTTAGTAGCCTTCTGGGTAATACAACATGATAGATACCAAATAATAAAAGTAAAAGTCTGTTGGTCACTCATATTTACATCTCATGATTTCATGACAGTGTGACACAACTACATGGCAAAATACATTAGAGGTGCAAGGTATGGTGACTTAGCACATTGCCATCCATCAGCTGGACCATGGTAACTAATATACCTGGGCTGAGGCTGGCAAAAATGTTAGGTAAAATCTGTTTGCTCTGATTTTGCTTCAATATTCTTCATCCCTTTCACATGACATTAAAGTGGTCTGTTACCCAAACAGCTGGTTCACTCTTCCCTCTGCAGCTTTCTCCCGACACCTCTGGTGTGCTGGCGCTAACACCTGGGAGGCTGTACGGCAGCTCAGATCAAGGATCTTGGCTTTTTCAGCCAGTAGGCTGGTTTCCAGATGGACCAGTGCCGTTACCTGCCATGCTGTAGAGCTGCTGTAGCCTTGTTGCCCCAGTAAATGAGGAGGCAGGAAAGAGCATGGGAGAGCTGTACTGCACCTTTGGGCTTATTTGCTGGACAAAAGCGGAACCACTGCCTTAAACCTCATTGGTGGGGCACCCCGACACTTTTAAATTCAGTCAGGTGCTCTTGGCTGTAGCTACCTCAGGACTAACCTAGTAGGAGAGGTGACATAATATTTACTCTTTCTTTTTATTTGATTAATGTTTTAAATTCCTTATTATTTTAGGATAACAGAGATAAGAAACAGGCTAAGAAAAATGTCAACAAAGGAATCATGAAGGACATTATCAGCTGATAATCACTGTTTGTTGTTTGTTTTGGCTTTAGGAATCAAAATAAATAGAGAAAGAAAAGTCTAGTAGAAAGCAAGCATCTTTACTAAGAAATAGCCAAGAACAAGCAAAAAAGAGGCAGAGAGTAAAAGATCAGAGAAAAACGTTAGAAAAATATAATGACTCAGCAAGCCCTGTTATTTATGTGTTTCTCATATATAAAATACATTTTTGCACTGAGATAAAGAGAGAGATAAGGAATATTCTGTAATTAGGAGCAATAAAGAGAATTTGCTCCCAGACCTCCTAGGGTTTTGAAGTTGCTTTCAAGGCTTCTTGTTTCTGGTTATTATATCTGCCTTCAGTGTTAGGGCAGGTCTGGAGTTTTCACCTTCTGGGATTTGTTGCGTGATATGCCTAGGGGCCAGCATTTTAAAGCAATGCTTTTTAGAATCACTGGTAGTCTGCTTGCATTGTGTATTTAGTCTATGTCTATTGTGTACACTCCTTTACTGGAAAAAAGTACAGGACCCTACAACAAAGGATAAGAAAATGGTATTTATTGCTTTCCATGCCCATTTTTCCTTTGCCCTCACAGCTGAACAAATAGCTCAATCAAAGACAGTCTGAATGGATTTTAAGGATCACTATCGTATAGGTCCCTTCCAGTCTCTGTCACCCTTCGTACAACTCTTTCTGCCTTTCTTCTGCACAAAATCTCATGTTTTGAGGCAAGACTCGTGCAGCACTGGGCTCCCTGGCCAGTGCTCCCTTACCTGGTCCAGAGCCCAACCACATTTGTTTGTCTGTGAGTTAGTCACTTGGAAATGATTTTACGAATAACAGGAAAAGAAGTCTGGTAATATGAAATTATTAGATAGTACAAAACAATGACAAAGCAAACAACATCAAAAGAGCCGGTCATGATTCTCTGTGTGAAGCAAAGAAAAAAATAAGCCAAACCCAAATCCAAACATGTTTAAGGTGCCTGCTGTTTTTTCAAGAGTAGCAGATACTTTCACAAATGTTAAATGGTAGGTCTTCCAAAGTCTAAATACAGATCCAAACAACAGGCTTGGATTGACCATTTGAGCAGTAAATTACCAGGGGTAGGAGCTCAGGAAAAGAGTCTTGGTGATAACAGTGGACCAAGACGAGAAGCCACATTACTTCCAACCTCAGTGCAATGGACTAGTGGTATAATATTCACTTCTACCAGTTTTTCATTAAAGTTTCATGCAATATAATTATTTAACACATAGAAAAATGGGATAACCAACTGCCATTCTGTGGGATTTTAAGCCTGTTAATGCTGTGTCCTGGCTGGGGAGCATTATTGTCTTTTCTTGTGTCCTGATTGAGTCTTGCACAATTATTTTGTTTGCAATGAAATGGAGAAGGCAAATAATAGCAGTATTACATGAGGCCCCTTTCTGGGCCTTCTAACAGCAGTTGCTGATCTCTTCAGAAGGGAAAGACCTTCTTCACGGTCTTCCTGCATTAGCCTAGCCAACAATTTCTGCAGGATGGTCTCTTCTGCTCCCAGCTCTCTGAGCATCAACTAGATTTGCTCAGGGGGCAGTGCAAGACAACCTGCCCCTGCTGTGCTGAGCCTTGCAGGTGCGAGGGACATCCCTCCACCCCTCAGTGTCATCACCCCTCACCATTTTTCCCAGGGTTTCAGGGCATCACAGCCCGTCTCCCCTTTTCCCAGGGTGTCAGCAGTGTGCGGCCAGGTTAGCTCTGCACCAGAGCAAGCTGAGCAAAATCCTGACCTGATACTGAGGAACAAAGTCTCAGGGCAGATTGCTTCATCCTTGGCAAAAATTACAGATGTGGAGGACAACCTGTTCCTCCTTGATGAACCCTCCCTTCCCAGCAGGATTTGCGAAAATCCCTGCAAGGACAGCCTTCTTCGCCGAGGTTTCACACAGAAGGACATGACACAGGACAATGACATTATTTAAAAGCTTCGCAGCTTTTTCCTTAATTTTGCCAATTCCTCATCTGCCCTTTTCTGGGCTTTACTGATAACTCTTGGCCAGTTTCCAGCGGCTTTGCAACAAACAGGTGCAGCAGGGACTTTAGCAGGAATTGGTTGTCTAATGGCTAGCTAGAAATCTACTTAGGGAAAAGGACAAGGAACTATTTAAAAATATATATTAAAATCCTGAGAAATCAGAATGGGATTTTCATCCACATAATTAATACTCCTTTTGACGTTTCAGACCAAGGAAATTAAATTAAGAAATCACATAAGATGTTTTCACTGTGTTCTGCAGTCAGCCCTGGTGACCAACTTACAGCAAGTAGTGCATGAAGACTTAAAGGCAGTTTTGGAGTGCTGATTAATGGTAATTTAAATCTGATTGAGCTCATGTATATTCCTTGATTTAAAAAAAAAAAGCAAATACATCGCTGTCACCAGTGTACAGAGTAGTAGACTGACAGGAGAGCCAAAACAGCCTGTTCACACCTCCTGTCCCCTGACAGCCCTTGTGCAACGTATGGGCCTCAATACTTCCACTTTCCTCCTGTCCTCAGGCATCCATTTGACCTTCATGGGGCCAGATTTTTCAAATGACCGAATGCAATATGGATACCCGGTCAATAGGCATTTTTGTTGTGCTTGTTTCATAATATGAACGGAGGTAGGACATGCTCTCAGACTCACAAAACACCTAAACGTATCCACCAACCAGAACTAATTCACAGTATGAATTAATTAATGAGAAGTAAAAGCTAGAGAAGGGGAATACTGACATGATTTTTCACCTTTTATTGTATATCTCTCCTCCCTGTTCTAAGAACAGCTCAAAAGGAATTGCAGGAACTGTGATTTGCATTGCTTGGTCTTGTTTATACATGTTGTTAAACCACTCTCCATGCTGGTTTAGTTACACCCAGTATCAACACCCATTATAAATGCAGGATTTTATGAGGCAGTTTAGGAAGCGCAGAGCTCTGCGTACTAGGGCTTGTGCCATAGATAACAGAACAGCTCCTATCACAGTGAGCTGCTCACTTCCCTCTTTCCGTTCATAGATTTTAAGGATTAAAGATGATTGATCATTCAGTCTCACCCTTTGTATCACATAGGTCAGCAAATTTCAGCTGGCGCTTCCTGCAGCTAGTGCAAATAATAAGCAGCATGTTTTTTTCCTGGAGCATAGTACAGGTAATCTCATTTGAAGACAGAGTAGAAATGGCAGGATGCGACTCTCTCCTCCAGGTTCAAAATGAAATACTGTGTTTTATGGTGTGGGAAGCTCATCCAGCTAGTATTCAAAGTGCATGTAATTGCTTCTCACATTACTGCTTTGAAGGAGAGGCTGTCAAGTTTTCATGATTATCTGTCCAGCACAATTCACAGACATGAAAGTCACATATAAATGTATACAGACAGATATACATACCCACCGTGCAAGATTGCTATTCATCTTACTCTCTTACTTTCAAAGTGCCAGAAAGGACAAGAAATGCTGTACTGGTATATATAGCCTTGTAAACAAAAAAGGATTGCATACAGTAAAATAACGCAGCACAGAGCTCAAGGGAATGATGGTTTGATTGTTGGTTTTCCCCCCACCCTGCCATGGAGCCTGTAAGTCTGAAAACCAAACACGTGGGAATCAAACAGATTTCCTATATGCATGGTAGTTCTGCAAGAGCTAGTCGAACGGCAGTGCTGCCCTAAGTGCTAACCAGCGTATTTTCTGGACCTCAGTAGCATGTGATCTGTTTAAACTGTGGGGTGGTCAGCTAATGACCAATTGGCCGCTTTTTTATGGCACTTGAGAAAATTGTAGCAACCCTCAGAGCCTTTCACATCGCTCCACTGCAGAACCACAGTACTGCAAGCCAATGTGCTCTGTTGCTGAAGGTAGCAATAAGCTTAGGCAGCTTAGCCCAGTCAAAGTAATGAAATTACATGTCGCAGTTCAGTTCACTGTGGTCAGTGCCCTGAGCCTCCATTTGGAGAGTAATTTTCCTGAAAGCAACTGTTCTCAAAGCTTGGTAATACCAGCTCTTGCCTCCTGCTAGTCTTTGTAGTAATAAAACCCCTTATTTTCCTTTTTCATTAAATAAAGTATCTCACAATGCCAAAATGTCAATGCTTTAATGGTATTAGAAACAAAGAACAATAAGTTTGGCTCTAACCTCACAGACAAAAATACCGATCAGACTTGAGAGTGCAGAATAAGAAGGAAGGAGCACTGATAACTCTCTAGGCATGAAGCTGTCACAGGCACTCGATCACTTGCTGAGCCCAGATGCAAATTCGTCTTCCTTAATGGAAATATCACACTCGGTAGCTGTTGTATTACTAGCCATGCTGGCTATGTCCTAGCACACAAAATACAGTTAGTTCCTTACAGAGGAGTTTCCAATCTACAGAACTCCCCCTGAACATTCATGTGTATGAGGCTACCAAGTGTTATGAGGAGCGGCTGAGGGAACTGGGGTTGTTCAGCCTGGAGAACAGGGGGCTGAGGGGAGACCTTATCGCTCCTGAGAAAGGTTGTAGTGAGGTGGGGGTCGGTCTCTTCTCCCGAGCAACAAGCGATAGGACAAGAGGAAATGGCTTCAAGTTGTGCCAGGAGAGGTTTAGGATGGGTATTAGGAAAAATTGCTTCACAGAAGGGGTTATCAAACATTGGAACTGGCTGCCCAGGGAAGTGGTGGAATCACCATCCCTGAAGGTATTTAAATGACAGATAGACATTGTGCTGAGGGACACGGTTTCGTGGTGGTTTTGGCAGTGTTAGGTTGATGGCTGGACTCGATGATCTTAAAGGTCCCTTCCAACCTAGGTTATTCTATGACTCTGCGATTCTATGATTTTATGTTTGATGACAATCCAAACTCTGCTCCTGCATCTCTCCACTGAAATCAGCTGTTCATTCCCAGTCTCTCCCATGCACCATGCTCTCTCTGAGGTGTGGTTTCTGTTTTTTGCAGGTTTCAGGTTTCTTTTAAAGCCGGGCCATTTCCTCAGATAGCTTGCAGCAAGGTGGCTGCAGTGGTCCCCCCCTCCCTGGGAGCAGGTGGTGGACAAGCGAGGGGAACAGGAACACCTTTGGGCAGTACTGCCACCAAATACTCCATATGAAGTGACAGCTCAAGTAATTACACTTTTGTCAGCACTTCCCCTGATTTCATGGATTAGTACAAGGAAGACAGGCCATGCTAGAAAGATCAAGGGCTGTGATGACTAAGCAGTTAATTAGGGAAGTCTGAAACTCTCAGTACCTTCCTGGGTCCTGCCAGACCTACTGCTGCTGTAAGGATGTTAGCAGGGCCATACAGAGAAGACCAGAAGCGGAAGATGGGTGTGAATCAGTGCCCTGCCGATGTTGTGGCATTCAGGGCCCGAGAAAGCTGCTCACTGAGGAGCTTCTCGGAAAGTCAAAGTCTGCTGCTGTGAGACCATGTTCATCATACAGCCCTCCTCTTTCAGTCTGCCAACTCAGCTGTCCTGTTTCTGCATTCCTGGGTGCCTTTATCCTGCTCTGCAAGGGCTTGGGTGGCTTCTTATCAAACTAATTTCCCATCTTTCAGAAGCTGTTATTCATTAGTAATGCAGAAAAGTTTCCCATGCACTACAGCCTTATAAATGGAATTGGCACTGACAGCAGTAAATGCCTTATAATGTTCCCTTCCCAGGAAGCTGGTGTGTCGCCCCACTGCCAGTTTTCAGAAACGTTCTCATTTCTCAAGTGAAATGCTATAGTAGGAATATGCAGTTCAGGCTCAGAAATCAATGTCTCCTGATAACTGTCCTGGTCCTTTGGGAACTTGTTGGTATGAACCAGCACAATGACAAATTGGGGAAAACGATGTGTGATCAGGTTTTGTAGAAAGCAGTTACATTGTATTATTACTTACTATTTATGCAGCACCATAAAATGGTAAGAAGCATTTGTCCCTGCACAAAGTATTTTGATATAATTTAATTGTACTCAGCATGCGTATGTGTACAATTACTGCTTGAACCAGAATTAACATTACAGAAATCTCTGTTTGTTGCTAGCCTGTTATGGTGGAGCCTAAAACATTTGCTCTCCCAGTTTATTTATAAACATTCTTGACCATTTTTGCTCAAAAGGGATAAAGTTCTTACTTAAAGTAAGTGTTCTGCATTACTTCATTTACTTTATACAGTGTCAGGCTTCCATCCTACATGTGCACTGCAAACATACAGCAACTCCCAGCCCAACTCCTCAGTCCCCATTGCATTAACTGTGAAAATTGCTAGTAAGTGGTAAGCAGCCAAAAAGAGCATTAACCCTTGCCGAGGAGGTCCATCACTACGTTCCTTATGAATGAATACTATTATTCGTTAATAAATAACTGTATTTTTAGTTTGTTACATGCTTAATGAGTGTAATGTCAGTTAGGAGGAAAATTGGTTTTAATGAAGCTTAGACTGTTAAAGAAGGAAGCACTGCAGCATGCAGAAAATAACGCTCTCAGCTTTGCCATTTTCATAAAGGAAGGATGTGTCAAAACGTGTATTTTCCTACCATTTAAAAAGTATAACATTTTGCTTTTGGGGGTTTTCTTTTTGAACAACGGTTCAACGTAGAAACTTTGAATTTCCACAGGGATGCTCTGTCAGGCTGGTGAGGTGTCCTCTCATTTGTGGAACACGTTTTCATTTTAGCCAAAATGAGAAAGAAACATCTCCAAGGCAGATGTGCGCTACGTTGTGCTGCTGTTGGTCTGGCTGCCATGCAGAGGTATATGTAGTCTGTGGAGAAGGCTAGGAAGATTTCCTTTTTCCCTCCAAGAACTTAATCTCAGTAAGAGATCAAGCTGCAAGGACAAATGAGGTTTGTGGCACTTCCAGTCTGTGGATTGCCCAAAAAGCCCTTCAGAATTGCTTTTGTGAGCTTCTGCATTACCCGAATGTCGGCTTCTGCTTTTTTTTCCAAATATCTTCTGTTACATTTTTTATGTTCTGAATTTTGGTGCTTCTGGTTCTGGTCTTGGCCACTTTCCAAAAGGCAGCGTGGAAACACAAATGTGCGACCTGGTAGTGACAGGGATTGCCGCCTGCCCTGCTCTTGTTAGACCTCCCGCTGGTTGCTGCTGGAATGATCAGGTAGAACGGGAAATCTGAATTTTAATGAAGCTTTTAGACTAGACAACAATGCTGTGAGGAATCCGACGGCCAAAAGCCTTCCGCGGCTATGGCTTGTGTAAGCATCAGAGCTTAACTTTCAGGTATTAAAAAAAAAAAAAAAAAAAGAATAGGAGAGGAGAGGCTGATAACAGTGCCGTCCTCCCCGCTTTAAGAGGGCTTTGGCATGTACATAGACCTGTGTGTTACCTGCCTGCTTGCATGTGAAAAGGCAGTTTGCCCTAGCACTTTTAGCTTAATGGTTATGCATACTCTGCACGAAATTCTTTCCTTTGACATTAGGCACCAATTTACTTAAATTTCTTGGGACAGCCCGAAGTCCCAGAGCAGGTTGCAGTGGAGGGGGGATAGCCCCTTGCCTGCACGGCGTGGGCAGGCCGGGGAGCGCTCCCCATTTTTCCCTGCCGCCGCCGCCTCCTCCGCTGCCCCGACCCTCGGCCCGCCGTGCCCCCCGCCCGCCGGCGGCCGGAGCCCGCGGGCATGCGGTGAGGCGGGCGGGGGCAGCTCGGGTGGGCGGCGGCGGAGGGGAGAAGCCGTTTCTGAACTTGAGCCGTGCCTGCCCGTAATTTATTTTCACGTAGTAGCCCGCTGCCTGCCTTTGCTGTGCAGCCGGGTGGACCGCATCGACACAGCCTCGGCAGAAGCGTGGACTTTACTTGTTGTCTTTTTTTGAAGAATAAACTGAAAAGCCTTCCTGACTGTCTAAATGTCATATTGGGGAGCACTGCACTAGAAAACGTATCGACTCCATATCGACTACATGTTTTAACTAAAATTCAAATGACCTAACAGATAACCAGCTGTGAATCCACAAGTATAACCAAGGATAGTTATGCTTAAGAAGGTGTTAGCAGGTCGTGGTGATGTCCAGACCCTAAAGTTAATCACACCTAGCTAACACATGTGTTCTTCTAATTGAGGACCATTATAAAAATAAGGGTGTCAACACGTAGGGAAAAAACCAAACAAACAAAAAAAAACCAAAAAACCCCCCAAAAACAACAACCAACCAAATATAGGTTCCATCCTTAACCACTTAATTCTCCTTAAAAAACCTCAGAAACAGATTTTTTTTCTTAAACGAAGTCTATCGCAGGGCTGAGTCACGTGTTAGCTGGTGTATTAGCTGAAAGTTTTTTGATCTCAGAGGTTCCTTTTGTTTCCCAGCTGGCCTTTTCAGTGCCATGGAGCAGAGCCACGAAAATATATCAAAAGCAAAGAGGGGTTTGAAGCGCTGAGCGCAACCACCAATAAAACTAAATGTATACAAAACCTGGGAAAATCCAGGGAGATTTCCTAAACCTGATTGTGCAAACCAAACACCCTACGGCTAAGGAAGCTTCTGCCATACTCATGAGTTACAAATCCACAAGTATCACGGCAAAGGTAGTGTATTACCTGCTACTAATGAGTGCAAACATGAGTACAATCACTGGGAAATACTAGTGTTTAAAAACAAACAAAAAACCAGAGTGAAACAGGAAAACTCGCCTCTCCCTTCGCAGGACCTGTCTGGCCCGGCTGCCAAATCCGGCTGCAGCGGCTCCCCACTGGGTGGCAGCGGGGAGGGAGCCTGGTCCCGACTCCTCTCTTCCATCCCCCGCCGAGGAGGGATCCCAGACACATGGCCTGTCTTCACCGCTTCCCTCTCTGCCACCACCTGAGATGCAGGTGGGTGCTGGAGCAGGGATCGGGAGTGCTTTTTCTTTCCCTGGAATCTGCTGTTTGGGTGATTTAGCACATCCATCTTTCTCAGTCTGTCCTGGATGTTGGCCCTGCTGACCTCTAAGGGATATCCTTCATTCCTGCCTCCAAATGCTCTTTTTTTCCCCACCCATGTTATTACTGTTATCCACTGTGTTAGCTGAAAAAGTTCCACATTCTGAGTGCTTTCTTTTCGCTCACTCTGGAAATACCACTTTCCCAACAGTTTACTCGTTGTCCCCACAAGTGCCTGGAGTTTGCTCTCCTGGATGATGCCAGTTGCCCTTTCTCCCCAAAGTAGTCCAGTAGATGCTTGCATGGTTCTTACAAAGGCATTGTGACCTTTTTATTTTTTTGTCTCTCCACATTTTCCCCATGATATGGCAATAAGTATAAGGAACGTTATTTTTGTTTCCTTCTACATCTGTCATAATGACTCATATAGTCCCTGTGTCTAGAGACAGTGTATTTTTCATCCCCCAAGTAGGACAAGCCTGACAAGCCTTCTCCTTCTGACAACAGACCACTGTGCTTAGCAGCAATCTGTCATCTGCTGCTTTGGGCAGCCATCCTGAAGAAGTGCTCTTGCACACGCTGAGAGCAAGGCCGGTGGTGTGCCACTGTTGGGCCGTATCCTACATAGGGTCTGTTGCGTGTGCAGAGCTCTTCCGCACGTGCACATTTCTGGTGTGTCTCGGATGTGCTGACCTTTCTGGAGTGATGCAGCTAGTCAGGTGTGGGGCATGCCGGAGCTACTGCTCTCAGACTTGCCAGCATTGGTGGGTTTGTCAGGGAGATGCAATTCGTCTGGACAGAAAAACGAGGTGCATGAGCCAAGTGATGTGCCAAGCTGCTCAGGAAGTCTGCAGCAGGCACTGGAAGAGAACCTCACCCCTGAGCACTGCACTAATGGATTAAACCATGGAGCGAATAAAGATCAGATGTGACCTCACCTGAAAATGTGTATGGTATAAAGAACTCATTTCTGTCCATCTTTCTGACTCCATTACTTCTTGATGACTATGGCCCAATAACCGTGCTCTGTGTTACCTTCTGAAAACTCTACAGCTGCCCACTTACATGGTGGGACACCTATGGACATGCCTGTCTTTATGCACTGTTAGGTCTCTGCAGGGGCAAAACTCTCTCTTTTTGTCTCTCACTATAAAATTATTGCACATTTTTGGTAGATTGAAAAATAAATTTTCACACAGCCCTAATTACAAAAGGAAATAATTTGAATATATGGTATGCGTTAAATGAAATCCC
>VFFE01008422.1:2596362-2670104 GCA_008921705.1 Burhinus oedicnemus | reverse complement strand
ATCCCCCCCCCCCCCCCCCCCCCCCAGTTTTATAAATTTCTGGATCTACTGCACCTAATTTTCAAGTCTGTCTGTTTTGTTTTATTTTTTCTTTACTATGTGACAATTTAACTGAGAACAAAGTGTACCTCAGGCTGCCTACTCTTATTAAAAATCAGTAGATTTTTCACCCACACTTTTCTCCCGTTGCTTATCTGTGGAGCAGATGCAGGCCTATTTGCTTAAATCAAGGCCTGTGATTCACCAGCACATCAAAAGAGCAGTCCCTATCATGTCGCTTTTATTATTGCACCTTGTCTCCATGATCTCCACTGCATCCATGCTGCAAAAGGAGGTGCCTTTATCACTTCCCTTCCTTGCCTTCTGCTCTTAGTGGAATCTGAGTTAGCAATCAGAATAATAATGATTTACCTCCAAGGGAATTTGAATGCAAGCCAAGTTCCTTTGGTACACAGGGAAATCAGCTTGGTATTGTTTACTCATCCCCTGTGGATTCACCAGATGGCATCAGACAGCATAATTTGGAGTCCATGCTCAAAAGAGAGGCAAGGCTTGAGCTGCAGGAATTGATAACGTGAACTTACCAGGAGCAGTTCTGATCTTTTTCTGAGGATATGGCATGTCTTTCGTCTTTGTTGTAAAACAGACAAGGAACCAAAACATATTGTAGCACACCTGCACCCCTAACATGTTACACAAACCATTTTTAACACAGTCATTTATGAACGATTTTGGCTACTCTTCTAATAACTGCTTCCCCTGGAGAGGATGCTCTCCCTGGTTTGGGGTGAAGGTCCTAAGCAGGTCAGCAGAGAGGAGGCAATGGGAAATGGGACATTGCAGCTGTTTCCTTCTAGACTAGCTCTGCTTGAATTCAGTAAATAGAGGATTTAGGTTTCTGTTCTTTAAATATCCCAAGCATAAATTATTCACTCAAAATACATTTGTCAAAGAACAGAAGCACTGGGAAAACAGAAGTGGAAAGCCTTAGCAGAGCCTGAACCAGCCACAGCTTTACTGGCCACAGCACAAAGCACTCAGTATAGCCTGATGGCCCTGCCCCGAGGGACAGAGGAGATGATCTAATCATTCTTTTCCATCTCGTTGCTACGATTCTATGATGTGAATTGTTTTCGGGCCAGATCCTAAACCGACGTAAGCTTCCCTGTAGTGAATGCTGCTGCATTGATTTATAGCTGCTAGGCGTCTGGCCTTTGAGGACTGTTTTAACCTTTAGAATATTGATCTCTCTTTTTATTTTCCCTGATGCTGGAAGCAAGCCCCTTGGTTAGGTCCCTGGTTGTGCAATATGCAAAAGTGTGGTGGTGCTGTGATTTGTAAAAATGAGTGACCAAAGAGGTGAAAAGTTCAGCAGCCTTTGCTGCAGCACTGCATAATCACCATAAAAGGGGCCGTGGCCTCCTGGAGGGAGGCACGGCCTCAGAAAATCACTTGACAGGGATGTTTACCAGGTGGAACCCGTCCTGCTGCGGATGAGGGACCAGGACTGGAGGGAGAGGGCAGGCACAGGGATCCCAGAGGAGTGGGTAAGGGGGCCCAGAGCGGGCTTGGGGCATCGGTGGGGAGGACATGCAGACCTTTTTCTCGGTGCCCACTCGGGGCAGTCCTCCCTCTCAGGTCTCATCGCCCCTGGCCCTTCCTTCCTGAAACCATCGCACACTGCATCCACTCCCTTTCTCTCCCTGCTGCAGTCCCCCTTTCAGGGCAGGGCTTTAGCTCAGCCCCAGCTAAGCTGCCAAGAACCCCAGGGTGGTAAATGGCTGCCAAAAACTGAAACACTAGTGGAAAAGACAGCTGGTAGCAGAGGACAGCCTATGAAGGTAAGAAGAGCGTGAGGACCAGAAGCATAAAAATAGTTTGCAAAGCACCAGCAGTGGACATCAGCCAGATCACGTCCCAGAAAGCATCCAGGAGGGTGGTAGACGCTGCCACCCTAAAGGTGAATTTTGCTCCTTGAAGGACAGCATTTGTCCTGGTTCTCACAAGGATGGTGTGGAGCTGCATCCTCACTGCTGAGATACCCCCAGCCTCACTGGGCTCGGAGGAGCTGCTGAAGGGAGGGGGGCAGGGAGGAGGCCACCCGGTGTACCTTTGTGCGAGTGACTACAGAAGGTGTTGAAAATTTCTGGAGACACAAATCATGCATGGGCTTATCGTGTGACAGAGCCTCCGAGATGAAAGGGGTTGAACCAGGAGCCCCAGCGGTCCCCAGTCTTTCTAGTGACTTCAAAGACTGCTGGCCCAGCTGAAGGGGTGTCTGTGAGGATAAAGTATGTTTCATTATTTTAGCTAAGCCTGATACAGATCTTCCTTTTTGAAGCTGCTAATTACAGTGATAAAAGTACCTATGTAGTCACACACCTCACTCTGTCACAAGCGGTTAGTTTTCTAAAGGAAACATATGCCTGCCTCTGGAGCATCCCAGAGGAGACTGAGTTGCATGAGGAGAGCAGCCCTACCTTGTGCTGTCCCTCCTACGGTTATCTGTGTTGATAACAGTGATTAATAACATGGTCTGCCAGCAAGAAGTGGGATTCGGAGCTGGGAGTCTACCTGCTGGCTGTATCCATACTGTGTCCTCATTTCACAACTGACAAAGTAAAAAAGTGAGCTTTTACTTGATTTCAGTGCTGAATTGTCACTTATTAAAGGCTTATAATGCAGGAAAAAAATTTGAAAATCTTGTACCTTCCAACCTGTTTTTGAGATATTTATTAAGCATACAGTGACATACATATTTATATGTGAGCACGGTACCTATTTGGGTATATAGCTGCCAGTGAAAGGGTGTGATTTTGTTCACATGCAATGTTTGTCCTACATGCCAACATCCAGATTTAAGTAATGGACTGTCTTGATGACGTTGAAAGACCTACATGGTGCCTATAGCTCAGTTAAACATCACAGAAAACCTGCTCTTCACCCTGCAGGGAGAGCATGCCAAGGGCGCAGGGCTCACACAACCTTCAGACAACTTTTCCGTTGTGGTTTTGGCAGCTCGCTCTGTCCCGCGGTTCTGCAGGGGTGGGGGTGGCTGTGCTGAAGTCAGTGCAGGGGATGGTCGTGGCCACTGGCTGGACCTGGCCCCCGCTGCAGCCGGGCGAAGCAGGCAGTGGGGCAGCAGTTTCTTCCCCGGCGCTGTGCTGATCCATGGTCCATGGTGGCGGGGCTTTCCGTGGCCAGCAGGCTGGCATGGCATGCCTGCTCTTGCAGGGCACGACGTGGTGAGGCTGAAGGGCAGCGCTGCAGTGGTGGCGGGTTGGGGCTTGATGGTCTGGCTCGGCATCTTACACCTCGTGCAGCTGCGGGGGCCTGGAGGGAGCAGTCCATCACCAGCCTGGGATGCAGGCACTGCGCATATGGGCTGTCTTCCTTCCTGTATTGCTTTTCAGGTCCTGGTGCTTTCACCAGGATTTCCTCTCCCCTCACTGGGGCCTCGGGTGTCTGGACACACTTAACTATATCTTTTTCATGCCCCTAGAGTGGACGGCCTTTCATCTGCAGGGTAGAGCAATGCCCTGCTCGTTGTGGTCCACTCATGCTCTTGACATTTAAGTATGTGAATGATAAGGCAAGTGAGCAGTGGGCGTTATCCCCTGCGCTGGTGTGAGCTTTAACTGCACGGTGCCAGTGCAGGTCTGAACCATGGTAACTGCGGGGAAGTCTGCAGAGCCACTTCAGCGCTCACCACCTGGAGCTCTTCCCAGCGTGGCGGATTCCAGTTTACAAAGGGCTCTCTGGTTTAGGAATCACCTGGAGGAATGCCTCAAAGTGTCACATCCAAACGCTTCCTTTCAGTGCTTGGAAATACCCATTTCTCGCAGAAGCCAATTGCCTGTAGTGCAATGCAGCTGGGAATCCAGAAATACCTCCTCTCATCTCTTCCCCTGTTCCAGTGTGCCTCCTAGCAGAAGAAAGTCCAGAGAGGCAGGTAGCACAGAGTCATCGTGCCAGTTGTACTCTCCCCAGAAATTCCCTGCCACTTCTTTTACAGCAGTCTTCCAAGCTTTTAGTACTGTGAAATTAATGCGAAGTGATCCTCTTTCCTGTCTGTTTTGAAGGGTTTTTGGGGTTGTGGTTTGGTGGATTTTTTTGTTTTGTTTTGTTGTTCGTTTTTTGCTGGTATATTAACCTGCAGCTAATCTCACTTTAATTTATCCAGATCCCAGGCACTTTCTCCCATCCCCCTGTTACTGTTGGTACCTATAGTGGTGTCCCATTGACATCAATTGCAGCTTGCATTACTGTACTGTTTAACCCCCCCTAACCTGTAGACTATTGGACAAGTAGAGAGAAAAGTATTGGCCAGATAACTATTTGTTCAGTTATGTTCTCATCATTGAACAATTGCATGAAAGTTCTTAGTCAGTACAAAAAAGTATACATTTAATATTTTTATTACTACCCATCAAATTGTCTTTCCACCAAAGCTAGGTGCTCAGCAGTATACCTGCTTTTTCCTGGCTTGGTGTGAGGTGTCAGATCTCCTCTCAGGAAAGAAGCTATCCACATGAGCTCAAAACCATATGGTAAGCATACTGGTTTCTGTTACAGGTACATTATTATACTGCCACTTCTACGTAGCTGGCAGAAATTAAGCCAGCAAATGCATTGGAAAAGACACCGTGATGTGACTACTATCTTATAGGAACATTTTATTCTATAAGCATCTCCACACATTTCAAACATTTTAGACTAATGGATGGATGCAAGCACTGCCAGAAGTTGATTGCACCCAGTATTGCATTATTATCGGAACCCTTTCCTATAATAAAACCTTTTCTATAACCTTTCCTATAATAAAATATTTTTATGTACTTATTTCATTTATGTCTAAAATGCAAAGATTTTTAGTTTTGTAACAGATGTGACAACCTTTAATTATGTCTTCCAAAAGCATAACTGGTTTGTTTGTATACCCAGGACTGTGGAAAGCCTTACTAACATAGTAAATAATCTGATCATCAGCAAAAAGTTAATATCCAAGCCTGAAATCAGGCGGAGGAAACCTACTTGTCAGGTCAGGTTGGTGGTTTCAAGATCACCTTAATTATTTCAAGTCCAATCCTAAAAAAGGCTGAGGATTTTCAGCTTCCAGTACAACCACTGAGAAGTCAGTGCTCAGGGCTGTGCAAGAGTGGGCCTGAGAAAAGAACAATTTCAAGTGCTGGATGCCAAATCCATTGCTGCAATGGCTGATCTGGAATTGGACCTGCTTGCACCACACACTGGTTTGGCTCCAAGACAGTAAAGCAAGAGAGCTTGTCAAGACAAAAGTGCATCAACTGTACTGTGTGAGAGAGGACAAAGTACAAGTTAAAACACATCTTTCTGGCTGCCAGAAGCACTGTATATTTATTTGAGAGCTTGGCTGTACAAAGTCTCACTAAACAGGTCTCTTTCATTTTACTTATTAAGTATGGCAAGTCCCATGAATGGGCTGCTCGCTACTTTGTAAAATGCAAGGCTTCTTTGTGAGATCTGATTTCCCCTGTTCTTCTTGCCTCCAGACCATGTCCTTTTCATGTTCTGAAGCAAATGTATGTAGCTAATCCTGTATTATTTCCAATTACCGAATGCTCTGCTTCTGTGAAATTAGCTTCTCTGACTGCAGTTCTGCATTCAGCTGACATCCCAGGCATTGCATGGAATGTCTCGGCAGACAGAGCTACCTGGGTCTCTGAGGCATCCCTGCTGTCTGCACAGGAGTAACTGCATACACCTGAAGAACAGTCTTCAGCTTCAGAGTCAAGAGCAGGCTGCAGTTCCTCCCCCAAGTGTGTCCTGGTCAGCCACAGGGTTGTAGTTTCTCTACAGGCAGCGGTTTTCCCCCTGCCTTTGCCCCAGTTTTGGTTCTTGCAATGAATTGACTCTGACTGGGATGAAAAAGTGATTTTCTGTACCAAAAGTCCTTTGGCATCAGTATCTGAATCAGAAAAAGAATGAGAGGGAGGGAATTCAAGAGGGGGCATAACAGCAGCCTACTGGGAAGGGAACCAGGCAGCTCCATATTCTGGTCTTGTGCTTAATTATAACACACAGAAACATCCTCTGGAGCAAGTTCTGGAGCTCAGGTTTTCAGTCTCCCGGGTTTTACTCCTAGGCTTAGCTCTTGCATTGCTTTCTGTACTGTAAATAGTCTCAGTATTGCACCAAGAGGCCCTAGGTTGAACCATTTTTCAGAAGAGGATTCAGGTTGGTGGATTCTGGCAGCCCTGACCCAGATTTAGCCTCTGGAGTCGGATGACATTTCACATGTTTTCAGTGCTCAGTGCTTGCTTTTTGTGGCTCCATGAAGTGGGTGTTTTGCATTGCCAGTCTGAGACACCAAGGACTTCCAGCATACCATATCAGCAGCCGCAGGACATAACATAAACCTATTGATCCTTTTCCAAGGATTGAGTGTTTAAAAATCATTGCAGCGTTTAAGTTGTGTGCATATCTTTGTTGAATCTAGCCCACAGCCTCACCTCTGCAAATTTATGGTTTGCAGGGAATGATTTCATTTGTTATGTAAATTATTAAATAAAACATGAAATGATTCCTACAGTTACAGCCATTTGGTAAACAAACCTGAATTGAAATGCACTTGGGAAAACTCTCACTTTTCTGTAGGTGCCATTTTTCCAGTTTGCATAGGATTAGGTAATCGCAAAGCACGCAGATTAGGTGTATTTCCTGCGGTACTGCTCCGCTGGAGTCCAGGACTGTGCATCCATGCCACAGGGGAAAGAGTGCAGCCCCTTCAGACAGTTTCAACCAAAAAGTGTTATTATAAAGCTTGATGTGTAATTCTTAATAGTCCACTAAGTTTGCTTCTAGTTACACCACTGAAGCATGAACTGATATCAAGAACATCATTTTCAATTTGCATCAAAGTATGAAAGGGAAAATTTGCCCTCAAAACTACGTGTTCCTTCCCTTAAGTATTTGTACTTCTGTGCCCTGCTTAAACATCTCAGGCATTTGGAGGAAACTTTTATTTCCCCTCTTACTTCATTTCGTGTGTTTTCTACCAAAGTCTGGCCTCAGTGTAGAAAGGTAAGGTTTCTTTAATCCAGGTTTTAGGAATGGGGAGACTGATTTCTGCTCAAGTCACTGACAGTTTCACACCTAGAGGGCTGGTTATGATCACTACTACCATCCCCAGGGACCGCAGAGATACGTAGAATGCAGAGCTGGGATACTCAATCTGCTTTGTGAGAGGAAGAATAGTGACACTGATGGACATCCTGCCACCAGGAGTGTCAGCAGCAAGCACCGTTTCCTAACCAGCTCTCGCACCACGAGGACAAGGTGCAATCTTCAAGCTGCTCTGTGGAAATAAATGCATTTTACCACCATCAGCTCCTCAAACTGTGTGTTAGCAATATGCTGGCATTCTTTTATCAGACCCAGCCTCAGGATTTTTCTTTTACAAACAGCTTTGAGAAGGTGTGTCAGCAGGCCTGAAGGTAGTGTAACTAACAGTAAAAGCTTATTTCTCTTTCACAAGTAAGCTGAATTAAATGGATAGTCAGACACTATTGGAAAATCCACAGACCTCTGTGGGGATCTCTGATGGTTGTTTAAATCCTCTCTGTTAGATTATCTGAGTGCAAGAACATGGATCTCACAGACCTTTGCATAGAGAGAAAGACAAAAATGGACTGCATTTTAAAAAAAATAGTGATTTCCTCTGTTTTTTGGTTACCCGTTCATGTGGTCATGAACTATCAAACAGGAAACGAGTTTCTGCACATAAGCATTACTTCAGTAGGCAGGTTAGTGGCCAGAACATCTGACTGGAAATCAGATGACTATCTCCATCACTGGCCAAATGAGTGACCATAAGCTTCTTGGTCTCTCAGTACTGTAGTTTGTCCCTCTGTAAAGTAGAAATAATGATAATGCCTTTGCAAAGGCCATTTAGATCCACTGATGAAAAACACTATCCAAAGATAGAGTTTCTTATTGTCTGAGAGCAACGGTATTTCTTTATAGCTTTAGAGAATCAGAATCTTTGTAGCTTTGGGGAATCAGCTTCAACTAGAAATCCCTTTGTTTCTGACACTGGTTTTCAAAGTCTGTCTACATCTTAGTGACAGAAGCCAAGGTGCATTTGAGGGAATAGCTAGTTTCAGCCCATGTCTGATCCAAGTCAATCATTTTAAAAAAATTATGTTTTGGGGAATCAGCATTTTGGGGGAAGTTGAGAGTGCAGACACGCAAGAAAGGAGGAAGAAGTATCAAATGCCGTGGGTTTATGGAGACCACTACCCTGGGTGACATACAATTTTGACCTGTTGCTTTCTGGCAGTCTCCTGATGTTGTCCCTTGCTGTCCTCAGACCACTTTTGACCAGGCTGACCGAGGTACCTGCAGCGAGGTGAGACTTGATGAGTTCCTCAGGGCTGCTCCTCTTGGCTGTGGGGAGCCACGCTGATGCTGCTGCTTGGTCAGACCCAGTCTGCTACTCTCCTACAGGACAGGGACCACACTTGCCTCCTAATGCAGTGCTTAGTGCAATGCTTCCTGGATCCGTGAGTGGGCTCCTGGGGAAGATAACAAGGGAATTGGGAAAATCCCAGCCAAAGCAGAGTCTGCAAGGGCATTGGCTTGCTTCCTGGTAGCAACAGCAAAAGCAGGGCTTGCTTTCCTTGTGGCTGCATGGAGAGATGCATGTGTCCTCCTTGGATAACAAGGAGGGCCTGTAGCAAGGTAAGAGGATGCAGGAAATAGTACAAGAAAAAGTGAAATAAGTCGTTTTGGAGCTTAATGGCTCCTCTCCTATGGGACTTCAAGGTGCTAGTTTGGCATGGCCTCAGCCCTGCCTTCATGCTGCCTTAGGCACCTGGCTGTGGTGGGGAGGGCCACCGACAGAGACAAGGGATCTGAAACAGCTTCTCTGTGGAAGAGGGGTTTTTGTCTTTGATGGATGTGTGAAAGGTATAAGAATACAGTGATGATTACCTTCTATTCCATTAGTGAGTTACTAGGGAGGATATTAAATGGCAGATATTAAACTTAAACATTTAAAACCCTGCAGGACTGGATAACTTCCAGGAATTGGCCAAAGAGCTCTCTGAACCATTAGTGTCGGCAAAATGTAAAATATAAAATGGAGCAGTGGAGAAATTGAAAAGGGTTGGAAAAAAGCCAATCACTTAAAAGAGTAAATGGGATGAGTGGGGCACTAAATGCTCCTGAACCTGACATCCATCATGGGAGGGAATGGAGTGGCTGATACAGGATGCGATTGGCAGAGTGAAGGGTCCTGGCCTCCACCACACACTGAAAACCAGTAATTGTCAGCATTATACAGAATGGCTGCAGCCCCCTACTGAATGAATTAAAGACTGGATAACCATGGAGTGCAAAACACAGCCATACTCAGGGAACTGTCGTCCCTCGGGAGTATTCTGCAGCTGAACCTGACAGGGATCTGCTGCATGCATGGTGCCCTTCAACAGGGTCTTTCTCTGCAAGGAAACCTGAAATTGTTGCAAGTCAAATGTGGGGCTGACTTCACCACTTGGTGTAATGGTATGCTGTGGCAGGAACAGGTCAGTTAAATATGCTGAGGTAGGCTGTTTATCTATCACTGAAATGTATATTTCACAGCAACCAACCAGCAGCTCTCAAAACAAAGAATGTAGGCCACCGGGGAGGCTGAACATTGCAGAGCACTGCAGTTCCTAAAAGAGCAGGGGAGCTCCGTGAATGAGCCTTAATTGCACACGGGCTCCCTGGGCCCTCCTCTGCTTAGGATACCAAATATGTTCCTGAGACATACAAGGTATTATATTTGTATAAACAAGCCTGTCTGGTCTCATGCATGAAGCGGAAAACTAGTGCATTGGGTCCCACCTCCCACTGCTCCACACCTAAACCTGTATCTCGTGCATTTTTAGAACTACCTGGCTGCTTGTATGTGTTAAGCATTAATCTCTAGGCTGCATGAGTCAGCCAAAACTGTTTTAAACTGGGTTAGGAGAGTAATTTGTTTTTTTTCCCATGATGCCATTCCTGGTGTAGATTCAAGAGCAACAGAAAATTAAAAACCAAAGCTGAACAGCCCTGCCTCATACACGTCAGACAAAGCATGGCTGAGGTTGCTAGTGGTGTACTTTTTATTTGCCTTTTGCAAAGACAAATATCATGAAAAGATGAACACTCATTTCAATGAATAGCGTTGAGTTTGAGTTCCAGGCAGTTTGTTTATGGGTGTCTTCCTCAGAAGCTACCTTTCTCTTTGTCATGTACGTGTTGTCCTTGTCTTGAGCTGGCCCAAGCAGCTACAAAATGGTTGTCAGACTCTTGCAAATTATTTTCAGGTTTAGTGTATGTCCTTGGGCTGTCTGCAATTCTAGTTTAACAAAATTATAAGAAGATGAGTTGAAATGTTCTGTGAAGGCTGTTACATCCGAGAGACTGTGAGCACTGCTTCTTGTTAAGTGACACAAGGGACCAGACTTCCAGCCTCAGGTTGCCTAAAATAAACTCCACATCTCATACATTCCCATCTAATGGCATCAAATCCCTGCAACAGGCAAAGCCAGTCTGTTTGTGTGCAGTGTCCAGTTTATGTCATCCAGCCGCAGACGTTAAGTTAGATGGGCAACTGAGAAACTGGCTCTTGCTCTTTGTTTGTCGGCAGGAGATGGTGCAGTGCAGGCTTGTGGGGCCCCTGCAACACAGGGACACAGAGTAGGGCACAGCCAGCCCTGATCTTCTCCCCCAGCACGTCTGTCATGGCTGGCATTGCCTAAGACTGTGGCAGGAGGAATGGAGGCAAAGCAACTCCCTCTTCTAGTTCGGCAATGCAAGGGGCTTTTCCAGGTGACAAGCATTCTCAGAAATCCCCCAAATTACTGCTGTGGTTTGTTCTTTTTGCACTTGAAATCCGGTGCAAGAGCATTACAGCTTTTGGTGTGGGAGCAAACTTGATCTGAGGAATTGATGGTGATTTCTCATAGCCTTCTGGAGGTTTCTTTGTGAAATAATGGTGTGAAATTTTGGGATATGTTAGCACATTAATAGAATTATTTTTTGGTCATGTGACGTATGTCAGAGATGTTCCATAGGACCTGCACACAGCCAGCAGGGCTGTGTGTGGACTCTGGGATATACTGTACGTTGAACAAATGACAGGAGCCAGGCCACGTTCTGTTGTGCAGACAGGGCTATGCTGCCAAAGGGTGGTCTCAAGTCTGCAAAAAGAGCCTTAAATACATTGTTTCTGTTTCGCTGCCTGAGAGCCCTGAGTGAGAATGCAGAATACAAGTCTTCACATTATTCACATCAAATACTTCTTTTTCCCCTTGGGTTTTGTTTTTTGTTTTTTTGGGTTTTTTTGTCAAGCCACAAACTTCATTCTTAATTTCCTGAATGCTGATATAAGGTCTGTGTCTTGCAAGTGGAGCATTTACAGTGTAGTCAGCCAGCTGTGCAGGCAGGAGTAGGGACGTGCAGGCGATGAGTTTACCAAGGAAATCAGGGGGAAGGGTATTGCGGTGTTTCTCTAGGGAGTGAAGTGACTCCAGTAAGAGCGCGGTGACCCCTGGAAGAGGTTGGTGCCCCTGTGTGTGCCGGGGGAACTGGTGCGAGCAGAGGCGGAAGGAAGAGCGGGAGACCCAAGGGAGTGTGTATGTTGCAGGGAGGAGGGTGCATAAGTCATACAATGTGAAACTTATTTTTTCTGCTTGCATTTCAAGTGTTGCAGATGTTCTCTCCCTGGGTTTTGACGCTGGGAGAAAGAGCAGTGTGTAAAACTTTCAGCTTTATTAATTATCACTATTATTATTATCATCGTCATCGTCATCTGTTGTGTAAAATTACAAATATTTATCCAGCTTTTACTCTAGTATAAGTTTAACCAGACTCGTGGGTTTGCAAATGAATGAAATCATAGGATCCTTCAGACATTTTACAAGCATAAATGCAATGATAACATCTAATTGCAGGGATCTGAGACTGTCTGGCTGCACATGGGATGCTATTAACCTCTTTCTCTCTGTTATGGATGTGTCAGAAAATTGTCAAGACGGTGCTAAACACACTCCAAACCTGTGTGATGGAACAAATGTTTAGGTCCTGAGTCTGCAAGAATTTAATCCACGCTTAGGCTGATGCATTTGCAAACATTCCTGTTGCAACAGTACTTTCAAATTACTGTCACGTATAACCTAACCCATGAACAGAAATGACTGAAGAAGCAGTATTCCGAAAGGTGACGATAGCTTTAATACCCCTTTTTACAATATATGCAGGGCTTCAGCTACTGGAAATCTAACTACATTCAGTTCTGAATCGTGACAGTAGGATACTGTATAAACCAGGCTGATGTTGTCTGATGCCTGATTTGCTGCTATAGAAGTCACTTGTTGTTTCATTCCAAGTCATGGTCACTTTCATGCTTCCAAAATCCTGACTACTTTCAACTTTCAAAAGTAATAGTTTCTATAGGTGGTTGCCAGAGGTATCCTCAGCATAGGTGTTGCTCTCTGAAAGTCGGGGGGCTTTATAGGCAAATCAGGGAATCTTTTTTACCTGTTTTCTTCTGGTTCTCTGAAGCATTGTACTAGGCTCAGGCACGCAAAATCTATCCTGTTTTGACCACTTTGTATGCAGATGCTAAATTAATGAGAATAAAAGAGAAAGGTATGTAATTAATATGTACTTTCAGAAAGTGATGACAATGGAAGCTTTTTAGGTGTGCTCAGCAGAGCCGTGACCAGTTAGTACACGTTCAGTCTTGTTTCACTGTGAGACATGGATGACCTGCCTAGGCCGTGGCTGTAAGTGAAAACCCAAGGATTTCCAGAGGTTTCCAAAAGTCACTTAAGAAGCTGCGTTCAGCAAATCTGCAAGAGTGTAATCCGTGGGTGACACCTTGTGAGCAGTGCTGTTGAAGTCACTACGGTGAAGTTGCACGTAAGCTCGGGTGTGGGGAGCAATCATTGCGGGAGCAGGACAGCCCCCTTTTCTTAACTGCCCAACCCACCACGAGTGGGGGGAGACGACCGCTGGTGACGATGAGGGAGTGTATAAAAGAAAGGAGATCCTAGCCCTCCCCTGTAGCATGAGAGCATGAAGAGGAAGAAGATGCCATGCCAGCCGGCAGCAACCTTCTGCCTCAATGCGGTAGCTTTGTTGATGAAAACCCAAACGCCTGTCTTTGGGTTAGAGTCATCCTCAGCTTTGCTAAAAAGTAGGCTGGCTGCCAAGAGTGAGAGCAGCTGTTTTCAGTGTGTGAGGGAGGAAGGCGCTGCCCAGCCAGTGACAATATTCAGCATCCTTCCTTCGCAATGTTGACAATTGCTAGTATTGATGATGACAGATAGGTACTCTGTTTTACCAAATCTCTCTTTTTCATGTATTTCATCATGCTAGTCAGGAAAACTTTCCTCACTTGTAAATCTTATAAAATAGAGAAGTTGATAATGTAATCGTTTAAAGTTGCGGGTGATGGCATGCAGCTAAAGCAGCACATAGCTGCTGGGCTCTGGTGTTCAGTGTTTCCCACTGCTAGAAAAAGCTTTACATGTTCAGCAGTTTTTACCAGATAGCACATCCATTTTTGCTAAAACATATGAGGAAAGGCTCTGCAAGCTGGGACCATTCAGCTTGGAGAAAAGAAGGCTCAAGGGGATGTCATCCATGTATATAAAGACCTGAAGGCAAGATGCAAAGAGGATGGAGCCAGGCTCTTTTCAGTGGTGCTCAGTGACAGGACAAGAGGCAATGGACACACACTGAAACACGGTAGGTTTCTTCTGAACATCAGGAACCACTTTTTTACTGTGAGGATGACTGATCAGTGGCAGAGGTTGCCCAGAGAGCTGCTGGACTCTCCATCCTTGGGAGATACTCAAAAGCTATCTAGACATTGTCCTGGGCAGCCTGCTTGAGTAGGGAGTTGGACCAGATGACCTCCAGAGGTCCCTTCCAACCTCAACCACACTGTGATTCTGCAAAAAAGATGCAAGGAACAGTCACTGCTGCTGGGGGTGTTCAATGATCCTAACTGGGTTTAACTTCTGGGGCTATAGAGATAGCCTTGAGGTTTTGGTGGTTTTCTGTTAACAATAGGGTTGCAGAAGAGCAATCAAGAAGCCTGATTTCTTGTTGTTATTGATAATATCTGAAAAACAAAGAAGACATAACTTGCTCTTGCCTTGATTTTCAAGGCCCAGTGTAAGACAAACAAATGCAAAACTAAACCCTCAACTCTACTTGAAAAGTGAGTAACTTTTAATATGGGGTTAACGTGAGAATAAGTAGACACAGTGTGAGGGCATATTTAGGGTTTTTTTAGATCTTTTTCAGAGGAAAACATGGTAACTGCTTCTTTTTACATAGAAGTTGAGCATCCGAGCTTAGCAAATGAAGGCTGAGATTTACTCTGAACTTGATAGCCACCATTACATTATAGCCTTGTTGTTGAAAAAAAAAAATCCTTTTATTTGACTCCCTTGGTTTAAAGTTCTACGCTATTATCATTCACATTATGGTCACACCTGAAGGCATCAGTTAACAGCAGGGCATCAAGGTACAAAGGAAACTGTGGTTATATTGTAAGAGACTGTCTCTATCCAAATGTATGACAAATTAACTAGACAAGATTAAGAAACAGTTTTAGAAAGGCAACATTATTGCAAGCTCTTTCAACCTCAAGTGATAAAAACAATAAATCATGAGTCAGGCCCACAAAAAAAGTCATGAAGTTTGGTTTAAAGATTTTTTTTTTAAAATTAGCAGATTGTTTTTATTGTGGTGTTTGATTTTTTTTTAATTTTAATGTCAGTCTCTATGGTTCATTCACTTCTAGCTTTTCTCTCAAGCTGTGAGAGTCAGAAAGCTTTAATTAAAAAATGAAAAAGTTTTCCTTCACTAGCAAGGATCCAAGAACTGGAGAGATTTAAAATGACGGAAAACACTAAGTGATTCAGCCAGTCTGCTAATCCTGTTTTGCACATGTGGAACTAGGCCAGGGACAGAGAGATTTACCAATTTGCCCAGTGTTACATATCATCTTGGACAGAGTTAGATGCCCTGGTGCCTCAATTATCAAATAAGCCTTCCTCTTCTGAAGAACAGAGATGACCAAATTCTACAACAGATTCACCATTTTGAACTGCAACACTTGGCCAGCACTCTCTCTAATCCTTGCTAGCATATGTCAAGCCACATGTATAATTTCTGGATTTCCGTCCTTCAGTAATTGTGTTTTTCAGGTGAGGTGTTTTACAGTTGCTTTGGATTCTGAACAGTGACTGCTTGTTGCACAGCACAGTGCAGTGGAAGAAAATCTATTGCAAATTCAGTCCTATTATTGTTACCTAAATGTTGGTACCAATATCTCTGGACTTCCTTAATCAGCCTTGAGCAGGCAACATCTCCAAATCTGTGTATCCTAAACACTGAATAGAAACTCTGTTAAGTTGCATAACTGATAAGTGATATTCACATTTTCCTCCTATTTTATGCACACAAACTGGGGATTTATATTTCTAAAAAATCTTATGTCATTCTTAGATTTTGAAATATTCGGCCAGGATCCTGAATGGAGGATTTCCCTGAAAGTGTGGGATGTAGGACTTTGTGGGGCAATAAGGATTTGAAGAAACACCCAGTTTAACCACTAGAGGTCCGTTTCAGACAAGTCCTTTGCAGAGTATAGAAAGGACTGAGTACCAAAATTTTAAGCTCTTGCACATGATAACAAATATCTAAACTATTTTTCTTTAAGTGACTGGTATAAGAACACCACCCTAAATGATAATGTGTATTTTTTGGTTTCTGGCATTTCTTGTATGAGTAGGTAGATCTTTGTTTCTTCTTTTTCACGCTTGTCTGTTCAGCAAATTACTGAAGAATACAAAACAAGAGACTAGATCAGTGTGTGTCTGTTGGTAATGTTACTCATTCCTCATCCCTAAATACAGAGGGTGAAGTCAATGTCCAAGATAACTCATGAAAGCCCACTTTAGCATGCTTATCTTTTTCTCAGAAATTTTGGAGGCACAAGCAAAAGGAGCTTGCTAATAGCCTCTCTTATCAATACTAGACAAATTACAGAGGCAAAGCTGCATACTGGGAAATGAGATGCTCTGATCTAAAATGAATTCTTAAACACAGAGCAGTAAGGAAAGAAGTCACCATTCAATAAACTTGTCTGGGACTTTGGAAAACTGCTGCCTTCCCAGTTAAAGATGTTGTGCATAGCTCTGGGTACAAAACTAAAGAAAGACTCAAGGATAGGGACTGGGTGGGTGCAAGTTGGAGGGCAAAATACTCTTCCAGCCTCTGTGTGCGTGTGCCTCAGCTTTTTCTAGCGATGTTCCCAAAACTGAATTCTTGCCTATGTGAATGTCTAGAGCAATTTCAGACTTTCAATGCTGCTTCTCCACAGCTCAGCCAAATCTGCCTCCTATAAACAAGCCCTGAGAGCCTAGGGTGCACAGTCTGTATCTAAAACTGGACCCAGCACCAAATGTAGCTGTTCTGCCTAGGCAAAACCAGGACTGGTGGTAGAGCTGTTTATTCAGCTGGGCAGAAAAGGCTTTGCTTGATGGCCTCATACATCCCAGTTTCCATTCCCATGGATGCCAGAAGCTCTCCCTGGGCATATCTTTGGTTCAAACTACACACTCCACTGCCATGGACAGTACTTGACACCCTCTCTGTTCAGCCAGTACATGTAGGCAATAGACAGCTCCACTCCCCACCAAACTCCAGTATATGCTGGGCTTGAGACAGTCTTGCTCAGAGACTCTGCTGCCTACTGCTTAGGGGAAGTAGCTGGAACAAGGGAAAAACTACATTCCAGTCCTCATATGGAGGACAACTTCATCTTTCACTTAAGGCTTGTTTATTATAAACAACATATATGATCCTCAGAGCAGGTGCCAGGGGTCAGGCATAAATCATAGCTGATGGAGCTTATGCTGTTGATGTGGATACTGAATTTTTAATCATCAACAAGAGCATCTACCAGTGCTATTGTGCTGCCCCTCTGTCATATCCAGGGTCATACACAAACTGACCAGAGTCAGAGAGGTTTTAGGTACCCACATTTTCCAAAAACAGTGTCATACCCATGCCCAAGATAGTAATTGATCACAACTCGTACTTCAAGGGAAGACTACCTGCCATTCCCTTCCTTGTGTACACTCATCTTTGTCCCTGCCCCCCTTCTTCTCCTCACCAGGTGAACACCTAATGTGTAGAGGGAAACTTGTGGTTTATGTGTTTGTCCAACATCCCATACCCAGTGACTGAGGTATAAGGCTATGTGGGAAAATGTCAAGGAATTACTGATAGGAACACCGGAAGGCTAACAAGTAAAAAGCAACAGAGAAGCAATGACAACTGAGCCAGTTGGCATACACATATTTTAATGAAATTAGTTAAAACTATCTCAGTGAATTTCAAGATGAACAGACTAAACTTTTCACTAGTAAAATGTGACAGCCAGGAATAATAGTCGTGCTGCAGTAATTTCATAATCAACAGCTCCCAACAGACCACCTCCTATACAGCACTGAACTACATCTAAATGTTAGGTTATATTTCTGCACATTTATCAACTGTCATCACTTGTTTTTTGTAACCTTATGCATCAAAGAGTGCAACCAGATTTCACTTTATGCGGGTCATTCATGGCTCAGTTCTCAAAATGGTGTTTGGAACATTTGATCAACAAGACTTCAGAAAGGTAATCTGAACTTCTAGATACCATTACGTAGTAGTTTAGTTAATGCACTTCTTTATATCTAAAGAAAGTGTCTCTGTTTGTCTTGGGTGGGTGAAAAGAAAAGAGAAAATATGTCCATTTTCTAGCTTTAAGCTGATTCTTTTTGTACAATCACAAAGATGAGATAATACAAATGTTCTGATTTGATGTTGCTTATGATCAGGGAAAATTGGCATGTGCAGAGATGTCTCGGCAAATAACTGAGGTCGGTAAAGATTTTTGCTATTCTTATCTTTCAGTTTGTTTTAAAGAAAAGGGTCAAGATAAAGTAACCACATCCCCATCAGATCTCATGTCTAACCTGTTCAGATATGAGCCAGTCTCACAGCTTTTTTTAAAGCCAGGAAAATGCAGGTGGAAAAACTCAAGAGTTACACTTTTAAGGTCTAGTTGACCATCTGACTTTTCATTCTCAGGTTGTCTGTTCTGTTACACTTACAATAGAAGACATTAAAGAATTAATGAAGGATCACATTATTTCCCTCAGCTGGGCACACCTCTGCAATAAAACCTCTATTAGACAGTCTTATGCTGAGATACGAGAGGCACTTGACATAGGGCAACACATCTGCCTTCTTTCTGAATTACATTTCTTCATGATGCAGTATTAGGCAGTGACATGAATGATTCTGACAGCATCTGGGCTGGGGAAAGACTGTGCTCTTTCATTATAACACACAGACAGCTCTTCAGTGATCTTCTTAAGCATTTGACTTTTAGTTTTTGTTGGCATCTCTAAGAAAGTTCACTAGACAACAAAATAAAAATCAGATTCTTTAACGTTATGCTGATCAAATTATGTTCAGCTGTTAAAAAAATCCCTTTGGCATCATATGGAGCCATCAACACTGGGAAAGCCAATGTCATCATTCAAAGCAGTCTTTAATGTCATCTGCTTGGACTGGAGAGCTAGCAAAACAAGACTGTTTTTCAGTAGCTTCATTCTGCCAGAGGAGAGGGGCCCCTGTGCAGCACATTAACAGACATGGCAGAAAAAATATGTGAAAGAACTAAGGTAAGTGGGGATGAAAAGCAGCTATATCACAAAAAATTCCCAGTTTTATTTGTAACCAAGTCTCACTTGAGACTATTTCTGGCAGGAGCCAGAGGGCTGCAACGCTGAGCGGATGGAGAGTCAGAACCTGGGATTTTTGATGCTTGGATTTGCCCCTGTTCTTCTGGTTTGAATTATTAGCAAATATAGTTTTCAGTGTCACTCATGTAATTTTCTAACCTTTAGTGTCTGTCAGAAGTCATACTCCTAAGTAAGGTTTCCAGGCATTCCTGGGCAAAGGTGCATGCGCAAAGCCCCCTGAGCTGGAAGACAAGGATGAAGAACAGAATAACGCCCCCTGTAATCCAAGAGGAAGCAGTTAGTGACCTGCCACGCCAACTGGACAGCTACAAGTCTATGGGGCCAGATGGGATCCACCCGAAAGTGCTGAGAGAGCTGGCGGAGGAGCTTGCCAAGCCACTCTCCATCATTTATCAGCAGTCTTGGTCAACAGGTGACTGGAGGCTTGCCAATGTGACACCCATCTACAAGAAGGGCCGGAAGGAGGATCCAGGCAATTATAGGCCTGTCAGCCTGACCTCAGTGCCAGGAAAAGATCATGGAACGGTTCATCCTGACTGCACTCACACGGCATGTGAAGGATAACCAGGGGATGAGGCCCAGCCAGCATGGGTTCCTGAAAGGCAGGTCCTGTTTGACCAACTTGATCTTCTTTTATGACCAGGTGACCCGCCTGGTGGATGAAGGAAAGGCTGTGGATGTTGTCTACATGGACTTTAGTAAGGCCTTTGACACAGTCTCCCACAGCATTCTGCTAGAGAAGCTGGCAACCCGTGGCTTAGACAGGAGTACTCTTCGCTGGATTAAAAACTGGCTGGATGGCCGAGCCCAGAGAGTTGTGATGAATGGCATCAAATCCAGTTGGCAGCAGGTCTCAAGCGGTGTTACTCAGGGCTCAGTTTTGGGGACAGCCTTGGTTGATATCTTTATTGATGATCTGGACGAGGGGATTGAGTGCACCCTCAGTAAGCTGGCAGATGACACCAAATTAGGTGGAAGTGTTGATCTGCTTGAGGGTAGGAAGGCTCTGCAGAGAGATCTGGACAGGCTGGATCGATGGGCTGAAGCCAACTGCGTGAGGTTTAACAAGGCCAAGTGCTGGGTCCTGCACTTAGGTCACAACAACCCCAGGCAACGCCACAGGCTTGGGGAGGAGTGGTTGGAAAGCTGCCTGGCAGAAAAGGATCTGGGGGTCCTGGTGGACAGCCGGCTGAACATGAGCCAGCAGTGCACCCAGGTAGCCAAGAAGGCCAATGGCATCTTGGCCTGTATCAAGAATAGTGTGGCCAGCAGGAGTAGGGAAGTGATAGCTGTACTCAGCGCTGGTGAGGCCGCAGCTTGAGTACTGTGTTGTGTTTTGGGTGCCACAGTATAGGAGAGACATTGAGGTGCTGGAGCGTGTCCAGAGAAGGGCAACAAAGCTGGTGAAGGGTCTGGAGAACATGTCTTATGAGGAGCGACTGAGGGAATTAGGATTGTTTAGTCTGCAGAAGAGAAGGCTGAGGGGAGACCTTATTGCTCTCTACAACTACCTGAAAGGAGTTTGTAGTGAGATGGGAGCTGGTCTCTTTTCCCAAGTAACTAGCGACAGGACAAGAGGAAACAGGTTCAACTTGTGCCAGGGGAGGTTTAGGCTGGACATTAGGAAAAAATTTTTCACTGAAAGAGTTATCAAACATTGGAACAGGCTGCCCAGGGAGGTGGTTGAGTCACCATCCCTAGATGTGTTTAAAAGTCATGTAGATGTAGAGCTTAGGGACATGGTTTAGTGGCAGACCTGGTAGAGTAGGGTCAATGGTTGGACTAGATGATCTTAAAGCTCTTTTCCAACCTAAATGATTCTATGATTCTATGATAGTAAATCTGACACTGCAGACTTCCTGGCACACAGACTTCAGTTGAACATGCGTGCACAATCTGTCCAATTTGGCCTGAAAACATAGGATTTACTGAGCTGGGTGTTATGCAGCCATGCTGCATATGGGCTGTGAATGTGTCTAGGATTTCCATTTGTACAGCAGCCAGTCAGAGCTGCTGTGAATGCACAATCAGGTTGTAGTTGCTGGACCTACAGATACACAGAAATCCCAGGAGAGGATCCTGAAAAATTTGTCCTGATAAAATTTTGGTCTGAACGAAGGAAGATATTGCCAAGAAAACCTGGCTTTCAGCAGTTCTTAATTAAAAACAAAACAAACAAAAAACAAAAGCAGGCAAACAAACAAACAAAATCATCGTGCCTCCCAGTGTGTCTGAGGGACTCCTGACATGCTGTCAGCTACTCCCTATAAGGTGCTTCGAACTGCCCTTCCCAGCTCTCAGTAGGGTGTGAATTATGCAGATTCTGGCAAGGGTGTCGCTGGCTGCCCCAGACACATATTCTTTGCACACTTGCAGCTTACCACAGTCTGAATACAGAATGGGCAATACAGGTTTATAAATTCCCCCCCCCCCTTTTTTTTTTTTTGGTCATGCACACTAGGATGGCTCTCTCAGGAGCACAAGTTGGTATAGTACTGTCAGTGTTGAAGATAAGCCTGAACAGAAAACCTTTTTCTGTATGTAACTCCATTAGTGACACTTGGTGGACAGAGAGGGGCAGGAGATGTACATCTTATTTAAAATATGAAACCCAGGTATGCAATGCTATGTTGAAGACATGTTACGTGACTACCTTTAATTGAGGTATCACATGGCTACATAAATGCAGTACAGAAATCTAAGTGGCTGTGTAAATAAATCATTTGTGAAGAGGAAAAAGTGCTTGAATTTGCTGAATACTTCTGTTTAAGTGTCAGTGAAAGCAAACCTGCTGGGGGAAATAGCACTGGTTTTTGAGGTGAGAAGGGGATAAAGGAGCCTTTTCAATCAACCAGTTTCAAGGATGGTCATTTGTGTCCTGATACCAAACACTCAGCTGCATTGGCTGGCTAGTGCTTTTAGCTGATGCCAGATTACGAGGGGTTGGAGCTAGTGATATCCATTTACATTTTCAGGTAGGGGCTGCTACGTATCAAAGCAAAGCAAGGCAGAATACACTGAGTTGCTCCAGTACAAGTTGCTGGGTGCAGTATTTCTCACCATCCTTTGGCCTTCACTGTACTTGGCTCTTCCTCTATGAGGGCTCTCACCTGCTCCAAGTATGGGTTTTCAAAATTACTTCTTTGAACTTCCCACTTATATAAAAGGAAAGAGTTAACTAAAAATAGCCATCTCTGTGAAACCTCTAAATCAATCCCTTCTTTTTTTAGAACAGGAGAGAAACATTCATCTATTATTTGAAAGATACTTCTCTATTATTAGATTAACATTTCTGGTTTCTTGCTTTATTTTAAGAACAGCATTTGCAGGAGGAAAAAGGCATTAGCAGTGTGAATTCAGCAACATTTACAAACAAACTCTTTTGGCTACTTGATGCCATGTGCCATTGTCTATACAAAATCTCAAGCAATCAAAATGCAAGAGGTGCTTTTGCCTTTTTTAGCTCAAAACCTGAAAAGATGACAGAAGTGAGGGCTCTGTGCTCATCTGCACTATATTCTGTAATAATCATGTCTATGCAGCCAGTTAAGTGTTCATCCTACAGCACTTCAGTTATATTTGTGGGCATACTTGATTTTTTTAACAAAACAGTAAAACGCTTAATTCAGATGAATATTGCTTTTATTCTCATAGCATCATTGTCGGTTGAGACTTGTAATATGCAGGTTTAATTTTTTAGAAAAAGGAGATGCTACAAAAAGTCTTACTTCACTGCTTTCTCAGTAAATTAAATGTCCCTGCTGCCTATTGATCGTGGATGTTTGGTTTTGTCAGGTGGCATTTCTGTGGCAAAAGTGCCACAGAACAAAGTATACGAGCAGAGGGAGCTGTCTGGTTTACTAGACACAGGGATCAGCAGCATCTGTGTCAGGTTCAGTGGAAACAAATAATGCAAAGATTAGGTAGGTGACCTGTTGGTCTGATGGAAACACAAAACCAGCTTAATCTTAGCCAGAGGATTTGTAGATGAAGCTGGGAGTAGAGTCCCACTTCCTAAAACTTCTAGGATTTATAGAAAGGGTTTTTATTGTGTGAGATGCCATATCTGGAGAAAGAAGCTTGCTGGGTGAGGACAATAGGTCTGCAAAGGTGGAGGACTGGATGGAGGACTGGAATGGGAAGAGGAGAAGCTCTGATGGTTTTGGAAAGACTTGAGGTTGGGAGTACTCCATCTAAACTGAAAGGACTGGCGTATCTTGGTTAAAAGGGTCTTTCTGGTGGGAAATCCAGGAATGCAGCATGAGCCAGGAAAGCACCGGACAGGTTGGGGAAATGTATGAGCCGCATGGGTGGGCTGGCTGTTACCACTGCTTGCATGACTCCTCCGATGTGGAAAGCTTGAGTCTCCACTCACTTAGGCCAAAAGGTGATGTCTATGTCTGCCGCTCTTCAATTGGAGACACATTTTTATTTTACTCACAAAATGACAAAATTGGGTTTATTACCAGCTACACAGGGGTGTAATCTATCTGCAGTTTTATCTGTTACGTTCTGCTAGGTTACTTGCCTTTATTGTGATTGAATATACTATTATTTCCCTGTTACTCTGCATCTACTTTTTATAAGATTAGAAGGCTGTTTTGGGGATTCTCTTCATGTAGGAAACACCAACGTCTACTTTTTTTTCCCCTAAATTTTCACTAAAGACGTTAAGGATCTCGAAACAGGAATCGAATATAACTACCGTTTGTCAGTGGGCGGTTAATAATTTTTTGTAGCGGTAATGCTTTAGATGCCCACCAGAGGTCACAGCTTTACTGCTTTACAGCGTCGCGTTTGGCCGATGCGCGTTTGTCACGTCCCAAAGGTGCCAGTAAAAAACCAGGGCATGCAGGCGAGCCTTTTCATGCTATGGAAAGCACGGATAAGTGGCACTGGCATTACACCAGTGCTGTCAAATATAACGGCAAAGTCCCCTTAGTCATGTCTGCGTACTGTTGCCGTGGGGATACTCCCCCCTGCCCCGATCTGCAGGATGGCTTCAAGCACTCAACAGCTGATCCACCGTGTTTCCATGAAATGCATAGATTATACTGAGCTGCATTCACAGAACTGACTTTTGTTGTTCAGTATTTGGCATATAAGCATACTGAGGACACTTAAGTACTCCTAAGTGTGCTCAAGTGTCCTGTAGCAATGGAGGGTGTAACTTCCACTTTCAGATGGAAACATTCAGCACCCTTACTCTGGTGCTCATGGCCAGGAATGCTGAAAAAAGAAAAGGATGTCTCATTTCTTTATTTTTTTAGGGTTTTTTTTTTTCTTTTCTTTTATGGATTTATTATAAACGTTGGAGGAGAAGAACAAGAAAGCAAGCAGTGGAGCCCAACCTCCACTAAATTTCAGTTTGCTTATTAGACATCAAAGGTATCATATTTGCAGAGCTGACACCTTCAAAATGGGGACAGGACCTGGGGCAAGTACAGCTTTCCTTCTTGTACGTCCTCTTTTGCATCAGAGGCCTGGTGTTGATACCGTGGTTCGAAATTAGCTGGATCAGGTGTCTGGTAACGCTTCATGGCCTTCGGTACCATCTGTACTAGGAGACCTGAGAATAATGGGGCAAACTGAAAAGTGTGATAACAAGAAGCCCTGATTCCAGGGTGCTGCACCATTAAGCCAAAACTGGAATCTTACATGTGAAAGGATTAATGTGTTAATATGGTTCCATACATCAGGTTATTTTTTAGGTACTTATATGTGTTATTCTCCTACATATGCACTGCTATCCATGATGAGTTGCTTGGCTTACTAATTTTAATCCATTTTAAGTAACTTTCATTTCCACTGTAATGGGAAACTCATCGAAGTCAAAGTTAATATCAGCAACTTTCAAAGTTCTGAGTCAGTCCTGCATTTTCCACCTATTTCATCATGCACTGAAACTGCATCAGAAAGAGGTCCTTCAGTACTTCTAAGAGATGTAGCATTTAGTGTGTCTAATCCAATTTAATGAGAAAACCTAAAGCTGCCATTTATCACTCCATCTATTCTTCTGCATTCCTCCCCAGTTATATATTCAGAGGGGGGGGAAAAAAAAAAAAGATGTGGAGGTATGAAGAGTTTTTACCTTTTGAGAATGACCAGTACACACTACGTACACTACACTCATTCCAACAAGTGGAAACAATTGCCATTTCATCAACACAGACTGGGAGATAATTTTCTGAAAACTTCTCACGTATTTTTCAAAGAAAACAAACTCAGAAATTATGCCCTGCTCAAGCAAATTCAGTGCGCCAGGTCATTGGCATGGGTTCACAAGCCAAGAATGCCTTTCCATGTTAATAGGGTGAAAAAGATCACTAGGCTTAAGAATTGGTGGTTACAACAAAGAGTTTTCTTCATAGTTGTGAGAGTGCTATAGATATCACCTGAGAAATGTTCTCAGAGAGGCTGGATATATCTGGAAGACCCTCCTGTTGTCATCAATTTAAAATGGAAGCTCACTAAGGGATTACTGCAGGGTCTAACGCTGACGCCTGTAGTAATGCCTGGGACACTAACTAGAAAAAACTGGAAGCAGAAACGCAGCAAGCCATTGAAATGACTCAATTTGAGGACCACTTCTGAAATTATGGAGCTTAAACAGGCTGAAAGTACTGAGCAGACAGCGTATACCATACACAGTCATAGGCGAGCTCTGCTTGATCCAGGACTCCCAGCGAAGTACTAGAAGGGACATCCCCAGGTCTGGGTTTAAACACATTTCTAAGGGGACGATGTGACGGGGGGCGAGGGAGCAGCCAGGGTGACGGGTGGCGGAGCTCTCTCTGGGCAACCCGCTGGGCTCCGTCCAGCGCAGGTTTGCGATAGACATAGGTCTACCTCAAGGTGGCTCTCCACAACCTCTGTGAAATGACTTGGTGCTGGTCTGAAGCGGTTACTCGGCGGCCAAGTACTACCTGGCAGCCTAAGTGGAGATGTCAGAGATTGAAAGGACTTGGAAAGTGATTTGTGCTTTAATACTTAGACTGTACACATTCACAGTGGGAAAATGTGTGTTACTATTGCTTGGTTTGCCAACAAACATGTTCAGATCCGAGTTCAGCAATCATACACATTTCACACTGAATTGATTTTAAAGGATAGACTCAAGCTCACATTATTATCCAAATTAGACCTACTTTTAATACAGCTCAACTGAAAAAAAAAATCCCTATTTGCTGGAATTTATTTTTTTTTTAATTATAGGATCATAGGACAATACAGCCCAGAAGTGACCTCAGGAGGGTTCCTGCTTGCAGCAGGGTCACGAGGGAGCTCAGACCAGGTCTCCCAGGGCTTTGTCCCATTGAGGCTTGCAGCTTCGCAAGGATGGTGCCTACACAGCTTCCTTGGGCAGGCAGCCTGCTCCACTGCTTGATTGTCCTCAGGAGGAGGAAAAGGGTTTTTCCTTACACCCCATCTGAGCCTCTCAATTCAACTTACGCACGTTGTGTCTTTTGTCCCCACTAGGCATTGCTATGAAGACCCTGGCCCTGTCTTCTCAACGACAGACCCACAGATTTTGGAGGGCTGCTGTTTGGTGCCCCCCGAACTGTGCCTTCTGCAGGCTGAACTAGCCCTGGTCCCTCAGGCTGCAGGGCAGGACAGTGCTGCAGCCCTGGACACCTTGGTGCCTTTCATGCCCTCATCTGAACTTGCTCCAGTTTATTGATGTTTTTCCTCTACTGGGGCTGCCAAAACTGGGGAAACTACATAGCTGTTGTCTCATGAGTGAGGGGAATTATCACCTCTGTCGAATGACTGGCCATGCTGCTGTTCGTGCAGCCCAGAACGCGGTGGGCGTTTGTTGCAGCCAGGGCCGCTGCTGGCCGTGCCCAGATCCGCTGCCCGCCATGGCCCCAGAGCCTTCTCCACAGAGCTGCTCCCCAGCACCGGGTGGCCACAAGGGCCACCCCTTCCCGGGATCAGGACTTGGCATCTGCATTTGCTGAAATCATATTGATGAAACATATATTTATGTATTTATTTATTTATTTTCCTGCGCTATTTGGATTTTCAGTTCCAAGCCTCAGACAGAAATCGCTCCGGTACTTCCAGTGGCTAAAACCGCGCGAGCAGGCAGGGCGCAGGCAGGGCGCAGGCAGGGCGCAGGCAGCGCGCAGGCAGCGCGCGGGCGGCGCGCGGGCGGCGCAGCCCCGCCACCGGCAGCGCTGCCTCCGGCGGGGCGGGGCGGGGCGGGGCGGTGTGTGCGTGCGCCCCGCCCCCGCCGCCCCGCTCCCTCCCCACGTGGTCTGCCGGCACGAGCCGCGCGCTCCTCCTGCTCCAGCGCCCCCCCTCCACGTTCCTCGCCGGCGCGCGCCGATTAGCATAATAAAGTCCCCCCTTTCTCCCCTGCCGGCCAATGGGAACCCAGGAGGTGCCGCCAGCTGCCGGCGCCGCGGCCGCGTGGGCTATAAATAGGGCGGCCGGCGGCGGGGTGCCTTAGAGTGCTGGGGAAGCCTGTAGGGAGGGAGAGCCGGGAGCTGTCGCTGGCCACCGCCGCGCTGTGGGGACCCGCTGCTATGACTCTGGAGGAGATCCACGGACAGAAGCCTGTACCTGCGGGCCACGACTGGTACGCCTGGGCGGTGCGGGTGGGCTGGGGGCTGTGGTGGGGGGCGAGGGAAACGAGGCGGCTGTTGGGGACGGTTGGGCGCCGCGCTGACTCTCTGCCCTCTCCCGGCGCGCAGGATGCAGGGCGCCGGCAAGGCCCTCCACGAGCTGCTGGTGTCGGCGCAGCGCCGCGGCTGCCTCACCGCCGGCGTCTACGAGTCGGCCAAGCTGATGAATGTGTAAGTACGGCAGGCGAGGGCCGGGGAGGCCGCCCGGTGGGGCGCGCGGACTTCGGGGCCGGCCGGCGCCGGCCGCGGGGCTCAAACGCGCCGTTCCCGTCTTGCAGTGATCCCGACAACGTCGCTTTCTGCGTGCTGGCCACGGACGAGGAGGACGAGGGGGACATTGCCCTGCAAATCCACTTCACCCTGATCCAGGCCTTCTGCTGCGAGAATGACATTGACATTGTGCGGGTGAACGACGTGGCCAAGCTAGGTGCGATCGTGGGGCCCAGCGAGGAGTCTGGGGAGCCACGGGACCTCCACTGCATCCTCATCACGGTGGGTGTCCTGCGGGAGGCGAGCGGTGCTCGGTGCGCTGTCCTCGGGGCTGTGCTTGTGCTACCGGCCTCTGCACGGGATGGGACAGTTAGAGCCTTTTGGGGTGGCCCCATCACCTGCTGGGAGCTAAATCCTCTTCTGGGCAAAGAACGGAGGCTTGGCGCATACCATACGGCAAGTCAGCTGACTAGTAGTAGTAGTAGGCTATGCTTCTCGTAACCGTGGATTTCCTCTGTTGCCCGCAAGGGTAGCATCTCTGCTTCCTGCTTTGTCTGTGTCAGGACAGAAACTGACTGAAAATGCCTTGCTTACTAAGCTAATGCTTCTGTAATACTGTAATGACTTAAGCTGGTGGGCAGCACTCATGGTGTGCAACTTTTTTCTTTTTGGCAGAACCCGAATGAAGATGGCTGGAAGGACCCAGCTCTAGAAAAGCTGAACTCATTTTGTGAAGAGAGCCGAAATGTCAATGACTGGGTGCCGACTATCACCCTGCCTGAGTGATGGTGAGCCAGTGCACTGGGGAGGCTGAAACCTTTGTTGCATTCTCAACATGGTGTGGGTTCACCGAAGTGTGCAACAAGCTGCTGATTCCATGGATTAGCCTGGTCAAGAGACTGGATTAAAGTCACTCAGACTGGCATGCAGTGGGCTCTTACAGCGGAGAAAGAGAACAGGTCACCTCATCAGTGAGCCTCAGTAGGCTGCAACCGTGGAGAGGCTGACATACCATGGAACTGAAAGAAGTATTGCAAGTTTCCTGGTCAAGTGGAGCTGTTATAGAAGGCAGGGAGAAAGTTGGGGGAAGTGGGCCAAAATTTTCCAGAAGGACTGGACAGAGTACTGTAACTAGGAACTGTTGGTGCTGTCTACAAAACACAGAGAAGAAAGTTTCAATATTTGATGGACTACTAGGGACTGCTTACTAAGACAAATAGAGACTCCAAAGCAGACAGACTTCAACAGACCTCTTGGGTCACTCTGCAGAACTGGTTTAATAATGCAATAATTTTTATTGAAATATTTGCTGCTATTGAAGCTTTCATAATAAACTTTTGACAATTAATTTCTGGGAGTGTCTTGCTTACTGGGTGGGGAAGCATGTCACTGAAATACCACTGATGTTTTGCTTGTGTGCTGTACGCAAAGGTGTATTTCACAGTAATGGAGCTATTGCTCAAATACTTTCTCTCCTGGGCCAGCTCAATGAAGAGCTGTGCTGTCCAAGTTGATAATTCAGCCTTTAACCCTGTCACAACAGCTGCTTATCGCAACAGCTTGCAAGACTAGGGAGCTGCATGCTTAATGAGCTTAGTTATTGTAATAGGTGGTCTTTGTAGCCTACTGAAGGAACATAATACATGTTAGAAACATGGATTTTTTTTTTTTTGGAATACAGGCCTCTAGTAAATTGCATCATTCGTTCTTAAATATGACTTAGTAAGACTCATTCAGAGCTGCAGTGTTCCCACTTGACAGAAGCAGCTTAAACATGATGGGGGGCTGCAAAACTCCTTAGATGTCAAACACATCTAACATTTGCTTTGATTAGAATGACATCGTTAAATCTAAAACTAGCTAATAGTGAATAAACAGCACATCTGCCACAAGCTGCTCTCTCATTGCCATATGCTGTAACAATAGAAGCTGTCACTCCAGAAGCCAATTTTGCAAAACCTAATTGCCTGACAACTCCAAATTAAGTCCAAAACAATTTAAGGATGGTGCAGTCTTTTTTAGATGTGCTGTCATAGAAAGTTAATATGGGTGGGCTGATTTGGCCCTATGTTAAAAGGGAAAATATCACCCCATTTCTGTGCACAGCCTATACATGTGCTCCAGGACTTGACATTAAAATGGCATAGTAATGATCCCTTCTCTAGAGAGCAAGAAAGCTAAAATACTCACTTCCTCTATAGACACTAAAAATACTCAGTTATCACAATTACATTTCCTCCAGGCTGGCTTGCAGTGAATGACAGTAGCACTTGCTGAAAAGCAGTCATTTCTACGTGGGGTGTCTTGAACAGTCGCAGTTTCTGGGAAGCTGCTTGCTCTCGGTTTCATTGTTCCTGGTAAGGGACATTCAAATTCAGCGGCAGCACTCCTGGAATATGCTCCCTTGTACAGGAGGTATCTAGCACTGCTTGGCGTTTGTTACTGTGTCAGGAGAGGTTGTAGGATGGCAACATAACCAGAATTATCTAGGCTGAAGCAAAAACTATAGGGGCCTCAGACCTTTGCAAGTATTCCTTCTTGCACTTAAGATATAGGAGTTTCTGTGCAGCCTGTTTTTCTGCTTAACCCGCACTCATCAACTGGTGTCTGCTCTAGGACTTTGAGAAAAGTCACACAGAGGAGCAGAGGAGCTAAGAGAATAAACAGCTTTGGCAGCTGTGATAACAGAAACTGCCTTTAAGGCAATTGCGTTGATACATAGAAAATATCAACCCTGGATGATTTATTACACATTTTTTTTATTTTTCCCCTAGCAAATGCAGGTTTCTTCATTTTCAATGGTTTTACAGCTGAGAAACATATTTCTGTTCTTTGCTTGGGGCCTAATCAGTACTCAGAGCCAAGAACAGATTAAAGTGAACTGTCCTGAAATCAACTTTTATGTAAAATGAAAGCAGTACTTTACAGCCTTGAGTGGTTTAAACAAAAGCCTGAGAAGACTGAAGGAAGTTCTCAAGCACATATACAATTACATATACAATTACACATACAATTAAAATATAGCAGAGAAGTGCAACTGATTTGTTGGCTGAGAAAGTAAGCATTTATAGTTGTACCTGGTAGGAAGTCTAACCTTCCAGCTTTTATGGAAGAAATGTATTATGCAGCAAATAATGAAATTAATGAGGCAACAGCAAAATATCCTTGGGAGGATGTTGCCTTTAGTCCCTTAGAAGATGGGAGGCTGACCTTCACCTCCCCAGTAGTCTTGTGAAGCTGTAACTTGTGCCTCATGAGAGGAACACAATTTCTTATCCTAGCAACCCGTACAATTCTCCTGAAATCCCTTCTGTCTCAATGCAGACACACTGTGATGTGAATAGTATTAAACTGAGTTAAGCTGCAAATGGTATTAATACGGCGTTGCAACTAAAGGCAGCTGTAACTTGCAAGCTACGTGCTGCTGCAAATATCTGTAATGACCAACACTACTCAATGTAGCAAAAATTCAGCAGCTGGTATCTACTGATACAAGTAGGCTTCATCTTTATGTGCTCAGATATATCACTGCAAGGAGCAGCTACACTTGTTAAAGATAGACAGCAGACTGGGCTATTACTGACTGTGGTGAGGACAGCTGGTCGGGAGATGTTGGTTGGCTCACCAGCTGTGCAGGGTATTTTGTCAGGTATCAGGGGGATCTAGAGGGGAGGGACAGTAACCTCTTGTGTTTCTGAGCAGTGTGCTCCGTGTACCTTGCCTTCCCAGGAAACAGAAGTGCCCAGGACAGGGTCACTACGGGTTTTCAGGGCTGGCCAGGACTGCTGGGAGCTCTGCCTACATCCCAGCTGTGCTGCGTGGTCTTCACAGGCTGGCTTGCTTTGTGCCATGGCGGGCCGCATCAGGGGGCTCTGAGGAGGAGATTGAGGTTGACAGTAATTCATAATAAAGGTGGCTCTCCAGGACATGGGCCAGCCTAGTGACACAGCAGGAGGTGCAGGGCACAGAGTGGAGTCACAGAGCAGTGGTGGTTCTGGCTCTGCTTCTGAAGGTCTGCTTTCTATTAAGCCCTTCACTTGTGTGCCACTAGGTGACCAAAACTGTGTATATTAGTATTATAATCGTAGACATTTATGTTGTGCTGTCTGTTCTTCTAAGTACGTATTTCTAATGAAGTAATGTGTAAAGTTTAGTTTAAAATTTTTTTAAGCAATAGGTTTACGTTTCTCTTCCTGAGTATCTATTTCACCATCTAAGAGTGCTGACTGACAGGAATTACCCCTCGTATGCTGTTTCCTTCTCTCAATGCTCTTTTCTTCCTGTTACACTTCTGTGCATCACTTTACTTTTCTCTCTCTTGTGGTTACAGATGGTGATCTTCTCTTCAGATGCCTGGTTCTTTCAGTATATGCTATATTGAGTTAGCTGCCTTATTGTCTTATGAGGACATATATGCACTCTGGCACACAGGATACAGTTGTTGTAAACAATGCTTTCTCTTTGCTGTTGAGTAGGAAATACAACAAGGAAGATAATAACTATATTGGAAAGAGGCAGACAAACTGCTGCACAGAATAATGTTTGCATAAAATCTGTGTGTATGCTAGATGATTTAGTCAAACACTGGGTGCTCAGGGAAGGAGTGCTGACATGCCCTCTTTACAGCCTTAGCGTTTCGCAAACTGGTGGACTTTAAGTTGTAGCTGGAAGCTGTTTGAATGAACGCATGTTCTGCAAGGAGACAATCTTTGCAAAAATGCTAGTGGGAGAAATATGCCATAGCACCACTGTGCAACACGTAAGTGAGACCTGGCTTAAGTCAACATGTCTATTTACTCAGATCCCCTATCATCAGCAGGAAAGAGCAGTGTGTGCCCAGGTTAAACCATGGCAACTATACAGCCAGTGTATTACTATTGGAAGCAAACGTCATCACATGTGTGAGCAAGAGAGATGTGTGGAGAAGGATGTGTGAATATTGTATTCCTTGTAGGGACACACGTTGTGGACAGCTGTGCTCATGACTATGCATCCACGGGACCCCGTTCATTGTAAAGCAGCAGTGGCAGAAAGCGAGTTTGGCAGAGCAATGGAGCTGTACGGATGCCTCACCAGAACCATTCTTTCTACAGGTCTTCATGAAAACTGCTTCTCATTCCTGCTCATTCCTCACCCATTTCATCATTTGCTCACTTTGTAAAGTCTGAGCATGCAATGATAGGATATCGGAAAAGCTGAGTTAATACTTTTTGTGTAATTATTTCATACTGAATGAGTGAGTACTCCTATTATTCTTCCTTGTCCTGCAGTAAGATATCCTTATACGCAGCATTCAGAATATTGGAATGTATGTGAAGTATTAATTTGAATGTATTGGTATCTTTAAAAGTATAATCAGATCCCAGACATAACAGTTGTAGTGGCTATAAAATCTCTTCCAACCTTCCATTGCACTGGCATATGATTATTTTGCCATGCTTCTTTTCTGATTTTTATGCATGGAAAGAACACAAAACTATTTTCTTCTGTGTGTCTAATCCTCGCTGTAGAGCTGACTTTGCTTTGAAATCATGACTTAAAAAAGTTAGTATGAGTGCACACTGCTGATTCAAAACTAGTTTGTGCAACTTTTTTTTCTCTGTGTTGAATAGATAGCTATAGAGATATAACAAGAAGTTTACTGACTGATTTAATATTTCCTGCATGCTACAGTTAGTGAGAAAAAAGCCACCCTTTTTTTGAGAAGAGCTCTTGTAACTCCCTGTAGAAAGTCCCACGTACTATAATCTATTGCAGAATAGTGATAAAATTTAGCAAAGAACACCCAAGATAAATGTCAATATCAGAAGCAATTTTTACTGTCCCACCACACCATGAAGTTAAGAATTTTCAGAGTGGTGAATCTAAGGTTTGCTTCCTACTTCCTATTCTGGGGCACCTGAGATGTAGCAGCCTAGCTTTCACATCTTACTGAAGGCAGTAAGAAGCAATGGTGCTTAGTAAATTCTATTTAAATGCCTAAACAAGTAACTAAGGCCCAAAGTTTCAAATCTGGCTTCCAGAAACAAGGCACCTCAATTAGATACCTCCTAGGTACATTCAGATACCTATATGCTCAGCTGGGAGCCCAGAGTCAAAACTCTCCAACCAATCAGATTATTTAGCTGTATAGCCATAAACTTACATACCAGACTTCCGGCTTTACTCTTCTGCTTAAGAATGTGTAGCATAAGGCCCGGCTGTGTAAGTATTTTAGCTTGGATCACTTAAGTGGCTGAAATGAATCTGTGGATCTTCGCCTGCTAGCCTGCTTTGGTTCACATGGCAGAACAGAGTTGGAGCATGCCAACAGATTTTCTCTTGGAAGAGACCAAGCCAGGAGACATACTCTAAGGGACTGGCTAATGCTTTCCAGCTGCTGTTGGCCATTCAGTTCACGGGACCACACTTGAGGTACATACAGCACAATTATTTGCTGATTAAGAATAAATAGGCAAGTCTTGGCAATTAAAGGAGAGAAATACGTTGGCCTACTTTTCACAAAAGAGGAGATTTTAGTGTAATAAACATACCAATTTGTTTTAAACAATTGCATGCTCTTGAATTAACAGGGTTAAAAATCTGCTTTGGCAGCAGCTTGCTGAACTTAATTATTTCTGAGGCAATTCTGATGAGTGGGGCTATTTCTAGAAGTGGTTGCCAAAGATCTTTTTTCTTTTTTTTTGTAACAGACCAGTACTGCCCAACTGGCAGTGTCAGGACAGCTTTGCCTGGCTCATTGCCTTTGTGCCTGAGGAGCAGGTGACTCCATGGACCATGCATGGTGATCCTGCCCCACTACCATGCCACCCCGTAGGACAGCTGCGGCACCGTGTGAGACCCATGCTGGCGAAAGTAAGGGCTGTCCCCAGTGTGGAACCTGTCCTCTTCACTTGTCACTCATTATGCAGCCAGACCTTCTTCGTAGGTACAATGGTATACAATACTTGCAGATGATTTCCAGGTGACATAAAGATGAATAGGACTGTACCCCAAGAGAAAATATTACATCGAGATCTGAATCACTGCATTAAATTGTTACAATGTCACAAAACATTTTTTTATTATAGATAAGCGCAAGGCGATGCATCTTCTTGCATGGTAGGAGGTGATAGCTACTGAATGGGAGACTGTGAAATATTACACCAGTGCCAACGTCTATTGCTGTTGTACAACATTTCTGTGCTTTTTGCCTATGTTAAAAGCAAACTCCTTACTCTAGGCTGTTTTTCTGCACGTAAGAGTTAATGCATCAAAAAAATGCATACTGTCATTATATGTGGTTTCATGCTGTTGAAGGCAGGTTTATGGAAAGTGAGCAATGAAGTGGAAGCTAGTTGGATGCAGTTAAAAATGGAAGCATGGTAAAACACTTCACTTCTTCCAAGGTATCAGTTGTAGCCTTCACTAATACAGATGTTCTGTATCTTACATACTTCTCTTTTCTGTTGCACTATAAAGTCCTTCAGAAAAACTGCTGAAGAAGAAAGCAATAACAAGCACTGCATGGTTTTGTACTAAATGACTGTGTTATTGGGACACTACCCCTCCTGGAGTGCTGCAGAGGAACGATAGATGGGCTGTGCACAGCCTGTCCTGTAGGGTGGGAACCACTCACCCCCACTGATGACAGGGTCAGCCTTGCATAGGTCACTGCCTCATCGAGTTGGACTGAATCGTGCAAATTTAGAAATGGGTGCTTGATTGTGCTTCGGGGCCATAGGTAATAGAAGCATGCTCCCTGCCTATTAAACATGATGACCAAAATTATTCCAGGTCTCTCTAACCACCTGGCTAGCAAGTCTAATCCAAAGCAAAGGTAGACTGCATGGTTTCTGGAAAGAGGCATTTTCCAATCCAGAATTTGGTTTCTTGGTTTAAATAAATTTTAAAAAGTGCTGTTTGTTTGCTTTTGTAATATCTAAAACAGCTTTCAGGCACATAGCAATTCTGCATGGCCTGTAACACATGTGAAAAGATTGTGTAATTGGGAAGGATGTAATGTTTTTATCTCTATGCTAAGGTAGCTTTTGAATTTTATAAGGTTTTCTTCACTTCAAGGTATGTGCAATATGTAAAAAAAATTGTGGTTTAGAGCTAAGTCCTGAGAAGAACTGGAGGAGCTGCGTAGCTAAATCAAATAAATAGATGAATAATTCTAGCAATGAATCATGATAGTTGTACTCGTAAAATAATTCAGACATATTTCCAGAAGAGACACAATGCATTACCTAAACAGAGTAAACGTATCCTTGTGGTGTGTATAGAAAAGAGCGTCTCAGCCTTAAGCATCACTGCATATATACACAGGAAAAAGATGCAGAATGATTCCTATCTGACACTATATAAATAGGGTTTTATTTTGTCCCTGTGTGCTCTGCTCCATCTTTTGTCAGAAGATAAATTACCACTGGAACACTGCTGCAGAATGGAATTCCCTGGCCTGCCACTTTCTGCAAGCTTGCCTTTTTAATAGAAAAAGCAAACCAACAAACAAACTTGATATTGTGCTATGAAGGTCTGGCTGTGTTACACACTTTCCACAGGGCAGGTCACTTAGTGGAAAAACAACAGCAACACTCGGAAAAATATGCGAAGGGTTTCTGAACTCTCGTACCTCCTTTACCCCTACTTCTCCCATGGGATCTGGGCTGGTTTTCAAGGAAATACTTGTCTCGTGCTATGCTTCTGAATAATTGTCAATTGACTGGTATCAAGGGCTCATGACTTGGCATCAGAGGTGCAGGAGCAGATGAGGTAGCACCGAATTCATTCAAGCAAGAAGGGAGTGAGTTGTGCAAGAGTCTGTCTTGCAAAGCAGCTAAAGGCAACACAGCATTTTGCTTTTCAAAGCAGTGGTATAATACAGTTTTGTCATGTTAATTATTCCATATCTAACTAATAAAAAACACATGCTGTTCTGTACCTGGTTTGCCAGAGGGGGTAAGTGGTGCTTTACCTAGCCTGAATGTAGAAGCAGTAGAAACTGCTTTTTGAGGAAGTACGACTGGAGAGATACAGCTGAGTGGAAGGCATCAGGTGTGGAAATGGTCACTGGAGTTCAGTGGCAGGAGGAGGTGTCCTATATCTATGCTTGCAGCACTGAACCCCTTATACAGAGCTCCACACTGAATTTTTGAACAAGCTGATCACAGGACCAGAGCTCTTGAAAATACCTAAGCCCTATCAGGTCTGTAAAATTTGGTGACCAGATAGATCAGAGAAACTCAGTGCCCTGACAGATGTGAAGCCTGCTGTGTGTGCTCTTAACTTATTACAGACTCCAGAGAATCCTCTTTGGAGAAAGGATTTCTAAATGCTTCAGCTGTAGAAACAGCATCAGGCAGCATGCGCAATCAGCCATTAAGATACACACCCAGAGGAAACGAGGCTCCAGAGCTCGTGGACACTGTAACAGCCCTGCTGCATCACGTAAGTTACAGGTGATCATCCGCATGGAACTGAAGGCTAATATGATGCTTTGTTTACAAGGTAAATATTTGACTGGGCTCACCGTACCTTCACCTGAATTACTAATAACTTACTGTGGTGTGTTGTTTAAAGCAAATTGCAGTGTTAATTATGGTAATAAACCCATGCAGGCCAGATCCAGGAGGACCCTGTGGAGAATATGCTGGAGCGCAGTCTGCTCCCAGAAATGCTGACGTACTGCTCAAGCCTCGGCTGGTTAAGGACATTTTGCAAGAACTGGTTCCCCACCTCCCAAACCTGCATTTCTCCCCCTTAGGCCCACATCCTGTATTGCTGCCTCTGCAGAGCCCGCGGCTGCAGACCTATCTGTGCAGCTTCCCTGTGCAGGAGTGGGCCGCTCCAGGCTTTCCAGGGGCCTGTCTGTAAGGTCTGGCTACCCTCTTCAGCCTTCTGCAGTACCTCTTTGACAGGGGCTGAAGTAAAAGCAGGACAAGGTAGCAAATACGTCACTGGTGGTCGCTCTATGAGATGCCAAAAGTGCAGTGGCTGCAGGGATGTTTCGGCCCTGGGGATCCCGAGGTGGCCAAGCCATCCAGCTCACCTGCTCCACTGCCCCAGGGGAAGGGGCTTCCTCCCTGACCCAAGCTCACAGAGCTCCCAATTGCCCAGCTGGTTTATTTACACTGAGCCCACCACTTATCTGCTGAAAGCATGATGTGGACAGGTTCCCCACGACTGCCTGAAGCTACAGGGAATATCAGAAGACTAGGGCAAAAACTTAAGAAGCTGCACTTCTTTCCAGAAGCTAGAGATAAAATTTCCTTTTCTGGTACATGCAGAAGAAAGTAGCCACCTGATTCAGCTTTCACAGTAATATTCTAATCTGCCACAGACATATTGTTTACTGAAACGAAAACTGAATATAGCCCACGATCGAGGTTACCAAATACACTTATATAAAGCCTTTCAGAGCAACAGCACATCAGCTGGTAAGGGCTTCTACTAGAAACTAAGGTTTCTTTGTTTCTTAGCAGCAGATGATTTCCTCTCCTAGGGCAATTATGTAGCCTAATTGCCTGTAATAATGATTCCTGCTAAAAGTGTGCTTCTAAGTAGCAGAAATGGCCTCCACATATTTAGAAAACACAGGTAATGTTGAAGAACGTAGGATTGTATTGTCTGAAGCCCTTCATTGATGACGCTATTGGTGCCTAAGCTGTTGTTAAAAAAAAAAAAAAGTCATTAAAAAAAAGAGAAAAAAGTGTTATTTCAGAAATGCAACATATTTCTAAAAGATTCATGGACATTCCTGTTACAGTTGTTTGGTGTGTATTTTTATTTTTTAACAGTTTTTTGTATTTATTCTTTTTATAAGATATCAATTAGGTGTACCAATGCTAGAGTCTGTTTGTTGCATTACAACAATTTTTAAAAGTAAATTGGAAAAATCACAAAAATGTCATAGGATATACCATACATTGAGAAGGATGGATTAGGTAATATAACACATCTTTGTCGCTACTGACTTTTGGGGTTTCATTTAGATGTTAAAAGTGTTTTCTGTCTAGCAGATAATGTTGTAGCAACACATGGTCATTCAAAAATATGTTCTACAGAATTCACATATGAGAACGCTATGAGAACACTAAGCAATGTAACTTGATTTTTGGACACAGTTCAGCAAAATACATAACCATACAGGTTCAGAACAAAGGTCCTTCCAGCCTAATATTTTTTTCTGACAGTAGCCAAGAGCAGATGTCTAAAGAAGGTACAAGAAAAGGACAAGCACATAGGGATCCTGCCCCTGTGTGATACCCTTAAGAAACTTGCAGTCCTGGGACTTCCTATGCCTAGCTCTGTGGCACTACATACGCTGCTCAGAGGCTGAATGCTTAAAATACAGGTACTGGCAGTAGGTACATGGTAAGTGCACAGTCAACTTAAAAGCATAATAGAAAGGTCCCTGAAGAAGGACTGTACCCCCAGAAATACAGAAAAAGAGAGTTCCCAGAAGTTTAGAGGTGAATTTTATAAAGATGCCCAAGAAGGGGGTTGTTCAGCTCCCTGCAGTCTGCCTCCATAGATCCTCTCTTCACTAGAAAAGTGGAAGGGGAAGCTACGTATTCTGTTTGCTTTGAAAGGCAGAGATATTGTTGCAAGGGTCCAACAATCAAGCCTTTGGGCATGCCTTTTCCATGAGGCGACCGTAAGACTTCACCGATAATTTTGTCTGGAAGGAAGGCCTTTTATTCTGATTAAGTCATGTTTTAGAACTCAGGGAGGGCTATATTGCTTACTAAGGAAAAATGGTTACAGTTCAATGTATGCAATTGATACTAGTACTTTGATAATTATTTCATTCCTCTTATTGCCACTGAAGTAAAAAAGGAAACCGTAACAGCCTCATGACTGCCAAAGATGAGTAATAAGGTTCAGTGGTATCTGATTAATGCAGGCACACTTTATTGTAACTTCAAATACAGGAAGAGAGATGAATAAACTTTATTTGGAGGAACATTTTTGATGAAAGTAGAAATTATAACCAGCAACTCTTCAGAGACACTGGAACTGAAGTTCTACGTGTGGGTCACAAAGAGGTTATTTCTGGTACGATTGGGCAGGAACAGCTCTTTGTGAACAGCTGTATACCATGCCCAGGATGTGGGTGTGTTCAAAGAAAAGGTATAAATTCCTTGCAATTTGGAAATCGAACAAAAATAAGAGATGTCAGTTCTTGAGGTCCAGGTGCCAGTCCAGGTGCTTTCCAGTGTCATCTAATTTCATGGGCTGGAGGCCTGTTCTAACTTATATGGGCTGAAGAGCCTCAGAGATGCAGGCTTTACACTACCTAAAAGTCACTTTGGCAAGGTGGCCAACCAGGCTGGCTCTCAGCCTACTTTGCCTAGTGAACTGTTTCAATATGGTTGTAGCCAGACAAGATTAGGACCCCTGATAGTGATAGGATGGAGGTCAGGGGAGACTTTAAAGGCAAAGGCTGCAACTTGTTTCCTGAATTCTGAATTGAACCTGTGGACCTGAGCAAAGACGCAGGAAGGTAGCCATTGTCTGAAACCAAAATTAAGGGTTACCTGCAGTAAAGTACCCTCTCTATTAGTTCCCAAGACATGCTTTCATCTTCAGGTGTTTGTCTAAGACAGTAGTATTTTATACAGTCCAGGTGTTGATAAGTAAGCAGGGAGCGCTGCACATTCAGAAGTTCCAAGCTGAGGAGCCAACAGCTGACAAAATTATGCCAAATAAAGCTGAGTAAACCTGGAGGGTTTTTTCCTCCCACCCAAATCATACAACAGAGGCAAGGCTATTTCGGGCCCTATCAATTTGCATGTACATGAACACTAGCCGTATTAGTCATCGCTATGTGACTTGAAGAGAGATGTGGATGAAACTGCACAAGAGTTAACTCTAAGGTGGTCCTTTCTGCCAGCAGTGTCAGTCTTTTGTTGTCACAAATTCTCCCAAACAGAAGCATTCTTGCCCCTTCTCCAGGGACATTTCATTGCTTGACCATTATTTTTCAGGCATAAGCAGAACAGGTCTGGACATTGAAACCACTGACTTTTGCATCCCCCTGAAAGGAGCAGAAGATCCAGCACAGATTAGAAGAATCTTACCTCTGCATATGGTACTGCTCATCATCAGGAACATGCATGACACTGGGGAAATTTTAAATTTTGTAGAAACTGAAGGAATCATGGGGCCTCTGTTTATGGATGTATTTATATAGCGGGATATTGTTACAAAGTGAAAACTCAGAAAGAAAGAGCTGCCACTGAAAGCAGGTTTGCAAACTGCCACCCTTCCATAATTCGCAGAGAGTGCGCTGCTGCTGAAAAAGGAGCGATGCAGTGCTTAACTTTAATGGGGACTGTAAACATTGGACCAAACTACCTTGGTGGTAGCTCTATCCAATTCTGTGGGATGAGATGAGAACTAAATTTGGCATCTTGTGACTGTCTCCCCTGGGAGGTTGCACAGATGCTTTGGAGTTCTGTGAGATTTATGCCATCTTTGACTTTCACTGCTATTTGTATGATAATGAGAACTGTGACCTCCAGACTCTTTTATAAACATCATGCCAGTGCAGTCTGTGTTACTGAAGGATCTGAAACACCCGGTACCTATGCTTAGCTGGATACCCTTTTGCAAGGTGTGGGCATGGTATAGCCAAGGTATGTCCTTGTTTATTGGGTAGGATAAAAAAATCTTAGAATATGTTACCTTACGGTTTAATTGTCTTCAGCTTTACTTAGCTTCTACCCATCCTGGAAACTGTTTCTGTGTTTACTTTTGCTACATACTTTTGATTAGAGACAACACCTAGGTCTTAATGTTGACATATTAGATTCTCTCGTGGAAGCATTGTGTGCAGCTTATTTAAAAAAAAAACAAACCAAACCAAAAAACAGAACAAGAAAACCTACCTTCGTTGGCACCTGCTGATTTTTCTGCACAATGTGTGATAGAGGAAGTAGGGAAGTGGGTTTCTGATTCTACAGATGGACCCATACACACCTTTTTGTAGGAAAAGAAATACCGCTCTTCCAAGATGTACAGTCTGCCCTTTCTACTTTACTAAGGATTGCACTGTGTGCTCTTACAGCTTTTTGAGCATGTGTGGGGGGCTGAAACTCAGCCTGGCACCAGTGCTGGGTACTCTGCATTCCTGCACTGTTACCTCAGCTGCTGTCCTCTCTCTCTCTCTCCCTCTCTCTTCTCAGTAAGGATGATTAGCCAACAAGTGTATCTATCTTGTAAGCATGTGGGTTGTCGCTCCAAATATGCATGCTCACCCACACACAGAGTCATGCAGGCTGAAAAAGACAAAGGCATGTTTTGCTGGCATGGCAGTAATGCAGCCAAAATTAAAAATGAAACAGGGAAGAGACACAAAACTGAAACGTAACTATCGTGTATGTGATTGCAGTCCACAATTTTCTTCAAAGAGCTTGCAAGCTCTTTAATAGATGTGACTCCTGCAAGATAAAAGTATCGCTGCATTTGGGAAGCTATTTATCTATAAACTGTTTACTCTTCACAAAAGAAAAGTCTCGTGCAGACGTGCCCCGTGTGCTGCATGCAGCGTGAGGTCCGAGGACTGAGGACAAGCACAGGCTGCGATGGATGTCAAAGGCAGCCACTGCAGCCTGGCAACCGGGGTGAGCCACTCGGCTGCGAGGTGATGCTCCTTTGTTTAGATTTCCGTAAACTGGGACATACCGGAAAGGTTTGCAGTGTTTATTATTTGTCCCCTGCCCAGAATCTGGCCCTTGTGTTAGTTATTAGCTGTGTACAGAGGGATATTTTACCCACACAGAAAAGACTTTGTTCTCCAAAGGTTTCACAGGACCTGGCAAGCGGGCAGCGTCCTGGCAAGTCTTAGTAAAATGCAGATAATTTTAACTCCACCATTGTGTTTTCCTAAGGATATTTCTGTATTATTTTTTTTCCTATGACAGACTGGATATTCTATCTTTCTCCAGTGCCTTGGAAGAGAAATTTAGTGAATGACACTTGTATTTGGCTTGCCCAAAGAGTGTGGACACTGTGGAGAGAGCTTCTGCATTCAGGTTGATTTTGGCTTTCTGAGCATTCTCTACAAATCCCTGGGTCACCACAACCTTCTCTGCAGAAACGGAGTTCTGTGGGCCAAGAACTCTGGCCATATTCTCTTTAGGCTAAGATGAAGCCAAAGGCAAGGTGACCTTTCTTACACAACTGGCTACTTAGTGGATGTTGCCTGCAGGTCAAGGTCTGGAGCTCATTGTAATTTTTTCATCACCGGGTTTGAAGCCTTGCATCAGCTAAACTGGAGACCACATTTCATAGCAAAAACATGCTTGAAGAGCCTGATATCCTTCAGAAACTACACTCCGTGAAAAAGAATTAAAACTTTTGCCTTAAAGAAGAGAGTGGTGTGTCTGCAGTTATTTTAAGGATGGGCCTGATTCAATATTTTATCTTAAGGAAGGAGAAATGAGGAAAATAACTGCTTCGTGTTCTTTTGACATGTTGAAGTGCATGATATCTTAAGGTTTTAAACTAATTTGTGGGGAAAGAAAAGCTATTGAGTGTAGTTAGAAATTAATTTTTTTTATGGGTTCACTTCCCTTTAGAAATAAAGCCAAATTTAGATCCAGAACATCTGCTCCTAACATTGCAATCTTATAATATCTATAATATTTTTTTAAAATTTCACTGTAGAAATAAATTGAAATCATGACGGCACAGCTAAAGAAAAACTAATTGCTAAAAAATTAGGGATGAGAAAACTAACTGTGCAACACTGAAGGAAATCAGCGAACAGAAAACCAGTTCTGCTCTTGGGATGCTGTGCCTCCAAGGAGAGAAGAGCAGTGAACAATTAATTTGCATTTTACTAGGGAGAACTTTTAAAAGAAGATTTTTATTCTGTGCCCAGTGAAAATCCTCAGAGAGTATGAATTCAATTTATAAAACTGACAACAAATATTTTCTAGGAATTGTTTACTTGTAAAAAATGCATAAATAATAAAATCACTAACAATGAAAGTTGAAAGCATTGTGGATTTACTAGAAATGGGTCCAAAAATGTTCACTTGGGACCCCACGCCCCATGTTTCGGAAAAGAGTCCATAAAGCATTTCTTCTAAGTGAGAAAAGTAATTTTATTATGCAGATTCCTCTCTCCTTTGCTTTCAAAGGATGGGCTGGTCCACAGTTACTACTTACTGAAGTGACATATGAAGCCAAAGGGAGAAGTGTTGCTGGTCTGATTTCCACCATCCAAAGATTTGGCCATTTGTCCCAGTCTTGGCAACATGAGGCATGCTGGGATGAGACCATCCTGATGGATTCTGATGACAGACTGTTGAGGAGTGTTCTTTGCCCAGGAGGGCAGTGCTGCCACTCAGGGTCCCCTCAGCAAGCTGGAGCTAACGGAAACTCCCTGATGGCAATAAATGAAGGATCTGTCATTTAGCATGGAATAACCCCATGCAATAGTATGGGCTGAGGGCTACCCAGCCAAAGTAGCGTCTGTACACAAACAGTGGCAAAGGTCCTGATGGCCAACATGTTGAGTGTGCCAGCCAGTAAGCAATATACACACTGGTCTGTGTCGAGGGATGTGATTTTTTTGTATCTCCTCAGCACTGGTGAGGCTGCAGCTGGAGTCCTGTGTCCAGCACATGAAAGATACTGATAACTTGGAGCGAGTCCAGGTGTTGAGGGGACTGGAGCACTTGATCTATTGCTGTCATCAACTCCCTAACAGGGGGCTGTAGTAAAGATGGGAGCTTGCACAGCAAGAGCATAAGAGGCAAACTGCTGCAAATTTCAGGAACAGAAATTGGACCAATATATAAGGAAAAACAGTTTTTCCCTGAGGGGGCTGAACACTAGGGCCAGCTGGGTGTCCCTGTTCCTGAAGATACTCAAAGCTTGACAGAAAATGCTCCTGGTCTCACTTTGGAATTAGCCCTGTTTTGAGCAGGAGAGTGGACTGGATGGCTTCCAGCCATCTTTTCCAACATAAATTGTGCCATGATTCCTTCCTATTCTGTGGGTGCTCTCAGGCCATGCTTATTTCTGGGCCTCGATCTTCAAGGGAGACTAAGCTGCCTGATCACCACTTAGAACGGACAGAGGAGAAAAGCATTGTTAGATCACATCCTCCTTTACTGATCTCCTGGGGCTGCCAGGCATTAATTCACCCTTTCACATCATAGTTCCCAGCTGGCTTGCAAGGACAGATTTAAGGCCAGAGAAGCAGAAATGAACCCTCAGTGTCCCTAAGTATGTTACGGTGAGCCTGCTGAGAGAAGTAGCTGGGCAAGCATTTGAAAAATTATTTCAGGCACGTACCTGTGAAGGATACACTTTTCCTGGCATAGGCTGCTCTCACCTGTTGGGTGACTGGAGCGTGTTTCTGGTGAGGAACCTGCAGTGCCTGGTCTGCAGATGTGCAGAGAACACTCCACCCCACTCCTGCCTCCCACTGCAGCCAGAGCATGGGACTGCATGTGCGAAAGCCCTTAAAAGCTGTCTCTGCCCTCAGCATTCCCACCTGATTAAAGACATCTCGGCCTCACATGAAACACATATTCACTCGACACTGAATTGGTCAGGGCTTTCTCCTCCCTGCCTGTCCCCTGATGCTGGCTCCCGCCAATGCTTGTCTGGCTCCAGGACCCATTTTACTTGGCAGAGCCCCTGCAAATGCAGACACAGAGCTTTGGCAGTGCCCCAACTCCACCTTTCATTCTCCTTCCTCTCTTGCACAATACAGAAACGGATGCCTTACCCCTAAACGCTTCTAAATTTTCATAGATGCTGTCAGTCCCACACAGTGCAGTGATGCTCATGTTATCTGCTATAGATTGGGTGTTCCCAAGATGTGCTCAAAAAGCTGCTCTGTATATTGCCTTCTGTAGGAAAACACACATTGCCTTCTTGAACCATACTAGTCCATTACAGCAGGGTTTTTTGGCTCAGTACAACGCTGGACGCAATTGTACTGATCTGCACTTGTTTATAGGTAACTGGTGACAAATGAGCTCAGATTATTCACTTTTTCAGTAGCGAGACATACACAGCTGTGATGTGTATCACTTCACAAGAAGTGATCTGTAAATATTTTTGTGAATAAATTCACAGACATATTATTTGTCCATAAGTATTCTGACATAGGTCACAAAACTATCTGTAGTTGTCAGATGTCAGTCAGACACATACGTATCTTGCAGTGCTCTCCCTGAGTCCATGATTCCTTGGTCAGATGCTGCATTATTCCCTATGGCTATGTTCCTCTACTTTAAAAATTAACAATCACGTAATCATGGAACAAAGACAGCCCACGCATTTGAGGCGCCTATTTGCTACAGTAAATAGTTGATGTAAATAATCCATGAGCCAATGAAAAGCTAAGTCTTTGTCACATGAGCCCTTTACCAAATACTTTTGAATTACTAAGATGTTGCAAGAAGGGAAGTCTAATTCATGAACAGGGCAAACTGCTAAACTTAGAACATGTTTTACCAACAGTAAAATGCAATCTGCCCAGCTTGGTGAAGAACTTATCTGTAGGGGAGAACAAAACCACAACAAAATGGCAGATTTAATGTTTTTCCTCTGTGACAAGTTACTGCATGACTGCTGCTGCATGTCTATGGCTTTGTCTGCTCTTTGGTTTATAGTAAGCTATAGTTTACTATAAACTATAGTATATAGTTTATACAGTTTACTCTTGGTTTATAGTTCAGGCTATATCCTTGTATGATCCCTCACTCCAGTATTTCCAAATATGCCCCCATTTCCTTGTTACCAAAAGGTCTTTCAGGTTTCTAGAGTAGCACGTCATGCTGGAAACTCTTCAGCTTTGATTTCGAGTTCTCCAGCACTGTTTAGGGCCTTTTTTCTCTCTTTGCTTATAATCCTGATAGTGAGAATGGCACATACAGAAGTATGACATGGCAGCGCTTGCATGCTGGCAGGCACGTGAGAAAATCCCTGCTGGCAGGAGCATCAGAAAACAGATTTCTTTGCATTTCTGGCCTGCGCTCCCTGTGTCCTACTTTATACAGCATGAGCCTATGGAGGAATATGAGTAATATTGTAATGCTGAGGCTGTGAGTCTTGTAAGAAAAAAAAGGATTGTGTCTTAAAAGTGAGATTTACTCTGTTCAGGTCATAAAAAGAAGTCTACTCACAATTTGCATTCTGCTTAAACGCTTTAAAGAATTTGTTTAATTGTCATTAAGTGGTGCACAGACAGCTTTATAGCTGGTCCTCTGCAGGTTGTAATCGTGCAGAAGCAGGGGCCAAAGGAAGGATTTCTGGCGTAACGTTGAACTGGCTTTTCTGACTTGCTGTTGTGTCAGCACTGACCCATCTTTGGGTCAGAGGTGAAGAAGTGTGGGATGTGGAAAGCGATACTCTGGAGGAGGCTCCCTCCTTTTTCCTGCTTCCTGCTGGGATTTTCTGCGGGACAAGTAGGAGCACGTTTCCACATGCAGGCTGACTTATCTGAGTGCGTGGGCTGCTGGGGAGTGCAGACCTGCTCCATCATCCCAGAGGAGCTTCCCCAAAGCCAGCCCTGCCCCCTTCCCATGCAGCAGCAGCAGCAGCAACAGCAGCAACAGAGCGTCTTGCACAGGCAGGCATGCACCTCAGCAGCAGACACCGCAGTGAGAGCAGAGCGGTTCCTTAATTTTCAGGAATAAAAGGGCTGGATCCAGGCAGCCACATGAACAGGACAATGCGTAAACAAGCTCTGCAATTATTTAGCCGACTCCTATCCCTAAAGCTGAGCATAAATACATATTAGAGCAAAGCCAGACTGGTAGCTTGGTTATTTCTTCCATCCTTCAGCCAGGGAGCTGGTGGTGGCTCCTTTTGGACCACGTGTCCTCAGCATTCCGGCAATCAGTCATCGGGCTGGCGTCTTAGAACAAGTGGTAAGCTGAAGCAAGCTTTATGGAGAGCTGCCAGTTTCTCCTCCTTGATGTTGTTAATTCAGCCCTGGCTGCTTTTCCTGAGGAACTTTCCCTTCAAATGGGTGTCTGAGATGTGATGGCTGAATGTCTCAACAGTAAAGCACATACACAGGTTGGCACTCATTGCTGTCCAGAGGGCGTCTGAGCCAGAGATGTGTAGTAAATGTTTTCCAACCATCTTCTGCTTGTATTAGAAGTGTCAGGAAACAAACCTTCCTTCTCTCTTTGACAAATTTGCTTTCATGAAGGTAACTATATCTCTGATCAGTTTTATGTTGCTTTGTGTTGTAAGCAACACTTCCCATAGCTTCTATTTCAAAAAATTACATTTCAAAAAGCATCCATCAAAACCCAGAGTGTAACCTGATATTTCCAGGAGAGATACACTTGGTGCCTAGATTTCACTCAGATCACCTTACTTTGCAGACAGAAAGTAATTTTTTTTTTTTAAAGTCCCAAATCCTCCCCCCTGCTTTGAAATGTATTCAGGGGGATGTGTCACCGTGTGTGCACTGCAGCCAGACTTGTGGCTGTGAAACATTGCTCAATAGGACACTGGTGCACTCAGTTTTTGGATGCAGCCTGCAGCAGCTGGCAGTGCTGGGGACGGGCTGGCCTAGGGACTTGGGCAGGCAGGTGTGCCCACTGGCCTAAAGGCTGTGAGCGGCATGGAGCCAAACCAGGCTCAGCCACGTGGGGCCAATGTCAGCCCCATTGAGACGGCTGGGTGCTCCACACCATTGGCCCTCCCACCAAGTCATGCGCAGAGTCCTCAGCCACTGCCAGCCACCCCAGCACCCTCAGGCTTGGCCAGCCTGGCATCGCACACTACTTAAAGAGCTCAAAGTCTACCTGCTTCTAATAATATCTTTCCAGAAGATTTTGGAAAGTGGCTGTAACGGGTTTGTGTCAAGTGCGGACACAAAACAAGGCAAGCAAGGGCCCAACACGATGGGAATAGAGCCCTATTTGCAGAAGGTCCCAGCTCCCTGTGCAGCAGCTGGGGTTGGGGCAGCCCCCACGTGCCCCCTGCTCCATCCCTGAGCCACTGCTGGGCCAGCCTGAGGCTGTCAGGGCACCACAGCTATGTGTGAGGGGGTGTCAGGCAAGCTTCAAAGCCGTTTGTGCATTTCTCTTCCTCCTGCAGCTCCTTTTGGTGCCCTGGTCCTCCTGGTAGCTTAGAAAGCCTCTCAGCATCCCAGATGAGGGCTCAGTACTGACTTTCCCAGCACATGCAAGGACAGGGCTTCTGCTTTGTGCAAAGGATGGCATGGTGTTACTAAAGTAGCTGGAGGATGAGGCCAATTGGATGTCCTCCAAGGACTTCACCAACAGACACCCTATTTCTTCTCTTTAGAGTTTGTTTGCAGTGGGAGTAGCTCTATTGTAAGTGTGCCTTCTGCTGAATTCGAGATCCTATACATATCCCAAGCATTAATTAGTACCTTTACTTGTAACCCAGAGAGAAGGATGCATCTGACCTCTTTACAATTCTATAACTCCAGCGGAGGGGCTGGGGGGGTGAATAAAAGCTGTCCTTTCTACCTGCCAGCCTGGCTGCTGCGTGCTCCCACGAGGGGCAGCAAAGCAGTGGCTCACCTGGCTGCTCCTCCGGAGGATGCAGCCCCATCGTCCCTGTGCTGCCAGCACAGCAGCCATTGCAGATGACACTGACGAAAGCCCCCAGGAAGACCCTTGTCTTGAAGAGGTCCAGCGAGATGCTAGGGTGAGCCTGGCAGTGCATGCTGGCTGTCCGTGGGTTTTAGCCTTCAGTGTTGATGGAAACTTGCCCGCCAGCTAGTTTCGGAGCCTGTACACCCATCTAGATTCACCTGTGGTGGCTTACTGAGGATATACTGTCTGGGCAAGCGTCTTCAAGCATAATCCCCATTAAAGTCAACATGGAAAAGCTCCCAGTGACTGTAGCAGGCATTCAGTCATACCTATAGTGACCTCCTCTTCCAGGCATCCTGCCTGTGCCGAAAGTCTGCTGGAGGGAATGCAAACTGGGAGCCTTCAGCATCCATTTCGGCGGCCTACAAAAACAAGTCCCAGGGACAGAACCCTGGCCTACCACTGGAGCTAGGAGCAGGTTAATTGCCCAGGCTTCCTCTCCTGCATTTTGTCTATGGGTGTAGCAGGGAGTGGAAACAACTCCAGCAGTGTGCCGACAGGCTGGCCCATTTGCAGAAGGTCAGCTTCGACCACAGGAGATGAAGGTGATATTTAGAAGTCAGGTTTAGATAAAAGTAAAGACAACAAAGGAGGGGGAAAAAAAAGGGGACACAATGGGTCTTATGTTCATTACAGTATGCAGAATGAGCACAATGAGTGAGACACTTCATAAGTCAATATGGTACATACATGGCTGCTCAGACTTCTATTTTACAAAAGCTTAATGGTTCACTTCCTGAACTTGAGATTTTGTGCTGGTGAGAACAGCAAGCATCCTAATTCCACATACTCTGCGGGAACATAAACAAGAAATGAATCACATACTTTATGGGAACATAATGGTGTCTAAGTAGATATTCAGTAAACTTTCTTAAAGCAGTTAATCTTATCACTTATTTTCTGTCTACTGGAGACCAATACTTTCCTAATAGAAGGTACGTCTGAATATTTGATTTTTTGGTACGGTTATCAAACTGTCAGAGAAATTCGAGACCAACCCAAAGTGAAATTGCATTTTACTTATATTGCAGAAATGAAAACCCCCAAAATGTCTCTTCTAGGTCATGCAAAAAATAAATTCTGACCCAAAACATATGTATCATCCCCACTTGGGGAATTTCTAATGAGAGCACATAAATTAATACCTAGAAATTATTCACAAAAGCAGCATGGACTTGAATCTCCCTTGTCCCCAGTGAATACTCTGTTCAGTATATTATGTGCTGTTCTTCAGGAAGCTGTCCCAGTCTCTTCTGCCGAACCCCCGTTTCTCTTGCATGCAGCTCTTACATGCATGCATGCTTTTTGCTACATGTTCAAAGCCTGAGTCCCTAAGGTACACACTGTTTCAGGATCACAAGATAGCGCTGGTTAGAAGTCAACAGTCTCCACACACTGTGTACTTTTGGTTATCCATTTGATCCAATAATTATTAAAAGGATTTAGAAAGTCAGTGCAGTGAAAGACTGACATTATTACAGCCACTTGCTGGCGGAAAATGCAGATCAACAGGCCAGTCTGTGAAGCTGAGAAATGTGTTAAGTGAAGATACCCAAACTTTCATTAAGTGAGCTCAGTCAGCACAGCAAAAAGTCCATCAGCAGCTACATGTAGTTAACCTACACAGCACTTTATCCCTCCCTGGCATGCAGCAACGGCATATTTTTTGTTCAGCTCTTCAGGTCTGGCAATATGAGGAGTGTCACTGGTTTCACCATGTCTTCATGCACAGGGAAGTACTTGCAGGATTAGGACTCTAAACCCCGATCTTACTACAGTACATGCCTACATCCGGCATGTTCACAAACCCCGCTGGCTCCCATTGCTCAAAGTGAGAGAGCTTAAACGCGTGCTCACTTATCTGAAAGGTCAAAGCCTTTCTTTGTAAACTGCTTGAGGTGAGAAGTGTGTCATACTCTATATTTCATAAAAAGTGGTACTTACATGCTCATCTCTTTCAGAGTACAAACAGTGTTGTCTGATTTTGATTGGGATAACACTGCCACTACTTTCTATCAAGAGAGCTGGTGTAACTTACAATTTGGTTTCCACTGTAAACAGTTATCTTTACAAACTCTGAATGCATGTTTTGCTAATATGCACCTAAAAAATTCAGATTCTGAAAATGTCCCTTTCAGCCAAGTAGTATGCTGGCATGGTCTTGAGAAACAAGGTGCAAAGAAGAGGGAATTCACTGCCTTGCTCTAGTGGGTGGTGTGAGTACTACTGGGAGTTGTTGCCCAGCTTCTGCCGCGAATTGGTGTTACCAGCTTCCCTTTTCTGATATCAGCATCCCCGCTCAGGTTTTCTGGTCTCTTTAGTGCAAAAACAAGGCTGGATTGTTAAACATTTTGCACTCTGGCCTTGCTGCAAGGTCTGTTTGGCTCATTGTGTGCCACCAGAGCTTGACACCCTCAGCCTTGCTTGATATACCCAGTGAGGGTGTCTTATCTACTCTGGGCTTCTTCTTTAGCTGCTGAAAAAGAGAAACACACTTCTGCAGTGCAGTTCAGCTCTTAGTTGAATACCCGTCACAAGCTGCCTAAATTTTTCTGTTCAATTTAGAGGTAGATGACTACGCTGGGGCAGTCATTTATGGGGTAAGATTGGACCACCACTTCATTTTAGCTGTTGACTAAGACATTCTAAATTCTTTGCTTTACCTAGCTCCAGGCAAAACAAGCTCTTTGCAGATCAGACAGATAATTCATGATAATGTTCATTCATTTCCTCATATCTGGCTTTGGTTGGAACTAGCAGATCCTTCTTTCCTCTCACATCTCAATTGCCAGCATCAGGCAATGCCTTCAATTAGTGTACAGCCTTTATCTAACATATATGGAAGTTAGGCTGATTTAATCTGAAATACTCACAGAGCAGTGCACATCCCATTTAATAAAGTTCACTAATATACAAGGGGATTTCCCAAAATATACTTCATCGAAAAGTGTACCCAAATAAATTGAACTAGCGCATTATAAGCACACTTTTGTGAACCAATGTAAATATAGTCCAGAGGTAGCTGTAATTTTGTTCTGCAGTGACGATGTTCGTACAAGTCTGAAGGGAAGAGATTTCAGCCACATGCGTCTGACAATTGTCTGATTATTCAGACTGGGCAAGATTTATCACCTTTATTTCCTTTCCTTCCTCCTGACACTACGCTTGCTGCTTTTGTGATTTTATATTCTGAAGTGGAGACCAGTAAAGGCTAACTAAAATAGTTCTGAGTTCTAAAGAAAGCATCTTCACAACTATTTTAATAACTAGTATCACTCAAGATTCATGGCATCATTGATCATAAAAATTTTCTTTGTCAGTTATTTTAAATCCCCCAAGTTGTCTGGAGCCAAGTGATGACCACTTAGGTGAATAAAGAGTGCTTATGTGTGTAGTTGGGTTACAAGTATCAGATAGAATCATAGAATGGTTTAGGTTGGAAGGGACCTTAAAGATCAACTAGTTACAACCTCCCTGCCATGGCCAGGGACACCTCCCACTAGACCTGGTTGCTCAAAGCCCCATCCAGACTGGCCTTGAACACTTCCAGGGATGGGGCCTCCACAACTTCCCTGGGCAACCTGTTCCACTGCCTCACCACCCTCAGAGTGAAAAATTTCTTCCTGAGATCTAATCTAAATCTACCTTCTTCCAGTTTGAAGCCATTACCTCTTGTCCTATCACTAGATGCCCTTGTAAAAAGTCCCTCTCCAGCTTTCTTGTAGGCCCCCTTCAGATACTGGAAAGCTGCTTTAAGGTCTCCCCGGAGCCTCTCTTCTCCAGGCTGAACAACCCCAACTCTCTCAGCCTGTCCTCACAGCAGAGGTGCTCCAGCCTTCTGATCACCTTCATGGCCCTCCTCTGGACCCACTCCAACAGGTCCATGTCCTTCTTATGTTGGGAGCTCCAGAGCTGGACACAGTACTCCAGGTGGGGGTCTTCATTTTTTAAACAAACACAGCAGATACAAAATATATAACTTTTTTTGAAGTAAGTGATATCCGTACATGTCTTCTTTCCTTACCCATACTCTTTTACTCTGTGGAGCCTGTAGCTACTGTACAGTTTGCTGCCTGCATAGGCACCATCATTTTGTGGATGGCATGTAGTTTTTTTTAGGGTTTTAGTGAAATACCTACCCAACAGAGGCTGGTATGTGAGCACATGAGATGTGATATGTCTGTATGGGATGGGGACACGAGTTCTGTTTCTGCAGGAGTCTGTCAGCCCCAAAGAGGCCATGGCACCGCAAGGACCATGTTGCCCTTAACATGTTTTACTGTGTTTTGGGGCAACTGCCGATGCTTCCTAGAAATCACGGCAGGCCAAAAAAACTGGTAGAAGAAAAATTTCTTTACATATTTGAGGCAAGTGATCTTATATGTGGAAACAGTGCCTGCTTCCTGGATTTCATTTTCAGGATTTCTGGTTATCTTACATAGTATCGCAGGAGAAGCATTGAAATCCTTTGATTTGGTGCCTTTAATGAACTGACCCTGGCAATGTCATGCAAGCTTCGAGTAATGTGAAAGCATGTAAAAGCACTTGGAGGAGAAAGCAAAGGGCTTTTGAAAAGGGATCTTAGAACCGCTATGGGAGGTAGTGATTTTTCTGCAATCTCATTACTGCACAGGAAACAAGAAACTGCTGGGGCAAAGAGAATGTCAAGGCACTGGATCCTAGTGCATCTTTCCCGGGTGTAGACCGAGTGATGATACTTGCAGGGTAGGCAACAAGATACACTGCTGGCTCATTCCCGTTAGCCCCCACCTCATATTCATTTTTTTGCAGGTACAATTCTTCCTTTAACCTGTATGTGTAACCCCTAAGGGCAAAATACCAGTGTACACCCTGTCACCTACTCACAGTTTCTATTACTCCAGAGATCTGCCTTTACAAACAGTTTAGCACGGATTGCTAACCCAGTCTTTGCCACATACCCAGCTACACAGAAGCTGCACCCCTCTCATCCATTTATGAACTCCACAGGTACATGTGCAAAAATATTAGCAAGCTCTCCTCCTCAAGGTTTGGGACAAAGGCTGATTTTGCCCTCATGCAACCATTCCTGTGGTCTCCACAGCTGTTACCTGACTATTTATGGAGGCAGTGTAGCATTTGTTATGTGTACAACTTGTCCTTTGATAAGTCTGGTAAATAGCAATGTGCTAACTTTTGCTGGCAGGAGTTTTCTCTTAAGGCATTTTTGGTTGTTGCTGAGGAACAGGTAATTGTTATAACTTACATTTTGTACACTTAAGGTGTGTTTTTTAAGTAACAGAAAAGTAAGCCAGTTCACCTGCTCTCCAGGCCAAGAAAGATTCACTTAGCCATGCCCACCTTAAAAGACACAAGAGCACTTGCCATTTGAACATGTTTCCTTATGGGTCATGAAAACCATGTTGGGTAGCAAAATTAGATTATTTCTTTACACAGAAGATCACAAATTTTATGGCAATTCTAGTGCCACAGTCTCATTGACTGTTCCCACTTTGCTGCCACCCTGGAGTGCTGGACTTCTCTCAGCTTGTATGATCGCTTATGGTGTGCAAATCTGGGACTGTATCAGGAGGTGAGGGTGTCCCTGATGTCTAACTCACTTTGAGTGAGTGTGAACGACAGCCCACAGAGTATGGCGACATAGCATCTGGCTGTCAGGTTGCAAGGAAGCATCACTGTTTGTGTAAACTCTTGTCACCACGGCAGGCCTTGGTCGTCTGTTCAAAACCACTCTGAAAGCACATGCATGTTCAAATGGGTTCACCACACACAAAGAGAGGTACATGCTACACCAGTAGTGCTAGAGTGAAACGCGAATGCAGTTGCTAGTAGAAAAGGGAGGGAGAGCTATTATGGCCATTTTGAGCAGGGGAGGTAGCTGGATGCTACTGTAACATATGCATTAGGAAACACAAGCAGAGATGCCACGAGCTAGAGAGGGTCAGGGAAGAAAGACATAAAGGACAATGAAAGTTCTGTATTATGACATTATCGTCTATTCATATAAGAACGGGGAAGGAGAAAATAACTAGCTGGCTACTGAATAAAGTGCCTCAAAGTTTTTTCTAAACATCTCTGGGTTAGTTTACAGTATAAGCAGCCAGCAAAAAAAGTGGATGTGGTTTCAGTGAGCAGAGTTAATCCAAGTACGAAAAGAACAATGTTTACTCAAATACAGCGAGCACATGACTATGCAGATTCACAGGACAAATTTCCCAATGTCTTGAGAGCAGTACTGAGAAACAGCACCGCTGCTTTGGTGTGACCCCAGGGAGAACCTTTTCTCCTGCCACAGTGTAAAAAATTACTGATTCAGGCATTGCACTGTTGGCCTTCAGGGAAGTGTGAAACTGATGCTGGCATCTCTCCTCTCCAAGATCCTCATGTGCCCTGTGAGGCTGCCCGAGGTGTCATCTGCCTGCGGGGGTACCTCTGAGAAGTGCTTTGCACACCTGCAGCCCGGCGTTACTGCTCTTCTCCTGCTGCGTGCTTTCCACCTCCCCTTCCTCTCCACTCTGCTTTTCCTACCGTCCCATGGCCTCAGGTATGCCGTGTAGCAATTTCTTTCACTTATCTTTGACCTCTGGGTGCAGGGAATTAGCCACAAACCAGTCGGTCACTCAAGAGCAATCATTTAAAAATAGAAAAGCCCAGACTCAGCACTGACTTGTCATGCTTGCTTCCACTCTTGCTTTTACTGACATAAAGCATAAACAACTTTACAGAGGGGAAGGATGCTACACCTACTAGGAAATCAGGGCTTACTCATACTGCTAGTGGGCTCTTTAGACCAAATCCAGTTTCCCTTGCTTTTGGCCAATATACTTTTATTGGAGGGTGGGGAAGATGTTAAGACAGAAAAGGAGGGAAGGGATTATGATATCAGATCTATGTGGCAGGACTAGTAAGGAAAAGATAAGGCACTGGTACCCGTTTTGCTGAGGGGCTATTTTCTGTGCAGCACTTGAGAAAGACACCTCTTGGTCTTTCTCCTCTTGCTTTACTGCCTTGTGCATGGCCCAGGCCTTCAGGGTGACCCCAGAGTCAGCCCTTTGTGAAAGGTTATGCTCTTTATTTGTCTTTCCCCATCAGCAAAGTGTAAAGGACATGGCTTGCATTTTCTTTTTTTCTTTCCCACTAGCTTCCTGCTCTCCCAGCATTGCATTCTGTGCTGCTGCTGGCAGGACATCATGTTATTGCTACAGCAGACCAAATGCAAACTTTCCAACATTGTTGTTTATCACTTAATCATGTTGACTGCATTCAGCGTTTGTGAAGGGCTCTGAGAAATCACATTTACATTTATTACTGTCCACTAATTTGGAAAAGGTTTGGAGCTGGATTTACCTGTTGGCATGTAGAGAGTTACACTTTTACTCTTTTACTCCAGTGAACTCTCAAATCTGCTCTAGCTGAGTCAATGCCAAAAACCCCTCTAGGCAAAATGCTGTGGCCAAGGGAGGAGGGTGGTGTGCTGGTGGTGGGGCTGGGTCCAGGAGGGGGGGAAGCCAAGTTAGGACAGTATCCTGATAGCTAGGGGATAGTAACAGTTCTTTCCAAGAGCAGCTTCTTACTCCTTGGTACAAAGTGCTTATAAATAAACTTCCAACAGCAGCAACACTTGCAGAGAGAAAACGACTTCCCACCTCCCACACTAACTGCTGACTAGGACGGCATCTAGTTATGAAATTCATCTAGGCTTTTGCTCATCTGACACTGCAGAGCCCTGTTTATGTACAAACTGTCCTGTGTTGTTGCTTTCTCTTTAGAGCAAAAGGGGTTTTGGGCAGCTGAGGGAGAAGACAGAAGGAATACTGTGGAAATTGCACAATTTGCACCGCTGTTTGTCCCTTTACTCGAGATCCCTGTGAAAACAGTGTCTGCTGATGATCATTAGAGAAGGAAAATAAATCTTGGTTTCCCTTTCTGCAGACACCGAAGGAAGCTGGTGCTCGTTTTGTAACATGCTCTCTGCAAAACAACCTCTGCAATTACAGAAGGCACTGGCCACAGAAAATGTGCAGCTCGGGGTGCTGTGGCAGTAGGGCCACCATTATTCATTTCCCAATAATTGTTTCCAGTGCTGATTTATCAGGCACAAAATGCACTGCAAGAGCCGGAATCCAGCATACAAAGGGCTGTCTCTGAGTATTTGTTTTCTGCTTAAAGCCTTCTCAGTTTCGCACCCTGGCATTGTGCAGTAGGTGCTGAACACACTGGGTAAGTTGCATGATTGCCATGTGCTAGGGAGCTGTTTGTAAATGGGAATTCGGCAGTTAATCCCTCAATAGCTACAGTAACACCCTGTTGCAGTTCTGCGGTTATTAACTGTAAAGCTGCCACTTTGCCCGGCTACTGTGAAGGTCCATTCGACTCTGCGTTGAGCTGCGTTTGTTTGCAGGAGGTCCTTGTGCCCACCCAAGGCTTATCGAACCAAGGTTGCTGGGGAGGGGAGGCACTGGCAGTCCTCCTGGATCACCCCTGCTCGGGGAAAGCAGGCGGGAACAGCTGCGGGGAGGAAAGCAGAACCGTTTTAAAGGAGATTCGTGCAGACAAAAATCTCTTAGGCTTGAGTATACTCATATAGCCCTTGAATTTACCAAATATACTCCAACTGAAAAAAAGGATACGAATTGTAACCTGACACTCAGTTTAGCCAGCATTCTCTAACAAATCTGGATAGGTGGTCAATCAACTTCTCAGGGCCTTACCAGCATAAATCTTTTTCCTGCCCATAATAGATTTTGCAAGGAATCTTCATTACCTGTAGCGTGATGTTCATTAGAGTGCAGGTGCACAAACTGATTTTATGGCTGCACACACATGCATATTTACAGATGTGAGATTTTTTAAAGATCACCTGCAGGTATTTGCACACGTTGCAAAAAGGAACAAGCATGCATGCAGTGATTCTTTTCAAATGCACATGTAGAAACCTTTTTGAAAATGTACTGCTACATGCAAATCACACTAGGATTGTAGACCAGACTGTTCTCACCTATGGAGGAATAAATGTATGGTGCTTCCTGTTGTGATCCACAGATTGTCCTGCAGAAAAAGTCTAAGTACATATCCTTTAGAAAATGGCTTGATTCCTGCAAACTGTGTAGCTTTACAGGAAGTTCTTTTCTTGGAAACGGGTAGTCTACTCATACTGGAAATGGGTTGAGGGTGACTTTGACTCCAAGAAGGTGGTAGGAGTACTACTTGTCATTTGGAAACTAGGGTCAGAATATATAGACCCTTTTCTTTTCCCTCACTTAAAGGGGCTGAAAAACAAGAACATGGCAACAACTGTCTCAAATGAGATTTTGCATAATAAGGTGGTATTTATGGCTTTATGGTCTCATTACCACAGATAGAAATGAATTGGATGTTATTTTCCCTGTGAAGATCCTCATGAGAAAGCATTACAGGACCTGACGCTTATGTTGATCTTGTTGCCTTATTAGCGACCACAGTGGGTCAAGGTAAACCTTTTGACAAAACACATTTTCAAGCTCTGTGCAGTGGCTGATCTCCTTCAGTGCAGTGACCTAGGACTGTATTTTCAGAAACGAACACCAAGTCCCATAAACAAGAGCACATGTGAAAGGTGTGCCTTCACTTGCAGCCACTGCTCCCAGAGTTACAAGTGCAAATCATTTACTTGCACAAATGAAAGCTGCAAACAGGGGATTCATCTGTAAGGAGCACTTAATTGGCACATGGGACCGTGGCTGCTTTGTTGGACAATTCTCTGTGCAACTTAATTTCTGTGAATTAAACCATAAGAGCTTGATAGCAGCTTTTCAGGGTGTGAGAACAGTATGACCTCAAACACTTCTCAGGGCTTTTAAGGTGTGCTGCGTGCATCCGCACACAACCACATATGCATATGTTCCTTGACCTTATTCCATGCTTTAAAAGAGAAATTGCGGAGCTGTGAGATGTGGCTCCTCTCCTACGTCGTCACTATTTTTGCCCTTTGCTCTCCATAGAGGTGGTATACAGTATACCTGCACAGCCATAGTACTGCACCCCTGGTAGCCAGCGCCTCTGTTGGAGCTCACAGGCTAAAATTTTCTCAGCAAAAGAGCAGCATAACACTATGGCCTGTGTCTCCTCAGAGAAAGCCTCTGTATTGACACCACCTGTGTGTCCTTTGACTTTGCCCTGCCTCTTGTGTTTGCTGGCATTTGGGAATCTGCTGTGGGGTCAGAGAGCAAAGCTGCTGTCATCGGAGTAATGAACTTGCCTGCAGTGAAGGACAGCGAGCCCTGCACCGGGAACATGGTGTCAGAGCCAGACACTTATTTTTTCACTATTCCCCTTGCCCTGTGAGTTTCCACTGGCAATCCAAGTGTTTGCCCTTCAGGCCTTCCAATCGTGCTATTCAGGGAATTAATGTTGACATGAAATGATAAGATGGGGGAATGTGTGTACAAGGCTGTTACTAAATGGCCAGTTTAAGGAGCCTGCAGCTCCTGGCAGTGATGGTTTGACTCTCCAAGTTACTATGGGCAGCAATAAACATCCTGGTTTCACAACAGAAAGATCTTCAGGGACACATCTCAAAAGCACTTGAAACCAACCAAGTGGATTGCTGCAAATGTGCAGTCAAAAATTCTCCTGTGAGAGGAGTGCAACAATTTCTGATTCTCTACTCGTTAAATTACCCAGCTTTCTGGAGCAGGTTTAACTCACTTGGACAGTTAGATCCTTCCTGCAGTCTCCATGTCTGGAGTGTCAGCTGGTTGCAGAGTAAGATTTTTTACTGCTCTGTTTTCTGACAGGCTTTGCAAACGGTAAGCAGTACATTTCAGAACCACTAGGACAGGCAAATAACACTGATCTTGGCACAGGGCAAACCCTTTGCAGATCCATGTATGAAAGCTTTGCTATACTTCCCCACACTGCATCTGGTTCTGGAAATAAATCTGGCTGTTCACACCATTATTTACACTTTTTAAATTACTGTGCTACCTGAGAATGAGCTGAATGATCAGCTGCTTCTGTCTAGATAACTACAAAGGATTTTTTGTTTTTCCTTGGAAGAGGTACTGTGGCTGTCAACAATTTCATACGTGATCAGGTCTCTCAGCTCTCAGAATTTTACATTTGATCACTAAGCCTCTCCATTGTCTGCTTCTATAGGTGAAGAATAATTGTATTTGCAAGTGGAAGGTTAGAGCTCCCATCCCTGTATCTGTACGAATGTATTTGACTCAGAGATGTGCTTCATGGCTGGTGTGTGAATTCAGACTTCAGATGGTGTTCGTGACTTACCCTGTCAGTAAACGCCAGTCAGCTCTGGTCTTTTCAATGGCAAAGCAGACATCAATCCCTACCTTTGCTGGTTTTGCCACTAGCCACCTCATGCCACACTCCAACAGCTCACTACCAGTTGTGCAGCTGCAGCTCCTTGGGAATGAACACTCTGTGCTGGAGGACTGGACCGATCCTTGTCAGACTCACAAGAAATTAAAATAATTTTTTATTTTTTTTTTAAATTTAAAAAATTTATTTAATTTTTTTTTATTGAAAAAATTAGCTCAGCAGTGGCAAAAATAAAAGGAATCAAATTAATTTCCATAATCACTTTCAATGTATTCTTTAAATGGAAAATAGAGTTGCACCCTGAATAAACGTAAGATCATATATTGTGATAATTTTAAATAAAGTATAAAAAAAAATTCAGGTAAGATGAAAGAAAGTAAGGTGCAAGTGCTATGGTTCAGGGAAGGAAAAGATGTTTGAAGAAGAAGGCCTAAACAATATTGCTTTGAACATTGAGACCTTTTTCTGCATGCTGCATTGCAGCTGTCACCTTTAATAACCCCACTGCTGCCAGAGAGCATTTTGTGGAAAGTGAGCGGTCTGAAGAGTGCCTGATGATGGTCTGCATAAAGTGACCCGATCGCAGGGTGCTGGCTCCTTCTCCTTGTTTCCACCTCTGTGACTAAAAATACTGTCCACAGTTTCCTAAAATTATTTTTCCATGGAAGAAATTGCAGCTGCTGTTTGATCAGCTATTACATGCATGACCATGAACTGGAAGGGAACATAGACCATACAGACAAGGGGATGTTAGCTCGTTAAAAGCAGAGTGCCTGGTCTGGGTGTCCTGCACTCACTTGGGACCATGCCAAGGTGCTCAGCCACAAGCTCACTTCAGGTCGTGAGAGTTTATCTGCTGAAGAGAGAACAACTTAGAACTGCACAAAAACATTGTAAATAACTTCGAGAAATCCAACCATAAAAAAACACCTGCTTAAAAATGTTACGACTTCTGTTGGGATGTTCAGCAACATCTTCTGGCTGACCTTCCCCAGAGTGTCAGGGGAATGACTGTCAAATTCAAACAGGTTTCTCCATCCAGCTGCCCCTGTGCCACATCTGGGAAGAGGGAACGGCATGTACCTCTCCTGGCAGCTGTCATTGCCCCAGCCAGCAGCCCCGATTGGCAGAACCATTATTTCACAAGCTCCGGGAGTTGAAGTAATGGCAAAACTCGAACATGAAAATGACTTTTTCACCAACTCAGTTAAGAAAAAAAATACTGCTCTGTGATGCTTTCCAAGGCTTCTTTTTAGGCAGAACTCTCGACTATGCTGCCCTCCTGCTCCCCAGGAGAGGGAGCTGAGAGGGCTGCGTGGCAGGGGTTGTCAGAGAGCCAGAGAGGTCAGTTTGCTGGGGGATGGCTCATGCCAGCACACCTGGTAGACTGCAAGGCTAGACTTTGGCCTGTGTCTTAGCCACTCCTCTCAGGCATGACGTGTATGAGTTCAAGCATATAAAGGAAAAGAAAAACCTTACTTAGTGTAAGATATGAAAATTCCTCTGAAACACGTCTAAAAATCCAGTGAAGAGTTAGATGAATCAGTTAGGTGCCTGCGTCTAACAATCTGTCTCCAAAACACCATCTCCTGCACAGCCACCAGGTTTCTGCAGTCTTTCATGCCAGCTGAGAAGGACGCGATCCCTGCATATCCTGGCATGACCACGAACAGGAAAAGGGAGTGTGCTTTCCAACACCTTCCTGATGCCCTTGGCATTTCTGCTCGGCAGAGTTTAGGGGTGCCTGAGAAAGTGCCGAGGGGAGGATGAGGCAAGAGTGGGAAAAGGGAAGCCCTTATTTTTTTGCTTTTGCTAGTCGGGGTGGCACTCTCCGTCCACCTGTTGTTTCTCGGGCGGGACGCAGGCTGCGGTGTGGATGCGGTGGGGATGCGGTGGGCATGCGTTGCGGTGCGGGCGGTGGATGCGGTGCGGTGCAGGGGAGCCGCCGCCAGCTGCCAGCCCCGACTCTGCCCAGCAACCCGGCCACGCTCCATCTGCCGCTCCCGTAATGAGCCGAGCCGGCCTCTGGCACAAGCCAGCTCTCGTTCCCCTATTCACCCGCATCCCCCTTTCAGCGTCCTATTGTTCTTCCCTAATGGCCTTACAATAGCCCTGCCTGTTGCCTTTAGAGGCGCAGTGAGGCCAACCGGGGAAAGTCTTAATCTCTGCTTCAAATTAAAGGGACTCCTCTGAATTAATAATGTTGCCAGGAATGCACTGCCTGATACGAGGGGATGTATAGCACTCTTCAGCCCTCAGCAGCTGTGATTAGCTGGGGCTTGAAGTGTCCTGTCACAATATTTCATCCCTCTCCCCCACCGCCCCCTCCCCGTCAGCAGGGTTGCCACATGGCCCGTCTTGTGCTGCCTTTTCAAGCCCTGTGCCAATCATGCGGCAAAGATGCCCCAGATAGGGTGACAGATGGGGCCGGGGTAGTTTGAGGCTAGTCTGGAGCCTGGGGCACTGGCTGATAGCTCAATTCTCCACAGATTACCATACGGACGAGCAAGGCAGGAGAAGGACCTCCCGAGGACCTCCCTGCTGGGCTCTGAGCAGAGCTGCCTCGACACTGGGCAGGGGAACCCACCTGTATCCCAGCCCTGTGCACGGGGAATACCGATAGCTTTGCAGTTGGAGGTGCTTTGCTTCCCTCCCCAACCTGAAGGGCTGGCTAAAAACTGTGGGAAGGGAATCTGTTTCGTGGCATGAAGAGAAACCCCTGACAGTGAGCCTCAGTGGTGCTGTGAAGAACAACCTGTCCCGTGCAGCTGCGATTTTGCTCTGGTGCGCTTGGTAGGTTTGCAGAAACCCTCAGGAAAAACATGTCCTTGTTACGGGTTTATGGGTGTTAACAGACCTAAGCAATCACAGGATCCTTCTAGCAATGAAGATAAAGGCAGTGCCAGCCTGGCAACCTCCTTCAGGCCAGAGAATTTTTCTTTCCAGTAACGGGACAGACAGCTACAAATGAAAGAAGAGAATAGCTCTGTGTTTCACTTGGTAATGTTCCAACATGAGGACAGAAAGATCACTGCCAAATTTATTTCAGATAGATTAATCAAGGCATACCATAGAGGCAGCACATCAGAAAATGGAAATCTTCTAAACTGGGCAATTCCAAAGTCTCTGTTGGAGAATGCCTGAAAAAGAGAAACTCTGCAGTGTCCCCTCCCGTGGTGGTGGCATTGCAGCTCCACACCGTCCAGTTCTGTCCTTGGCACAAAACCAAGCTCCTCTGCAGCCCACCAGTCACTGCTTGGGACACCACCAAGGCCCTGCCACCCTGCCTGTCCTGAGTGTCCCTTTGGTGATCACATGCGTGATAAATTTTCCTCCCTGAGCAGTGTGAGAGACAAATGCTTTCGGCTGTGCTGGGTTTTTTTCATTTGTCCAGCTGCCCAGTGTTAGAGGCCACAGCTCCCACACGGGTTGCTAAGGTGTCTCCTGCCTTTGCTGGATACCTGCACTGCTTCGTCAAAGGCTGCTGCTGCTACCAGGAGGAATATCAAACCACATAATGATAGCATCTCATAATACTTCTACATGCTATTCCTCCTCCATAATTCTCATAGAACTTTGCACCAAAAATGCAGGCTTTCTGGCCCAATTTGAATATGGGGAAAGTGAGTTACAGGCCAGGTGAACCAGCAATGAAAAGGCAGGTCTTGCAGGCCACTCTTGAAGCACACACTTGCTAAAGCCTTACGAGTGTTAAATTTTTATCCATTTTCTTTCTACTTGACGCTTACTAGTTTTATTTGGAGGTGCCTGTTTTTTACTGCATCTTGCTTCCTACCTGTGCCCTTCACAGCTCTGCAGGGGAGTAAGTCAGTATGGCATTTGCCTAACTGATAGCAAAACACATCCATTTGTGATTTCTGTGAGTACTTTAGGAAAACTCTGACTGCATCCAAATGATTAATGCTGACATTCCCCACCCAAAGCAAGCTACCCTTTATTGAACATCCTGGTTCATCACTACAAGGTTATTAGAATCCCCGAGCTGTCTGTATGTGTGTAGGTCTCTGCGATGCGGCATCTCCTTTGTTGGCTAAATCCATTGCTTTCTACAGATTTGCTAATCTTGAAAGCACTGACAGGCTGCTTTGTCAGATCCGCTCGGAGTCGAGGCACGTGGCCTCCGTCCAGCATGCAAATGCGTGGAAATGTTTTTGCCCTCTGGCCAGGCGCGCTGTGTCAAGCAGCCTGACACCCACAGCGCGCTCGGCAGGTGCTAAGCACGGGGCAGGTGTGCCATATGCCATATGGTCCACTTAGCGTAGTGTATCCTTTAAGCCCTTTAAATTACAGGCCAGGTGAGATAAAGCAAGTAAAAACAAGCGTAAGGAGCAAGCTGGGGAATACACACCAATAACACAGAAGTTGTTCCTTATCACATAAAATGACTAAGAGTGGCGAAGTAAACCCAGAATTGTCCGCTTGACTGCAAAAAGGTTATGGCCGTGAAAGGTTTGGGAGGAAGGCTTGTTTGTTCCATTGCTTGGAGAGGAAACTATGCAACAGACCTCTGCAAAAGCAACAGATGAGACAGTCACTTTTTAAATGCTTAGTCGTTGGGAACCACTGCGTGTAGAAATCAATCAAATTCCCATTTAACGATTAGCCAGAAGGCTGGTGAGAGGAATAGTTGCATACTTTAAAATAAGCTGTGTGGGAAGAGGAAATGAAACAGTTTTAAACGTATGAGGTTTTTACATATCCTCACCGTGAGACTTGAGTTTGCAAAGTGAATTTCCTTAAGAAACTCCTCCGTGTTCTGCAGGCAAAGAGGTACGATTTTTGTAAAGTTACATGCGCCATGGTACGTGAGAAGAGGCAAGCACATTTACATGACTAATTGGGGTCTGTAGCTACTATGTTTGCAAGCACACTTGCAGAAACTGCAGTGGCAAGTGACTGCAGTGTTGTGCAATTTATAATTTGTGTGCATGCTTGCCATTTTTGCAGGTACACATTTGGCATGCAAGTGTGCGTATGTTTGCACAGATGCAATTATGCCTTGCATTTTTCTGGTCCCAAATAATCACGTTTTTCTTCATCTTAATGTGAAGCGATTGTCCCGTGCACGTTAACGTAGCAAGATCACCGGCCCAGCAGCACATACTCATGTCCATCCTTCCTTTGCTTTAAAATGCCAGCCCCCCTCACCACCCGGGGAAATAGGTAGAGGTCTTTTCTCCCACTCCAGATTGTTTACGCTGCTCTCCCTCCAGGACAAAAGTTTCAAGCGACTGGTGTGTAAAAGAGGAGAATGCATGAACCACGCGCCGGGCTACTGGAGGCCTGTCCCTTTCATACCCTGTAATTTTGCAGGGGATTGTTTCAGCAGCGAAGGTATAATGCAGCGATCCAGGGAGTCCTGCCCTTTGAAGCCGGCTGTTTTGTTCTGAAATCAGCCAAAGTTCAAGCTTATACGTGTGCGGAGCCGCGGAGGGGGAAGGCAGGGGTGGGTTTTCCGACAATGCCGCATTTCAGAGCACGTGCTGCCAACTGTTGCCAAAGGCACATATATGTAGATATTACTTCTCCGCGGCCCCAGCGCTGCCTTCCTCATTGTTCCGTGTGGGCAGGCGGCAGACCCCAGCTGACAGCTGTGCATCGCGTGTATCGCTAACAGCTGCCTTTTCCTGGGGGGAAATTAAAAGATTAGGGAGATGTGGGCACGTGCTGGCTTCTGGAGATGGAGACAATGCTTGATTTAGGGTGGAACTTGTCTGCAGCGGCCGACAAAGGAGGCAGGCTGGAGGGAGGAGAAGGGTCAGAGGGGCTTTTGCTTTGGGGGAGACAAAAGGAGGGAGGAAGGAGAGGAGGAGGAGGAGAAGTGAAAAGAGGCTGCGGCGGGGCCCTGAAAAGGCTGCCTCGGTCCAGCAACAGCTGCTCCCGCACAAGAAATTTGAGACGGTCCTTTCACAAACACAACGGCTGGCAGAAGAATAGGGAGGCCACACTTCACCAAAAATGAATCGTTTGCAATTGAAAAGGGGAACTGAGAGCTCCTAGTGTTTTTAAAGGTCTGCACCTAGAGGACTAAGAAATGATTAGTCAAAGTACATCACAGAACAGGAGAAAAGTGTGCCGCAGCCCAGAGGGGGAAGTAAATCCCTGCGCTGCTATTAAAAGTTTATGTAAGAGCTCTCCTCCACAATAAACGGTACAGAAGAAAGCATCCACGTATGTATGCATGTACGTATATATCTATTATGGCATTTTGCCAAGCTGCTGGCCTCGAGCTGAAATCTAGTTTGGTGGTACAGTTGGAGCAGTTTGTTTGAAATTACGATGAGTTGCACCTGCTTGAGAAATGACAAGACCACTCACATCAGAAGTCAGCAGAGCCGTGCTGAGTGTGCTGGTGATCTGCCTCCCTGTGAAATCACTACCCCAGATACTGCTTGTGAAAATCCCTGCCAGGGAGACCTACTCAAAGATTTTATTAGTACTTCAGTCTTAAAAAAAAAAAAAAAAAAGGTCACAGAGGGAGTGGAGATGAGTTCACATAGGATAGGCCTCTTAGAGCACCATCCCTGTTCCTTCCTGAGGTTGAGGTATAGACACACTCTGTTAGATATTAACATTAATAAATGACAAATAAATATGAGTATAGTCCTTTCCCAGAAGGTCCCAGCTAGTCAGTAAAAATTGGCAGATACCCATACAGTGAGGTTTACCATCACCCTCCTCCCCTCTGCTGCTTTTGGGCAGGATGGTGCTTGAATGCCACTTTGAAATCTGCAAGTATATGTTTACTGAATTTTTGGGGACTGTGATGCAGATCTTTTAAGGTAAATCTCTGCAGTGACACTAAAGCTTTCTGCAACAGTCAGCAGAGTTTGCACAACTCAGTGGTGAAACTGTTATGTGTTTGACTTTGTGATGGATCACGTTATGGTCAAAGAAGGAAGTAACTGAAGCAGATTATGCTGCGTATGAGAGTGGGGAATTTGAAGAATGTAGGTCAAACAGCAAAAGGACAAAAATGGTAGGGAATTTATAAGTGCTTTATACTCTTAAGATGACTTTGCAAATTGACAAAAGCAGTAGGAAAAAAGACAGTGTAGAAGTGGCCGATGATGGCCCTTTAGTCACTGATGCCTTCAGGCAGCTGACGTAAATTACTTGAAGAAGTCTGTGACACTTTGAGTACGAAAGAGTGGCTGAACTGCGGCAGGATCCCAGTTCATGGCCCGTGTTCACAGGCTCATTACTGACAGGGGCAACTCCTTGGCTTTGCATTATGCCGTGCACAGAGGAAGGTTTGGGTCCCTGGACAGTCCATGCGGCCCCAACAGTCATTTTGTGCCCTCTTTGGGGAGGAGCACAGTGGGTGAGATGCAGACTAGTTTGAACTGGTTGGATCACACTGACATAAAATATCTCTTTTAATACTGGATGTTGGATTATCATCAGTGTGATACAGTGCAACACCTTCAAGGCAGACATGTCTGTAGTTACCATTTAGAACAGGATTCCAGCCCTACCTGGAATGTATAGAAAGTACTGGCATAGGGATAAGAATGCAGTATATCATGTCAAAAAATCTTATGTATCAGGATAAATATGTCTTTTTGTTTCATGGGATTACTGGCACCTTTTTCCTTACTAAATAGGAGCATTAGTTTTATTTACAGCATACATTCAAGTTGCTGTAGTTGCGTTTTATACTTTTTCCAGTTTTCTGTGAAAAGATTCAATATGGGTCTATTTGATAAAAACACATACATTTGTTTTCACTAGGATGATATCATTTTTTATGAATGATTTTGAACTCGTTCAAAGGTAAAAAGCTGGACTGGTGCTAAAATATCAGAGGAACCATATTCTACCTAAGCATTATGCTCTTCTCTCCAGAAAACAAGGACAGAAGTTTGAATGACAAAACAGCATGGGACCATGTCTGAAAAATGCAATATAGAGCACAGAAAAAATGTGCTAAGGATAAAAAAATGATGCACTGGGAAACACTGTTAAGGTAAGGATGTACATTTTGATCTTGTTTGAACTAGAGACGCAAGAATGTCCTTTGATAATTATATAGCACAGGCTTTTCTTTGGCCAAAAAATTACAGCTGGTGAGACACCAGTGATGGCAGTGGAAACAATCCAATGTCAAACAGGTGTAAAATGATGGTGTGGGCCATAGTCACTGTGCAGTAAAACTTGAATCACCCTTGGGCATACAGCACAGATGCCAAATTAATGCTTGGTAGTTTGCCAAAATCACAAGTATGTCAGATTGTTGTCATAGGGAATAAGGGGGCACAATCTATAGTTTCAAACAAAAAAAAAAGTAGTTAAAGAAGTTTCAATAGTTCAGGAAATTATGAGGTTAATCTTTATGATGTTAACTTAGGAATATACTGAGCTTACTAGTTGCCTCAGTGCCCTGTCTAGCCAGCAATGGCTAAGGCGGTACTGTGCTCGCCCTGGTGTTTACACCATGTTCATGTGCTAGCCCGTTTAAAGTACAGACAGACAGCTTCTCAAAAGCTTGAAGTAGTGGCCAGTCTTCTGCAAAGATTAGGAGGAGCAAAAAGACCCGCATAAACACCACAAGTGACAGAAAGGGCAGGGGACTGAGGATATGGTACCTTGTGAAAACAGTCTGATTTAGTGGTGAACGTCAAAAAATGCAGTTCACCTAGTGGCTTGTTCTGATTTGAAGAGGCACTCCTGTCTGGTACCGTGTCTACCAGCCACATCAGTTCTATTTAGTCACAGCAAAGAAAAAAACCTAAGTGAAGAATTTGCTGAGAATAGCATGGAGAATAACAAACATTCCTGGCATTTATGAGGTCTCTCTCTTGCCATTTAGAGGGGAAAAAGTAGTAATAACTTTTTCTAAATAACAAGAGTAAGTAGCGATACCAGTTCATAAGGCAGCATCTTTTCATGGCTCACTTATTGGATTTTATGACACAATATCATTCATACTGCACAGCTTGAAACTGTTCCCTTTGTACAATGTGGAGGGGCATGAAATGCAAGCCCAAAGCCAAAACCTTTGGAACAATTTGGTTTTGAAATGGGAAGGAGGGGGATTGCTGTGCTTACTGGCTATCTGTATCCAACAGATCAAGTAACACCCTCAGTACCAGCATCCCATATACAGCAGAAAAGGTGAGAAGTGAAAAATGGAGACTAATTCATTAATGCTTTAGAATGACTTAATATTAAGTGATCTTTTTGGAAGAAGAACAGTGCCCAGGATGAGAGTTCTCAAGCTGGGGACTGGAACAGATACACACATTGTGCAGCTAGGTTTTGTGGCTCATCGCCAGAAGTGAGTTCAACCACTTAACTCTCTTTGAAACACGAGTCTTAAGTCCCTAGATCACTCTTTGCTTTGTTCCCAGAGCTGACCATCATCCTATAATGATTGCAACAGAACCTTCGTTCTGATGTCTTCAAATGTACTGTTGAATCCTTAACTTTTTTTTCCTTCTCTAATGATACTCATACACTCTGTGCATATCAGCTTCAGATTTAGGGATTCTGAGGTGAAAACTGCAGTCACCATACATTTTTTTCCTCCATATGCTAGTACGTGAAAAAGGTAGAGAAGGCTTTTTTTAATGTGAAGTTAATTTTCCTGTGGACTAGGTTTACTCATTACTAGATGACATCACTTCATTACTCCTACAAAAAGCCAAAGTCCTGGTAATTAAGAGCAGACAGTTCTTTACAATGTGCTGCAGAGACAGCAGCAATTCATCAGTGACATTTGCAAATTGTGGCACTGTGTGCTCCTTGCACAAAAGGCACAGCTGCCTGCAGATAACATCAGTTCAGCAGCCACGGGGTCCCATTTGTTTTCTCTTTGCCTCTTGCTGTCTCATTTGGGGAGCAGGTGAATATCAGCTGGCTCAATCTGCTCGACCTCCAGGACTGGTCTTCTGGGAGGCACGGCTCACGGGGCTGAGCAGCAATGCACTTGTTCGCCTTGCTGATTTGGGTAAGCTTTGCCCAAAGGGTATCGCTCCTCACCTACATTTTAGCTGCAAGCTCTGGAGAGCTGTGGGAAAATAATTGCTCACACATGTACAGACCTTTCAGGGGAGTCCCATTAGTTCACATTATTCATGCTTGCAAATGTTTGCAGCCCTGGGCTGAGCATTTGTTAGGGCTAGGGCCATAAACACTATATCCTTCAATGGTGGCTGCCAAGGCAGTGAGAATTACTTAACGGGTGGTCTTCCCTGGCTTTTGCATCCTAATATATGTCATGTGATGTGATAGTGTGCATCATTGTGTGGCCTTCCCCTGGTATTGAGTGGGTAGTTATGATGGCCACATCTATGAAGATCCTTGCATGCTACCCTTGCTCTTTCCAGCTTAAGGATAACATGGAAAGTCAGAAAGGAGGACTATGGTAGGAATGCAAGTTGCAATGTGTGTGTTACTGGCAGTGAAAATTATTCTCTTCTCCATCCAGATTTGTACATGTTTGGGATGGCATGTTGTACAGCAGGGGTTGTCCTCGACAGCAGGGAATGTTCAAAGTAATCTGTGCAGAATAGAAAGTCCCAACCTTACAGCAAATCTAGCCTGGTGCAACGTTGCCCAGCATAGGCAACAGGAAAGAGTGCAGTTCCCTCCCCATTCCCCCATTCTTCAGTGGGGAGGGAACAGATGGTGAGTGGGGACCCCAAGAGCAGGTGAGCACATTCCCTTCATGCTGAGCCTACTGGATGCTGAGAAGATGTATGTTACTTGACATCGAATCTTACTGTGCATTTTAACACTGGTAGCTTCTTTCTTTAAATGCCTGGAAGCCAGAGTTTGGTCTGGGGCCAGAGCAAACCAGCCCTGAGGGCATGATGCTGCCTACTGGAGTTTGGTACCGCCGGGGCAGCAGAGGGCACAGGACGAGGGCTGGCACAGGACAGCCCCAGTCGTGTGGCCACCTGCCAGACCGCTGCCACGCTGTTGCAGTGCATGCTTCTAAACTGCAAACTTAGTCAAGCGCTTCTGATTGTGCAATACAGTATCCTGTTCTTTGAACACCCACTGTTAGTAATACTTTGTCAGTGACTCTGGAGGAACTCTGGTGACTCAGTTTCAGGGGAAACTAGCTAACTAACTGCTCTAACTATGATAAGCATCGTTATATGTGTAGTTTCTACTTGAACCTGCCACATGTAGAACTACCCACCTCTACTCAATCACAGATAAGGAAAAAAAAACCCTCAGAGAGAAAACACAGTGAACAGCACTCAGCCTGTAAAACCCAAATGCCAATTATAACATATGCACAGCTACTGTGCGTGGAAGTGATAAATCATTCTGGGTGAGGCATGCATTAAGCTTTGTGTGAGTTCCCACACAAAAAACCACAGTTACTATACGATCATGGGAAAAAAAAGCCTGTATTCAATACCAAGGTCTAAAGAGCTAGGTTTTCTACTGCTGGATCATATGCATATGTTTATATGTCTTATGTCAATGGGAGAATAATTTCTGGGCACTCTGCCTTTCAGTACAGGAAAAAAGCAGGCACTGGATCACCTTATTTCTTTGTTCCCAAATACAGCAAACACATGTTGCTTGAGGGCACTGGCTTTGTGGTGGCAGCTATTCTCCAGGTGACATTTGTGACATGCTTTTGTCAAAGAACTGAAAGTGTGCAAATATTGTTTTGAAATTCCTCACATTTTCAACAAGGAGAGGTAACTGCCTTGAGCAGTTGCAGGCGTGAATTATTTCTGAGCTTTGGAGACACTCTAGATGGGAGGAAAACGGTGCTCTCCAGCTGGGACAAACACCACTGGAGTAAGAAAATAGGTTTCTTGGTAGTTAACCTAATCTCAGATCTCCTGCTGCATACTTAGGCTGAGCCACTGACTGGGGATGCCCCTGATAGTGTGGTTCACAGCCTGAACTTAAAGGCACCTTGGGGATGCCCCTGACAGTGTGCTGAACTGAAAGACACCTTAATTTTGTTAGTGTGAGCAGGAACTCCCAGGCTGTAACGGGAAATGATCAGCCCACAAGGCTGATCCTGGAGACAGTGGAAGCAAAAGTATTTAAAGAGAGCTCTAGAAACTTAAAAGCCGATGGAAGGATGTGTGGGAGAACATCACCTTGCAAAAAGTCTTATCCATGACAATCCCTGTAAATAAGATGCTTATTGTTTAATGGAAGATTGTTACAATTAATATTTGAATCTTGATATTGAAAAACATAGTATCTCAGCTTAAAGAGTAGCACTAATACATGTTACAGTCCTTATGCATCCATTTAGAGCTGTGAGCCACATTTTAGTTTTTTGTAAGAATAGTTATAAATTTCTAGTAATGCTTATCCTCCTGTCCCTATGTATTTAGTGATAGCAGTATTGTACCCTGGGCTGACTATATTACAGCAATCTAATGTGGTGGCTCAATGGAACTGATTTGAAAAATTAATAGTCTTTCGTGACAGAATTCTAATTCTGACACAAATAACAAGATCTCCCTCTGGTGTGTTTACCAGAACCTTTAGGAAATTTGTGTGTCCAAAATTTACTGTGACTTTTACATATATAAAAAGTTGTATGTGAGACACACCACTGGGCTGCATCGCTAGGGTTTTGAATAACGGAGTTTAAGAGGAGGTAGGAAAAAAGCAGTTTACAGCCGTGGTAAAGAAAATGACTGTGTAATCCACAACTCTCAAATGTGGACCAAACATACTGGGAAACACCAGACAACTGGTTTTTGTAACTTCCTCTTGCTGGAGAAAGGGAATTGGCATGGCACGCACCCTGTGTGTCCTCTAAAACACATCGGGATCCTTTCTCTTGTGAGTCTGAACAAGCTGAGGCCTTGGGTGAACTGTGTATGCTGTGGCTGGTGAGTTAGCTCCGCAAACGGCTGCTGGAAAATTCTGATTTCCATCCCAAGTTAAATCTGACTGCTTGGGTGACCCTGAGCACTTGGCATGGGCTGAAGGGACTTCCCATGGGAAGAAACAAACTCTTACCTGAGTGGCGCCAGGCTTGGGGCTTGCCCAGGATTTTCTAACTTCATTTTCTGTGAGTGAATGTCCTAATAAATACACACACATATGCAGATCCTGATCCACTCTCCCTGCACCCCAACCCCACTCCCCCCTCACCCCCCCCC
>VFFE01008422.1:2579937-2596342 GCA_008921705.1 Burhinus oedicnemus | reverse complement strand
AAAAAAAAAAGAAAAAAAAGCCAGTACAGAGCTCTCTGTACCTGTGCAATGCTTGGAATGAAATTTCTCTCCTTGCTGGTTTTGTCAGAGGCAAGCACCTTTGTCTGCATTGTCCTAAACCTACTTCAATGATGGTTTTTTTCTTGTCTTTTTTTTCACCCTGCAGAAGCTTGAGCACAACTGGGAGAAACTGTACATTACTGCATGAATTGAGGGGTAAGTGAAGGAGAGGAAAAGGGAAGATGGAGAAAGCGCAGAAGAAAAGACACAAACTCTGGCCGGGGCAGTTGGGCATGCCACTGATCATCCCGCCATCTGCAGCGGGCCCCAGTGACCAAGCATGTCGGCTGCATTTCACATTTATGGGTCAGCACAACAGTTTTGTCCCTTCCCTGTTCTTGCATGTCACCCTGCTGCAGTTGGGGTCTAAATGATGGCTTTTTTTGTTCCTGAAGTTGTTGATGTATGTACGCATGCAGGCAGAGTGTATATATGTTTAGTGAGGTGGTGCTTGCAGCTGAGCAGAGGAAGGAAGGAGGAAGGTCTTGTGGTTATGGTGCTCCACTGACACTGGCAAGAGCCCTGCTTTGCTGCTGCTGGACCTTAGGTGCTGTGCTGCCTCCCTGGCTCTGGTTCAGCAGAGCTCTTACAAATGCCCTTTGCCTGCAGTGTGTGCTGGCTTATACCTCTGCTCTGCAGAAATGCTTCAGCCTGCTGCTGGGTTTAGCCCAATGAGAATTAACCTTAACGAGGCCGGAGCACCTGCTGGGGGAGCCGCCCTGCTGCCCCAGGTTTGTGGTGGCAGTCCCAGCTACAGCACAGGAGGAAGGGTAGCACAGGCTGTTGTGAAGATGGAGGGTGCATACCCTGAGGTGCCGTCAGGATGCCTGTATGCACCCTGGAGGAGTGGAAGAACAGAAACTCGGAGAAACAGGGGTGGTGAGGAAGGGAGATTGAATGCATACGCTTGGTAAAGTGCTTGGGGAATGACACCTACAGAAGCTGAAACATTGTCTGAATAAAAACACATAAATACATTATGCCTTAAAACAACATAAGCAATGGTTTATCATTAATTACCATTACAGACCACTTAGCCAACTTTGCTTGAATGTTAGCAATCTTTGTTTTAAGAATGAATGACTGCATATCTGGGGATTCCCTCTTTTCCCCACAGCTGTACTGACATTTCCTTCAGCGGCTCAGCGTGTCCCTCCTTCATGTACTTTTCCATGAACTTGAAAGTCTTGCTTGGTGATAGCTCTGTCTGGTTGAGCCAGGCGGCTCTCCAGAGGCGCAGGCCTTGCAGTGGTGGAGGTTTGCGGTTTGTGGGTGGTGCTTTCTATGATGGGTTGCATCAGCTGCATCTGTAGCACAGTGCACCCTGTCTAGTCCAATGGGGATGGTCAAAGCTGAGGGCCTTGAACAGCAGATTCTGACACTGCAGTGGTTTCTGTGTTACTTGGGACACAAACGATATCATGTTAATTTGTGCACATCAGAAATTGCAGTTTGGGCTCTCACTAGGCAGTGGGTGCAAGCCTGTCCCATTGCTGGGGGTCAGCATATTGATGTTTCTGTTCCCAATTATTTTCTACAATTGGAAGATCTGCTATTTTTTAGCTCAGTTGTAGCTCTCTAAATATGCATAATGCCAATTCTTACCAAGCTCTGCTGGGATATCCAGGTTAGCGTTAATGCATTTCTCAGGGGGTGCTGTTTTCCAGGGTGGGTGGGGGAAGATCTTTAGTGCAGAGTTTTTTTCTTAGTCACTTTCAGGAGACAGGATTGAAACTAGGTGAAGGTTCACACTTGGACGAAAACCCTGTGGTGGGAACTCCTCTCTCACAGTGTCAATGTGGGTGAGTCACACCTGCGGTGGTGCATTGCCTGCCAGCAGGGTACTGCGTGGGATCTTGGATGCGCTCTGATTTACCGACAGATGGACTTCAATCCTGCCACAGGTAGGCAAGAGAGGAGTTTTTAGCCACCCTGCTGGTCCTCTGAAGAAGAGGACCAGTTGCAGGGAAAACCGGGGATGCCAAGGATCTTCTGCTGTCCAAGGACTGAGCCCTGGAACAGAGGCTGCAGAGCATGGCAGGGAGCGCATCTGCCTCACAGGGTGGTCATGGGCATCTTGTGCCTCCTTTTTGCAAGTGCTGCAAGTGAGGGCAGCAGGACCCAAAAAGCAATGGTTTGGTCTGGATTGCATTTGCTTCTAGTAAGATGCTCGGAGCTGTGAGTCAGAGAACTACAAACATGGTCTGGGTTTTAAAGCAGCTTGTATCATGTGTAACGACACCGTTCCCAAACACTTCTGTGTTTAGCTATGGTGAACTGACTAGAAAACTGAAGAGAGGCTTGAGGAGAGGGACTGCAAGAGGAAGGAGTAGTGAGGGGTGGTGGGTTTACCCTAACAGGGCAAAGGCAAGGGCATTGGTCAAAAAGCAAATGCATGGAGTACCAGTGGAGCAGCTGTGGGCATGCACAAACAAGGAGACTTTTCCATGTCTAATTTGGACAATGTAGAAATTTCCCTCTTTTCACTGCTCCGTTGACTAGTCCTGAGCCTTCCCATTTCTGCAGTGAATTCAAAACCAGTGTGAGGGTGGTGCCCCGTACTGTCCCCACAAGAGGGATCACAACAGGAGACAGAGAAGGGACAGAGATATCCGCATCCACAGCCTCCAGGGAAAGCCACAAACTTTGAGCTTTAATAGCAGAAAGGTGGAGGCCATGAGTGGATAAGAGGAGTTGCGTAAGATAGAAGGGTGTCATGCTGTTAGGCGGTGGGTAAGGAGAATGACTGCAGCATTGGTCCTCTTCCATAGAGGAAAGCATAGGGCATGTGGATATCAGAGTGGCCAGAGAGGTCCATGATAGAGATGGGGAAGAAGGAGAGTCTTGATGACAGGCTTAGCAGCAGAGCGATGGAGAGGTACTTGCATTTACCTCTTAAGGTCAGAGGAGTGGCCAGACCCCTCAGGGAAGACATTAGAGAGAGGTTTGGAAAGGAAGGGTGAGGCAGGTTAATGAGTCATCACCGCAGGATGACAAATGACAGCAAAGCTTTCCTAATCCCACACAGACAGCATGTGCCATGACCTTGGCATCTCCCCTCCTGGATGGGGTTGCCCCACTGCTGTGGGGAGCCGGTGCCCAGGGTACTTTCCCTCCTGGAGGGTAGGCGTGCTCCTGGGGCCGAATGGAAACCCCTGACCATCAGTCTGTCCATCCCAAAGCACCTCACACTTGCTTCCATGGTGTGAGGAGGTGGAATGTGCAGTGTGGATGTGATGCACTGGAGAGGGAGGGGCTGGGGCTGGGGTTGGGGCTGTGGCCAGTCAGGGAGTGCCAACTCCTTCCAGCCTCTGTCCTGGCCTCTGTATATCAGAGTATGGGTGTTTTCTTTCTTTTTTTTTTTTTTGGCTATAATTCTATCAAGTAATTAATCTGAAGGGTAGGGTGGTGTACTTTCCAGTTTATCCTTCAGAGAGAGGTCTGCTTTACACCAGCAAGGCAGTTTGATAACCTCAAGGCATCCTCCATGCAAGCCTCAGGCTCTGCAAATTCCTGTGAAAATAAAGCAGTGAGGGGAAGGTTGCGTGTGGGGTTAGGTAACAGGCTATGCTCAGAGTTGCTGAAAGCAGCTTCACCAGCAGTGGAAGCTTTGTAAATTTTTCTGTAGAATTTATGGCTGTTCATGAGTTAATGCAATAATACATTTTTTGTAAAGCGGATGAGGACAAACTTGTTTAATCTCCAGTGTATGGATTGCTTTGCCAGCTGTTATGTGCTCCGAGGCAGTAGAGTGACTCTAGCGTGAGGCACAGCCCTCTGTTAGCTGGTGTATTTATCATAAATTAGCCTCAAGAAAGACAGCGTGTCTGGTGAGGAATGGCCCCAGTGTGGTCACATCCTCATCTTACCAATTCACCAGCACTGGTACAAGCTAAGGAGGACATTAATAAAGCAGGCAGCTCCTCTGCTTTGTGCCCCAAAATGTTAGTACATCAAGAACATTTTTTAAGCAAAATGCTAGTTCAAGTCAGACCACCAACAGCTGGGCATTCATCATCTAGGTTTACCCTGAGGTACTATTAGTTATAGCTGGAAACACTAGTGATTTAATAATAAATAAAGGTCCGTGTAATCAAATTCTAAAAAGCACTGTAATTTTCTCCAGAATACTTGGGTGAAATATTATTTTCCATCAACTGGTTCCTAAATTTTTCAAAGTTAATATGTCTTCATCTTCCTTGTTTCCATATAATAAAGCTGTAAAAATAAACAAATGCGGCATGCATAGGTATGCTTGATTGTAGCCAATATTTTACAAAGTCACTATAGACTTAGAATAACACAAATAAACTTCTACTGTTATGCAAACTGTGGCTTGATGAAACATTTAAGAGTGAACTGAATGTTCAGTGCTAAGAAATGTCGGTCAAAGAACTGATTTTAAGACATAGTTTCTTATGTAATTACTCTAATAAGAGGAAACTATGGGTTCCAGCTGAAGATGAAGCTTTTATCCATACTAGACAACACTGGCGTATTGTCTTCAGTATTAAAGAGCGCTCAGTTCCGTGATGTAAAATACTCCAGATGTGCTAAAGGTCATTTCGAGCTGCTTTGTTCAAGATTCAGGCTTACCTTAAAATGTACCTATATGGGAGGCTTAACTATAACTCAGAGCAAAACCAATAAAAATTCCTAGGAGGCCAGCTGAGTGATGATTTGAAGAGTTTAATTAATATTTATTTAGAAGGACATGTTTTTCCTCCTGCAACAGTAGAGTAGCAGGCTATCGATGTAGAATCATGGACTTCATTATTCTGTGGAAACCCCAATCATCACCCATAAAAAGAGAAAGGTGCTGTGTGGTAGTACTGAGATTGAATTTGTAATAAATAATATATATATATTTGAAGGGATCTCAAAAGCTACCAGATGTATCCTTGCATGAAATTTTAAATTCTGCATTTCAGAGAAAATTGTAAAATATCAATAATAGGGCTCCCATTTCCCTTCTTTGAACATCTGCTAATGGTTTGAGGTAAGAGTTCACTTACATCAATCATAGGAGTGAACATCTCTCAAGCTGTTCTTACAGGTTGTTTACAGACTTGGCCATAACTGCAGTATTGATTTGTACCCTGTTCTTCCCTTAAAGCTGTATATACAGTCCAGAGATTGGGGAAGTAGCTTTACTTAATTGAAAGCTTAGCTTCCAAAGTAGAATATGCTGTCTATTAGAAAATCATCATCAGTGTTTTTTCAGTGAATTAGCTTACTGCAGGCCTTAGGAATGTGCAAATACATGGAAGCAAAATTCATGTGTGCCTTTGTTTTGGCCAACAAAGGCATCATGACCAGCCTCTCTTCTGCAAAAACATTCCAAAATCCATAACAGCAGAGTAAACGGCAGAGATATTAACCCCATTTTTTTTTTTAACTCTTGCAGTGCGTGGATCTGTGTTGCAAGTATGATATTATTACTAAAACTCTTACAAAAGTTCCTGATCTAGGTCAGGCTTGAAGTAGTGTGCTGCATTAAGTCTTTTTATTCTCTTCTCCACTGACATATTTTTCCATGCAACTTCCTTTCACTTTGTTTTCTAGGCTTTGTACAGTGGTACCTGCACTACTTTCCATCTGAGGTGGGACATGCCATACTTGGCCTTTATCTACTCTGTTCAAATGCCTTGATAATATGGTATGAAGACATTGTCAGTGGTTGCCTGGGAAGCTGTTCCATGACTCTCTTCCAGACTTAATCACAAGTATGTCACATACGCCAAATGATTACACAATTGATTTCAAGTAAATGCACAATTACAGTTCTGATACAATTATTAGGTTGTAATAGCTGATGATCAATGAGGTGTTCATTTATAGTGAAAATCTGCCTGGCTTTGTACTTGTACTCCACCTTTGAATTCCGATTTTGGCTGTGATACTGAGAGGTTAAATGCCCAGAGACCTGCTGAAATGTGTGATGTGCTGCATAATGGTATAAATGAGGACCTAATTAATTTTGTGATCAGGAGTTAAACTGCTGTTTGTCAATAGCATAGCTCTTGATCCTACTTCTAGATACAGATTGGGGGATAGGTCAGCTAGGTCAGAGGTGATGTGTTTGGCTGGCAGAGCTCCAGGTGAACCTCTCTGCCAGTTATCAGGGTCTGCTTCTGGAGTAGCGTGGGAGCAATATTTTAATCCCACTTTCCTGTTCTTCTCAATGCCCAGTTGAAATTCTAACATACTCTTATCATTCATGCATGTGATTCTGTCACATGTGGTTACATAAATACTGTTTTTTTGTGCTTGACACTTCACACAGCTGTAGAGAGGCATGGGGACAGAATGTGCTAGCCACTGAGCATCCATGTAAAATGTCAATTTTCTTTAAATGTCATTTTATCTTTCAGTGAGTGTCTGCTCTTTTCTTTTGATTCATCTGTGTTTCTCCTAAGCAAGGACAACCAGCAGAAGCACTGCTGTGTTCCAGCACCTGCTGGTTCCCTGGGAGTTTCCACTTCCTTTGCATTAAGCTTTTCTCTTGGAGCTGAAAATGTACAGGTTGGTCTTTCTTACTTATTTGCAGCCCATTTCTACTTGCATTTCAAGAAATAGGGAAGCAATGCTCAATAATCACCAGAAATCATGAGAAAAAAAGTCCTTTATGACTTTTCTTCATCTGAGAGAATTAAAATTGCATACAATATATTGCTGCATAGCTCAGTTTTTATGCATATTAAGGCCAAAATCTGTGGTTTGTTTTTTTAGGGCCTGGCTCCCCAGAATGCCAGAAGCATTCTGGAGAACATGTCTTATGAGGAGCGGCTGAAGGAATTAGGATTGTTTAGTCTGCAGAAGAGAAGGCTGAGGGGTCACCTTATTGCTCTCTACAACTACCTGAAAGGAGGTTGTAGTCAGATGGGTGCTGGTCTCTTCTCCCAAGTAACTAGCGATAGGACAAGAGGAAACGGGTTCACGTTGTGCCAGGGGAGGTTTAGGCTGGACATTAGGAAAAAAATTTTTCACGGAAAGAGTTATCAAACATTGGAACAGGCTGCCCAGGGAGGTGGTTGAGTCACCATCCCTAGATGTGTTTAAAAGTCATGTAGATGTGGTGCTTAGAGACATGGTTTAGTGGTGGACCTGGTAGGGTCAACGGTTGGACTAGATGATCTTAAAGGTCTTTTCCAACCTAAACGATTCTATGATTCTACAATTCTAAGCATGCTTGTGTGCAAAGCGGGTGTGTGTCCCTGGTGCAGCCTCCCTGGCTGCAGCTGGAGGTTACAGGGACTCCCTAGGAGGTGTTTCGGTGGTAGGGGCATCATCCTAGGGATGCTCGGGTGCTGGGATGCCTTGCTGTGACCCCCGGTTTCCTGGGCAGGTAGTGGAGAAGCTATGTGAAAAGCAGCAGTGGCTGCTGGCAAGCAGGGTCCCTGCAAGGGAGAGGTTAAGAACTTTCCATGAAGTATCTCCCCACAGACAGATAATTTCTTGCTGCTTGCTTGTTGCAAAACAGTCCCTGCCTGCTTGCAAAACCAGCTTGTGGTGTATGGGGGTGGAAGTGTTTGACCTTGGATAAGATCTGCAGGGCCTGGAACTTGGTGCCTTGCTTAATATATTAATTGGTTCTTTCATGTCCCGAAGAAAAGAAGTACCTGTGATTGCTTGTGGCTCCTGAGGGTTCCTGTTAATTTACTCCTACCAGCCACATTGTGAGAGAAGCTGGTGACATCTCTAGTATAATATTTTCAAAGGCCAAAAGTGTGGCAGCTTTAACTCAGATTTCACTAGAGAGAAGTACTACAAACCCTTATGTGAAGGGCAAAGGTTTCCAGTCATTAAAGGGAAGAAGGAAGGGAAAAATTAAAAAATAATGGCTCCTGTAAGGGTAGGGAAAAAAAATCAGCTCTTAACTTGATGTACTCGTCAGAAATGATCATCATATAGTACATCATATAACTCCTGCCAACAGACAGCTTGGTCATGCTTATTCCTTCTCCTCGAGTGGTCTGTCTGGGAATAGTTCACTTGCTGGTGAGCAAACTTAAGCAGGAGAAGTGAACTGTTTTGCAGAAGCAGATGTGCTCAGCTCTTCCTCTAGGACATGCTTGAGTTTTGTGCTACATTTGAGTTTTGGTGCAAGAAAGAGAGCCAAAGAAGTAGCATCAACAAAACAATGCTGTAACCCACCTCAGCATTAAAACCTGTGATGAAGGAGGACTGATAATCTGTTTTTGCCCTTTGCTTTGCTGTTAAAGAGGTCATAAAGGTTAGTCTGAGAGATTGTTCTGGGGTAGGGGACAGAGGGATCTGAACCCACCGTGAGGACAGGCGGCAGCAGAGGAGGGCTGCAGATGACAGCCCATCCCTTCCTGGAGGCATTGGTGTGATCAGCACCAGGGTGCTCTTCCCAGGATTTGCTCGCTGGGAAGGACTTCCAGCAGCACCTGCTACAGCAATAGCATTTTGCAGATTTTGGCAGCTTCTTGCTGGAGGAGGCCTGGGTGAGATTCACATCAACAGCTACTGTACATATCCCCTAGCACAGACACAGGCCCAAGTGATTCCTGTTTCTGCCTTTGCCAAGGTCCCTGCTTGCCTGACCCTGCAAATGGCTGTTTTTCCGTGCCTTCCTTGATTAGCTGTGCTGCTGAGACTTTTCTCAGCTCTTTCCCCAGCCAGTCAGACTTTCAACTTCTTCTGTCACCAGCCTTTGAGATCTGCCTGAAGAAATACCTATAGGCATCTCAGGATTTCTTGTAGCCCAGAGGGAGAAGCTGACCCGCAGCTGGAGTAAATCAGCATAGTTCCCTTGGTTCAAGTGGTCATTTGACGGTAGCTGGAAAGGTTGCTTGGCATTTTCTCCTCAAATGAGTTGCTCCCTCTACACTTCCTGCTCATGCCAAGTAATGGACAAGTGCCACAGACAAAGAGACTGAGGGTAAAAGCGGTGCTGGGGCTGAATTGTACCATGAGGGAGTGCAGCACACTGCCTGTATCTGAAGTAGCAGCTCGTCCTAGGGTACCTTTCCTAAGGAAAAACAACCTAAGTTTCCCCACTTGTAAGCTTTGCCCTTGTGTGAGTGCTGGTTTCTCACACAAAAGAAATGCACGAAATGAAGAAACCTCTGGTCTGAAGGTTGGGGAAGAGCAGGAAGTGGTGTTGCTAGAAACCTGATGAGAGAGAACAGAAGAGTACAGAGCTTGAGACAGGCATATTCAGTGATAACACTGGCTTTACCATTTCACCGAGTGGAGCGGCATCTCGCTGGGACACTTCTCATGCCATGTTCATCTCTGTAGTATCTACGCGCTTCTCTTTGCCCTTTCTGTGGGCTTGGGAGAGTCCCTCTGTGGAAAAGAGAGTTGTGCTATGTTTATTAGCATTGACTGAATGTGAAAGGAAAGAAGCACGCTAAATCTTTCCAGGGTTACTTGCCTGGTCTGGGCACTGGTGTAAACTTGCTAGTACTACTGCAATGAACTGTGCTGTACTCTGCAGCTGTTTCCATGCTGGGCACCGTTTATGCAGCTCAGGTAGAAAGTTGTGTTTTGTATTAATCACTGACTTGTGAAGTGCATTTGGCCAATGGTTTTTCTTTTTTTCTTTCTTTTTTTTTCTTTTTTTTTTTCTCCCAAGCTGAAAATAGCTGTGGCTATATTAGGGCTGTGTAAACTTTCTCAGATTTCTCTGTTCTGTAAAAATCAATTCCTTTGGCTCATGTGTCTGCAGCTGTTAGGAAGGCACACTTTGCCATGGATTTAGTGGTTTGCTTGAATAAACTAGCAGGTCAGGACACAGGCATTTGAAGCAGTGCTTACTGACTGTGAATGCTGTGGAGGAGGAGAAAAGAGAGGAATAAAGATGCAAGGTTTCTTGAAGTGGCATAGACCTACCATCCCCAGAGAGCAGGACGAAGTGGATGTGTAGCTTCAGGCTGGCAGTCTTGCAGTACGGGCTTTGCTTTGCTAACAGGCAGTTTTAAAAACTGCAGCATGGGACATTGCACAGTCTTTGAATATCACTCTTTGGGAACAGATTTTGTGTTTTTTTTTCTTACTAACACTGCTGTTCACCCAGGCTTGCTCTGTAAAAATCAGGGACATGCCACAGTCCCATCCAAAGCTGGAGGAGCATCTGAGCTCAGACACAGAAGCAAAACCTTCAAAAATGTTGTTTGGGAGACAGGGACTGAAACCAAACCAGACATAATTTTCTATGTAAAATTTCTGCAGACCTAAAGGATTTAGGATTTAGGATTGATAGTTTCTGTTTGTGTGACTTGTGAGTTTGAGGTCAACTAAATTGTTTTCAAACAACCCCAAAAATTTAAGACAAACACAATGATAAGTAGACAACTTGTCTATTCCATTTTTTTCTTGCACTTTTGCTATTCCAGACACAAACATTGGAGTGAAGGTCACAAAATCACTCAGAACATACCAAACAATCATCATCTAATCACAGTGGAATAGCTGGGCAGAGGTGTTCATCAGTTAAACAAATGAAACAGTACTTTCCCTTGCACATCCAAATAAAAATGTTACAGACCCGGAGATCTTGTCTGAAGGGCAGAAAAAGCAGATTTTTTGTACAAATGGGCAAAACAAGACTAAACTCCCCAGTAAAATTCAGAGGTTATAGAAAAAACCACACAAATAGTTTTAGTACACTGTTATTTTTTAATTTTCTTCATTACACACATAATTGTCATGCTTGACTTTACAGAACTAATTGGTATCTGCATTTATTTTTCTCAAATGGGTTTCTTTTCAATATAACCTGCTGCACTGTATAAATCAACAAGGGAACATCCGTTGTTCTTCAGATTTCCCCCTGCACCTTTTCTTCTGTTCTGCGAAATTCAGATCTGTGAAAAATTTACATAACACTGATTCTGGAGAGAAGTAGTTTTTGCAGTCACTCATTATGATCCATGGTAGAATGCAGTTTAAGTGATACTTTTACTGGGCCTCCCACTAGAGTGTAGTGGTTACCATAATGACATTTTCAAACATAACTGGCACAAGCCCCACCTACTATGAAGATGATCTTTCAGGACATGCAGTGCCTTTGGCATAGATTAATACGCACTTGCAGATGAAATGTTTAAACGCTTTATGGTAACCCTGTCTATATTTAGAGTAGGGCTTGTGGATGCATATTTTGCATGTAAATAACTTGTGGATATTTGCATTTTTAAAAAAAGTATCTGGATAGTGCTTTTCTCATCAGTTAAAATACAGATTTTATATTGGGCTGAGAGGATTTTCAAATGACTTTTTGTGCTGTATCTTAACTCACTTTCTCTCTCCCTCATGATGGTGATTTGACAGACACAAACCATTTAGACAGCATAGAGTACTTGGCAAGAGGTTTTAGGCGTCTGCAAGGCAACATGCTGGGATGACGTCTTTCTGTGTAGATGGGTACTGTGAGCTTTTTCCCTTAATAGCAAGAGGACCAGGGGGCAGGTGCTGTGGCCAGCACTAAGGCTGGGAGCATGCACCGCTCCCTCCCATGGGTGCTCCTGCCCTGGGTGCTGTGCCAGCCTGCTGTTCCTGCTCAGCAAGCTGCTTGGCATCCCAGCCTGCATGCCCTGCCCTTGGGAAGCAATGCACAGTTCATGCCATTCCCAAAGCTTCAGGCGCCCATCCTACCCTTTTGTGCTTCCAATGGACTGCGAAAAGCCAGAGCAGAGCTGTGGTACAAAGTCCTTGGGACAGAGAAGCAACACCTGCTGCTGCGACACAATTTGAAGAGTGCTGTTTCCTATGACTGCTTCTTTCTTAGGGGCTTTTCTAGGGGTTTGTCTCAATTTTAATTGATTTCCCTTAACTGTCTTGAAGTTTTATAAACCACCATTAGTAAATCCTCTCATCCTGGCAGGCAGTAATATGGCAGCAGAAGAAACTGATGTTGAAGTGCAGTGACTCGCCCAAGGTTACAAAGCCAGTGTGAGATCTCTCTCTGTGTGAATTTGGCCTCTGACCTCTCCTGGTGAGGACAGCCATGCAGAGATGGCATCTGTGTGTTAGGGATGATGTTACTTCTCCAGCAGCAGGACTGGGATCTGGGCTGAGTATGTCCCAGTGATACACTGTTTCAGGCCCATTTTGCCAGGGGCTGAGTTTCCTCGCTAACATAACCACCTCTGTTCTGACTGGCATTTCTTTTAAATCAAAAGAGGGAAGAAGAATGAGATTCTTCTCATGACATGAAGACGCAAGTTTTAAAACTTGGCAGAAAATGCCATGAGCCTCAAACCCTAAAGATACTTAATTTTGCAGCTATATCAAGAGATTGGAGCAAATGTTTTCTAGGGATAAATGCCTACTTAAGTGTGGTGTTTCGTTTGGAACCTAGCAAGTGCTCTTTGACTGTTTTACCTTTTGTCTTCTGATCTGGAAAATGACATTTCTCAGTGGTAGAAACTGCAGTTGCCTGAAAGTGATGTTGACCTACATTTATTGAAGGTGTCTGGATTGAAATTCATAAAGTTGCTGAAAGTATGGCTTGTTTTATTTTGTTGTGATCTATATTGAAAAGATTTGCCTGGATAGATACATTTGCAGATTGCCTTTATTGACTATATGTTTAAAGGTTAAATAGCTTAAATGGGGAAAAAAACTTACAGTGGCCAAGCACTTTTCTGGCACTATCTAACTGTAACAAACCAGGTCTTTTCCCAGTACCAGAGTTGTCATCACAAATCACTCCCCTTGCTAACATGATGGCACTGGAAAAAGTTTTGATGCGTAGTGTAGACCTGACCTTTGTTTCCATCACTGGCTATCTGTGTGTAGCAGTAGATCAGCTCATATCACAGTGAAGCCAGTCAGACCCTGGCTCCGGCAGCTGTCAGATTTCTACTAGTTTTACTGGATCCAGCTGTCAGATAAAGGCAATCAATTATTCTTAAGTGGTTAAATGACAACTGTAGTCATTTGTCCCACCTGTTGCCTGAAGTTTTATGTTTCAGAAAAATAATTTAATTCACTTTTTCTGTACAGCATACATAAATCTGGGCTGGGAAGTACTGCTGTGCTGTGTATTTGCCACAATACTGGTGATGCAATGATCTTAGGGAATCCTTACTGGCAAGACCATGTCACGGACGAAAGAAAAATTTAGGTCGAGATGCCTTAATTTATTTGTTCTTTTCTAATCTAGGCATAGAAAACTATGTCTGAAACCTGCTTTGAATATGAAAAGCGTAGTCTTTTCAGAAAATATCTGGGGGATCAGATCCCCCAGCCCATTGCTGGATCAGGGACAGGAAGTCTAATATGATTCAAGCACATTTTATGGGGACTTTCCTGAAAGGTGAAAAATGATGGACAGAGACTTTCTGTCATGTATTGCAGCTAGCTGAATACTTCAGGATTGTTTAAAATCTTCCCCTTGGAGATGACATTGCATTTTAGATTCTCTGTCTGTTTCCTAGTACTGTTTTTGTGCTGTGAGATCTTGATATGGGGGAAGGGAAGGAGAAGGGAAGCTTCAGGAGTAATGATAATGAAAAATACCTCAAAACCCCCTAATCTTTCTCTTTTGATATTATTAAAAGTCTCATGGTTTTAGTTTATGTCCTGCTTTTTGGGAAATGACTGGTGTTTGGATGCTTATGGCTCTTGGTACTGTTACTGTATGGCTTCTAGTGGTCTTTATGATATGCAAATAATTTATAATGATCACATTTTCAATTTTGGTTTTCTTCTTCTTTTTTACACTGATTCATCAAGCTGCATGTACTTGTTGTATGTTATATTTCAGGTCTCCTCCAGAAATACCTGCATACTCTTCAATATGTAGTATAGATTGTGTCCTGGTGGCACTGAAGTAAAAACTAATTTGTTGATACTTCCCATCAAAACAGAACAGAAGGAGAACTGTGGTCATACTGTCCTCCTTGTTCCTATATTAGGGGGAAAAAAGCAGTTTTCAGCTTCCAGGGAAGCAGTTTAAAATAAAATGTGTGTAATTAAGATCAGCAATGAATCACCCTTGAAGGCTGTGATTCAGCTGTGATGCCCTGTGCCTTGCAGAGTGTAGCCCAAAGCTCTAGCTAGTCCTTTCCCTAGCTGCCAAATCGTGCTCACATGGGGGTGAGGGCAGTGCATAGCTATGCACATTGGTTGTGTCTATATTTGTAAGCTACACAGTGTAAGGCATGTTCCCAGGTGCTGGAACCCGACTAGCGATACTCTTAAATCGTTAAAACAGTCCCACTTGCAGTTTCAGTCCTTGCCAGCCAATGCTCTCCTAGACAATTGCCAGACACTTATTTGGAAGTTAGCATGGGCCAGGGCCCACATCCAGCAGGCAGTTTGCATCCAGCCATCCTCTTCTGGAAAGAAGGGAAGATCCAGGCTACTCCATGCCAGCTGCCATCCGTGCCAAAGAACGGTTATTCACATGCTCAATTTATTCGAGTAGCTGTGACTACTGTCTTTTGCCCTTTCCTGATGGACAGGGAAGCTAGATAAGCTGGCAGAGTTAGGAGGTCTGATGCCTCCTCCCATAGCATATTCCTTGGCAGGAATATGCATGCACTACAGCTCTCTAATTAGTCGGTGAGATTAAGGAAAAGCAGCTTAACTTCCTCATAAAATCCAAAATATACTTTATGCATAAAGAGCAGGTGGCAATAGGGGAGTGTTTGTTACCTTTTTAGTCACCGCAGCCATTACCACAGGGCCTGGTGGGACACAGCAGACCTTTGGCAGAAGCAGGAGATGTCCTGCAGAGGGGCAGCCCCATGGGCCCTATGTGCAGCGCAGCGGTGTGGCGGGGGACCTTGCTGCAGGGCTCACTGTGCCGGCCCCTCAGAGCACAGTGGCAGTGCACAGGCACCGGAATAGGGGAGGTGGGATTATTGCATTAGAGCGGACTATTGCTATGATGGACACCCAGCAGGGGGAAAAGGAATATCAGGGAGTTTTAATTGCATCACTAGCATCACCAGCGTTTCCCATGAGCGAGTGACCTGGCTTCCTGCGTGGGGATGGACTGACTGTCTTTCCTCCTTGTGTTCTTCCGCTGCCAATTTGTTGACAGTAGTCTCTGATGGGTGCATTACACAATGCAGTCATAGTCAGTCTATCTGCAGACCACCTTCCTGTGTCCTCTTCTGAACACGTTTATCAAACTTTCCCGTGGGTGAAATGGCTCTCTTCTGGGTTTTCTCTTGCTCAGCAGGGGAGGGAGGATCTATGCATGCATCATATTCCCATCAGTTTCCAAATGAAATGTGAGCACAGGTGAAAACCAGCCTTGTAGAAGTTCGTTGTACAGGGATAAATACATGGAACTGCTGGAGAACTAAATGGCACAGTCCTTCGGTTTGGGTGGTTTTTATTTGTGTCCTGTCCATTACAGAGTGTATAACTGATGTAATAATGAAAAGAGTGACATCAAGAGTAATGAAGCAATGAATGGTGTGTCTCGTGGTTAGAATTCAATTTACAATATTTGCATTTTGTTTTGGAGGCTATGAAAAACAAAGCAGAAGACCGCTTCGGGTATTGCATTACAACTTGAAAAATAAACAGCCTTCTCACTTCCTACCCAAAACAAAGAAACAAAATGCCTGAAAAAATGAAGATGTTTTCTGTGAGATGCACCTTTGTGCCAGTCTAAGTTTTGGAGGTTGAGCTATTTAAGTCAAATTGCTTTTGGCAATATCATCGCTATGTATATAAATGACAGGAAAAAAATTATCATGAGTTGAATTTACTTTTATAAAGTTTGCAAACGCAAGTAATAATTTAAGTTGCAAAGCTCTCGCAGTTGTCAGCTGTTTGTTCCCCAGTACATAAATCTTATTATAATTAGAGATGTATATTTAATACATCATGATTTTTTATCGCATTTAAACTTCAATATAAGTGTAAAACCTTTTCTGTAATACTTTGTTCCAGGAACATACTCTTCATAGAATAACACCTTCATTATAATTAAGTGGTTACTTACTGTTTGTGATAGTGTTTCAGTGTGCTAGAAATGGGGGAAAGCGTCAGTAAATTTTGACAGAACTTTATTTAAAAAAACCCTCTCTGTTAGAACATTTTACTTAATGTGCTAATAGACTTTTCACAGTGGGTGATTGTTTTTTTCTGTTTTGTCACAGTTATCTGAATTTTCCTACCTATAGAAATACTCAGTCTCCTGCAAGTTAGAAAACATTACAAATAGACTCTGCTAGAAACAATAGCCTGTGAACAGATTCCTTCTTAGGAAGGAAGGGAATGTGGATCTTCTTCCGAGTGGACTGAAGGAGGGTACCTTCCAATTCACTGGTTATGAGTCTGATTTTTCATAAACGGATTTATTGGACCTAATCTATTGTTTGTCTCTTTTTTCCCTTCCCTTCCC
>VFFE01008422.1:2433591-2578896 GCA_008921705.1 Burhinus oedicnemus | reverse complement strand
GACTCTGAAGTCTTTTCTAACTAGCTTTCTTATAACTAAGAAGAGGCTTGTGTGAGAAATAAAGAACATCAAAGGCAAAAGGAAGTTAACTCAGGTGCATCATTGGCAGTTTGTCTTAAATGTGGAAATTCCAGGCTATGTTACCAGTTGAAAATACTGTTTTGTTTCCCCCTAATTTCCTTAAAATAAATAAAATGAAACTACTTAAGCTCTGGAAAGTGTTGTCATGATGTTAAACTGACCTTAAAATTGCAGTCTGAGGAAGTTCATTTGGGCATAGGGGTCAAGTGTGCTGCAAATTCTGGGTTTTATCTAGTTAATTGTCCTACAAAACCCGTGCATATTTGGGGAAGAAAGCTGGAGCAAGTACACAAAGCCTTCTAAAGCTCCACAAAAACTGCTGTGATGCCTTGTTGATTTGTTTACTGTGCTGCTCAATGTCTGCTTATGTGCACTTGCATTTTTGTGCACCCTGGATATTTATCTGACTTTCATTAACACTTAAGATGTGCTTCTTAGCACATAAAATTATTTATGTAGTTTCTTTTCAAAGGAAAAGTCCTGGCAAAAGCACACAAACTTTGACTGAGCTAAGACCGCATTCCCACTCCCAAACTGTGAATTGCTATGAGCTGTTAGAAGGAGCCAAGTTATTCCTTACAAACATAATTTCTTACAAATAGCATTTGCAGACTGGCCAGGATTTCTGTATGTTCTTTCTTTTATGCTATATGGGCTATGTGGGTTTGTACATTCCCTGTTTCTATGAAGTGGTTGGCTTTGTGTAATGTGGAGATTTTTTCTTTTTTTTTTTTTAAAGAATGAATTGGTTTAATTTGTCAAACGATGGTCCCAGGCAGAAGAGTCATCCCCATAACCTGTGTCCCTTGTACTTCACCCTCTCAGAAGTTACAAAGCTGAGGAGTGTGAGAGCAGCAAGGGGACAGTTACACCTCAGCTCTCGTGAGTCCTCAAATGCCTTTGCTGGAGCCTCATCCCTGAGGCAAATTACAGTGACCTGCTTGGAGAGCAGGCGAAGGTCTTCACGGCATGGTAATGTAACGAAGTGGTTTAGACAATCCTTGGCTTTCCCAGGACCTCTGCCACCCCCCCACCCCCCTCCCCCAGCACTGAGAAGGGGACTAGGTTTTAGGGTGACACCGCTTCAGTGCCTCCTATATGAAGGAGTAGGGGAAGTGAGGTGAGGGGATTTCTGCGCTCGCTGATCTGTGCGAGTATCCTGTCCTGCTTGGCTGGTCTTCCTATCCTACCCTCCTCTGCAGTTTTATTTATAGTCTACTCCTTCCTTAGCTAGCAAGTGCCGTCCAGAGTGCAGCTGGAGCCGATCAGGTCTGTGGACATCTGCAACTTGCCAAGCACTGTGAGAAATCCTGCATTCTCCTATGTGACTTTTGTCCATTAAAAGATGAGGATTGCTTTGGTCCTGTTGCAGATGTCCTCATGCCATGTTCATTTGCAGGACTGTGAGCCAGTAACTTTAACTGAAACAGTGGAAGATGTTGCAGGGGTCAAACAAAATCAATAATACATGCTGCATTGAGCATGGGTGACATCTGCAGAGCCTGGATGACTCCAAGCAGTGAATCCCCTGTTTTTGCAAACACTGGGCTCAGTCATGTAGTTTTTTTCTGCTGAACTATGCTAAAATATAGCACTTCCCCTTGTGCCCCTCACCGTCCCCCCTCTCCCCTCTCCCAAGTGCCATTCAGAAGAACTGAAGTATTGGCACCTTCCTCCAGGATTATATTAGCTGTGCTTAGTGATGGCAGATGCCCATCAGCAGCTTGCTGCTGTGTCAGATTAACATGCCTCCAGGCAAATATAAGAGATGCCTATAAAACAAAACAGCTGCATTAAGAAGCGTACGCTGCTCTTTCAAGTATTAGAAGAATGTCAAAGAGATGAAGCACTTGTCCTTTTTACAGATTAGCTGAAAAAGTATTTTGTGGCAAGATTATTATTGCAGCCCTTTGCTTCATAGTCTGTAGGGCCCTGATATGTTAGCTGGCATTTTGGTCATGAAATTTGACTTGTCCTTCTTAATTCAGTCTTTAAGGACAAGAAAGTAGGATTTTTTGGTTTCATAGATCACTGGAAGAAAAAGGTACTTTGCTTTGAAAAATAAAAGGAGGCCTGGTCTTTTGGGAGCTGCCCTCGGGGGTGCCGTATATTTGCAGATGTACAGCTAGGAGGAATTTCCCTTCTCTGTAGTTAATAGAATAGTAAACTTTTCAATGACCTGTATCAATAAAACGTCAAATCTGTTTGTTAGGAAAAAAGTTCCATTGATCAGAATCTTCAAAGACAAGAAATTCAAAGATTATGACTGGCTCTGTTCTTGAATGAGTCTGTTGCTGAAAGTTTGAAGCATAATGCATCCTAGCTACCAAATTGTAATACTTCATTCCAGGGTGTAACTCAGTGCCTTGAATTGCAGAGAGTCAAATCTTGCTCTCGAGAAGTGCATTTAAATTGCTGGATCCTTGGCTTGTCCGCATCAAAGAACATCTGTAGCAGAGCAAAAGGGACCCTGTCTGCTTTGTGACTTCAGAAGAAGACAGTAAAAGCTGAGCAAATCTAATTCACAAGGTGTGCCTAGCATTTCTGAGAGCTGATCCTCAAGTGTTTATTCTTACGGGTGCATTCTAGCATTGTTATACTTATTCATTCAATAATTAAGTAATACAGTATCAGTAAATATGTGGCTAAGATCATCCAAGTCTTTCAACTGTAAATCCTGTCACAGTTTCTTATAACCTTTCTCTTAAAGGATTTGGTTGGTTCTTCCTTATGCTTTAAGGGAAAGTTGATGCTGTCAAACTTCAGCCATTGGAAGTTAGAAGTTAGGTTAAATCCATATGTCAGTGGTGCTTCCAAAGCACCTGAGCTTTTTAACTTTAAATTTTTTCAGGCTGCGTGGAGGCTTCTTGCAGACCCATACTGAATGCACAGAGCCAAGGTTACCACCTACTAAGAAAGGACTGAGGGCAAAAGGAAGCAAAGTTTTGTAGAGCAGAGAGAGTAAATTTAGCCCGTGTTATAGGTAGTCCTTCAAAAGACTGAAGTGCTATCCAAATGAAGAAAATGAAAAGGATCACAAACCCTGGCAGATTAAATGTATAAATATAACTTAACTGTCCAAAAAAGAGTTTGAGAAACAGCTAACAGAAGTAGTAAATCTTTCTTCAAATACATCAAGAACAGGAAGTGTGCCAGAGCGTTTGTAGGGTCAATAGATGATATAGGCATCAAAGGATCACTTAGGTAAGATAAAGCTGTTGCAGCACATCTAAATAAAGTCTTTTCAGAGCAGAAGGAGCCAGGGAGACTCCCATCTTGGAGCTTTTCTTTGTGACGGTTTCATCAAAAGATCGGCCCAAAATTGAACTGGCTTAAAAAATGATAAAGCAGTAAATGAACAGTTACACAGTGCTAGAAGCAGGTGGTATTAATTTCAGAGTTTTAGAGGAATTCAGGGGTGAAATGTCTGAATGATTTACATTGGTGTGTAAACCCTTGCTTTACAGTGCTTTGATAGCTGGTAAATGTGACACCAGACTTTAAAATGCATTCCAGCTGAGGTCCGGGGGAGCTATGGGCATGTAAGAATAATGTCTACAGTAGGAAAATTGGTAGAAATGATAAGAAAAGTGGAAATAGTGAACACACAGATAAATATGATGTGTTTGGAAAAAGTTAACAGTAGCTTGTGTGAAGGGAAGTCCTACTTCACTAACCTATTTGTTCTTTGAAATGGTTTGTCAAAAGATGTTAGCTATGATGGACTATTTGATATGGACTACCTGGATTTCTGAAAGGCTTTTGTCAAGATTCCTTTGCCAAAGGCTTTTAAGTACACTAGGTAACAGTCTAGGTGTACAAGGGAAGGCATAGATAAATAATAAGTTGAAAGGTAGTATCTGGGGGAGGGGGGAATTTTCAGCTTTCATGTTGCAGCAGGAACAGCAATGGAGCTCCATGATGATCTGTGCTAGGATCTGGGATGTCCATGGTCAGTGGTACTCAAGAACATAAAATAATGACCACAAGTGGGAAGAGGACATTCTGCTACATAAAATTCTGACCTGACTTAGTACTGCTATTTCTGCTGTGTTAAGCTAGGAGGCAGCTCTTCTCCATTGCATCTCTGGGGAGTTGTAACTGCTGACATAGGTATCTAAATTAGATGTCTAAAGGATAGGTGTTATGAACTTCCACTAAGATTCTCAATATAAACTTGTGAATGTTGGGTGCCTTAAAGGTGAATAGTGGACCCTCATGACTCATAAAAAGTCTTCTTAAATCTCTACGTAAATGCTTTCTTAAGATGAGTGGTGCAACTATCCCTTTATCTGTGCATCAGTAACAGATGTATCCAAGCTTCAAATGAAGAGACACTCTCTCTACAGGTTCCCAATATCAGTGCATATCACACCATTTCCTCAGCAGTCAGGTGGAGTAATTTTAGGCTACTGTATAGGACCATGCATACAGATGAAAGTTTAGTTTTACATTAGTTGATAACAAAAGTTTTTGTGAAGCTCTGAGCAGACAATTATTGTGGTTTGGGCCAGATTGGCCCAATCAGGTGGAACGACAGATGCTCCCTCTCTCCTCCTTCTGGCTGGAGGCAGGAGAGAGAGAAAAGAAGCTTGATTTTAGAAGGAACTAAACTACTTTAATGAAATATTAATAATAAAATAATAAAAAGAAAATAATGAAATATATACAAAACTGTATCAAGCTCCCAGGATGGCAATCATGTCACCAGCAGGCACTGGGAAAATCCCAGACTGGACTCAATCATGGATGGGAACTGGATTCCGGATCTGGATTCAGGATCAAGATCAAAGGCAGACAAACAGACAGAGTCCTCCTCAGATGCCGGCCATTGAAGAAAGAGGCTGATCCTTTGATCCCTCAGCTTTTATACTGAGCATGAGGCAGATGGGATAGAATACCCTGTTGGTCAGTTTTGGGTCACCTGTCCTATCCGCTCCTCCCCACAGGTATGACCCCTCTACGCTTTTCTGCTTCTGACCCTCCAACGGAGCAAGTAACAAAGTTGGCTGGCCTTGGTTGTTACAGCAATAAGGATAAGCAAGAGCCTCTCTGCATCCTATTCCTTGGCATCAACTATAAACATGGGTCTTATCACTCTGGGAGCGAACAGTTTTCTGCATAACATGCTGTTAATTTCAGCAGTTAGAAGAGGCCTAGCTAAAAAGTAAAATTACTGAACAAAATTGGTCCTGTTTTACCTCAGACCAGGACAACAATTGAGTGAGATGTGAAGTAAATGAAGAGGGTACGACTAGTCTGGCCATGTGAGCGCTAGGTTTGTTCTCTGCATTAGAAAGTTACCTGTGTCCCTAGGGTTTAACAGTGCAGACTGGCTCATTCTCATGTGGTATCAACCACAGTGCTCTCCTGTGGGGACTTTGGTAGCTACATTTGTGGTTTTGTGCCAAGGAATCTGCTTGGCTCATCCCAGGCATCTGCAATGTCAGTTTGACTTGATCTTTATTTGATTCAAAGTTTCTGATTCTGCTTTTAATCTTTGCTAGTGGGGTAGTTTGCTGTAGGATCCCTCCAGATGGAAAGTATAGACTCATCATGGCAAGTCCTAACATCATGCTGTAGAAAATGCTCTGCTGGACTGTGATGTAATTGCTTGTTATTTTGAACGGAGAGCTACAGAAAAACTGTTCTTGAGATTACAGGCACTGCACAAGATCCCAAGGAGACTTGGGCAAGCACAAGTGCCCTAGAAGGTCCAAGCCAAGAGCAGTGTTGACTCATGTCAGTCCATACTGTTCAGCCTGTAGGCTTGAGTGCTCTGCCCAGTGTGGCCCTCAACAACAGTAGAGATGTGGCTCAGCATGAGTCTGGTGTGAAGCAGGGTGGTGAGACATCCTTTGCTGCTCTGGCATAGCGACGGTGTCAGACCTTGCAGGGAGGGAGGGCATAAGTAGTTCTCAAAGGCAAGGTTGTTCTTAAGTGGTCAGCTGTATCATTGTACAAAGCGAGTGCAATTCACCCACAAAAAGGTCAGAGGTGGGCTAGGGGATGAGATGGGAATGTAGCTGGTTAGAAAGGGGCCAGACTAGCTATGGGGAAAGTGTCAACAGCTGACCTAATACTTCAGTGAGTGCTTAACATTTCTTCAGGACCTTTCATTCCAGAGGTGTGGTTAATTTTGTATCCACTCTCTTACCTTCCCAATCTTATCATGTGTGCATTATCAAAATACAGTTGTGGTGCTTTTTGGTGATATTACTGGTCCTCACAGTATTTTGATGACCAGTTCATTATTATGCTAGATTTTCAAATCTAGATGAATCTATCTGTGATAAAAATACACAGTGATTCTTTTGTGAGGTTTTTGGCTTCCGGAGTGTTTAACTCCTAGATATCTTTTATGGATAGATTGCCAAGGGAGGACACTGTAAGAAGTTTGTTTTATTTTCTGACAAAATATTAGTAATGATATGGAAAAGTGCGAGGGTGAATAACAGAATTTTAAGTTGAATCATGAAAGAGCTGAAAGAAGACTGTAGGCTACTATAATGCAACAAAGTTGGTGGTGGAACTGAAAGCATAAGCTCTACTGTTGGTTGGTTGTTCTCATGCATAGAAATTCAATCACACACAATTACACAACAGTGACAATGATATTTACAAAATTCTATCCATATTTAAAACAGGTACTGCATTTGAAGTAAATTACATAGTGAAACAAACTATTCTTGCAGAGCCATAAATAGTAATACTGCAATGACATTCTCATTGGATAAGCTACTGCTTATAGGTGCATGCAGCAACTGCAATGGATACGCTCTGGTTTTCTGTCAGTAACGCAGGACTTGAAGAAGCTGAATACCTGTCATAAATTTTCCTACAGAAGCTGTATTTATATTAAAGATGGTCTCCAACTTGATAAAATTCCAAGGTATTTGTAGTGGAATATAGTTGATGGGCTTTCCAGCACAAGGAGAATTGCAGAGCTTATTAACAGAAGGTTAAACGAGACAGATGTTAATAACTGTGTTGTATGTTCAGCCCGCTATGATCGCAGGCAGCATCTTTCATGCACTGATCACTTATGATTCACACTTGGGAGTTTTTCATGCAAAGATCTGCAAAGTGCATCCCCTACAGAATATTCCACTTAAAAATGTACAGTTTTGTGAAGTCATTCAACGTCACGAGTATGTGTTTTAAATAAAATGGGAATATATTTGTTGAACAAGAAAAACTACCTAATGAAAACAAAATGAAAAACTGATTGCAAACTTGCCTTTCAAGAGTCCCCAGAAATTTTGAGGGTGCCAAGCAACCTTGTAATTATTGCATAAGCCATTTAATGATATTTTTCCTTTCGCTACTGATGTTAGTACACTTTAAACTGAGAAATGAAAAAGCAAAAATTTAGGGACAGGTTGAAAACAACCAAAAGAAAAAAAACCATGATGAACCTTTGTAAAAGGTCTTTACCAGTCCACTGATCTTTCCACTCCTCCAAGCTCTAGGTTCAGGTGATATTTCTGTCACAGACTATTTCAGAAGAATGTAACTGACTTTTTAAGACTTCCCCACGCTAATTTAATTTGAGGGCCATTGAAACAAAATGGTACTTCTGACATCACTTTGTTGAAGGTTTAAATCAGTGGTGACCACTTTTGAACATCTCATCTTTGGTGTCTGTGCATGACTTCTTTATTTGAAAAAATAATTGCAATATTTACTTTCCTCTACTCCAGATCTCTGTCTCTCTCCTGTTTAGTTCAGGAGGCTCAGATCTTTAAAGGCCTTTAAAAATCTAAGTCCTTTTGAAGTTTGTGGCTTCCACTGATACCATACAAAGTTTGGTATCTAATACCTGTAAGGATCTAGCTGAACCCTGCAGGGTTAAGGGCAGTCTTTGCAGTGTTGTGTGGCACAAAGGCTCTTCAGTGACACTGCAAGATTGTTGCACAGATCTTTAAAAATAATGCCAGCAAACACTCAAGAAGTAGGTTTTTGGATTCTATTTCAGTCGTTGCGACTTGCTGCCATACAAATGACTGACACTGATCTTTGATACTCACTTTACATTCATTTTACCCGTTAGAATGACAATAAAACTCCTACTACAAGGGAAACAAACTCTTCCTATGAGGGAAACAAATATTGTGAAACTTAATTAATGGAGAGGATGTCTTCTGATTCACCCTTCCAAAAATTCTTAGCAGGCTTGATAGGAGGAAGTTAAATTACTTTGAGGCACGATATTACAGTGAGTCACTAAACAGCAGCTTCAGGAGTTCATGGGGCAGAATGATTTAGTAGTGACATAATTATGGGAATTGCTTGGCAGAGAGAGTTGTTTGTACCAGTGGAAAAGGTGCAAACCTGAAGAAAGGAGGATGGCAAAAAGCTATGAAAAAAAAGGCAAAAAATCATCAGTCCTCTAAAACAATTTTCACCAGATGACTCAGTTTGTGGTATAACTGGAATTTACTTTACATTCAGCCTTTCCACTATAACTTACCGATTTTGTCTGGGATTTCAAATCTAGTTTTCAGTGCAGAGTCAGACAAATATGTGAGCACGTGTATGGAGAAGACGGAGAGATCACATTAAATGACATCCTCATAAACAGCTCAGCTGCTTGATTGGAAAAATGTTCTGCAGTGTATTTCATACCATATATTTCTTGACTGTCAGTAATGAGATCATAGGATATTTAGTCTATTTACATCACAGATTGATCTTGCCTGCCTCTAACTGACTGTAGTTTAACAGTTATGAATAGACATTTGCAAACATATTTTCTTCTGTGTGGCTCTGTGACTGTTAAATTAATCAAACCTACTTAAACAATATTTTTATTTTAGTACAAGTTTTCAAACCAGACAGCCTCATATTAGGCATTTAAACGCAGTGGACTAGTTTTCAGGTGTCTCAGCAGTCTCTAAAGCAGAGAAGCCTGAGTAGGTCTAGCTAAGACCATCACTGCTCCTAGCTGCTCACCACATCCTTCCAGTAGTGTTCACCACCTCCTCTGCAGTGGTGTCAGGTAGGGTGTGCGGCTGTTTCAAGCTTCAGGGGTGATGTAGCCGTCCAGCCCCCCTAGATCAACAGCTTAAACTAACATGCTGTGCTGCAAACAGGAGTGGCTAAAATTCACACAAAAATCTTGGCTTTTCTACCTTTCCTATGGGAATAGTAGCAAAACCACCTTAGCCTGGTGTAATATATCAGCGGACTTAAGTGCAGAAAATTATTTAGCACAACTCTCTCCTGCTGCCAGATCTCCCCAGGTAATATTAATGTAAACAATGAAGAGGGTGAGTGACACTAAATATCAGCATTCAGTAGAATGGTTCCCTATTTACACTGATGCAACGGCAACAAAACTGTCTCCACATGATGTGGCTAGTGGGAGAGGCCAGCCTGCTTGTGGGTGCTGCTATTTATGGAGACCCCAGCAGCCTGAAAGTGTCTGTGATGCCTTCCCAGCCAGCAGCACCATACCAGTGTGTCCCCAGGAGCACTGCTCAGATTGTCAAGCACGTCCCTGGGATTGTGGCGTGGCCTGAGATGCTGTTTCTCTCCCTGCCCAGAGACTAAGGACTTCAGGTAGCTGGCATGAGACCAGGGGGAGACTGGGCCCTCATTATATCTGTTTATGTTCTGAATTAATAAATAATTTTAAACTTCTGTGGGATAGCGAGGTCAGGGAAAGTATCTTTCACTTGTCATGTTGAGTGTGGGAGGCATTACACATGTTAGTATAGCTGCTGTTTTACTGAGCTGCTGTGCTTTGGCACACGTGAGTTCCATGTTCAGAAAATTATAACAAGAAACATCTTACTGGCCAATTAATATGTTCTTGTTCTGTATGGCTTCTGCCTTTGGAAAGCACCATAGAAACGAGATAGTGTACATGCAACATCACCTTGAGAGACATTAAAATGATGCTGGGGAAAAAAATATTAATTTATGATCGTGTGTCCTTTATTATTCTTTTTGGGTTTGATTTTCATTAATTGAGAAGCTTCATATGGTTAAAAAGCTCTTTGAGACTTAAGAAAATAAAGAGCAATTTAGAGACCTCTGCTCTTGCCAGGCATCTGAACATTGCTGTTTTGTGATGATGTTAAAGTGCTTTCAAAATAGCTAGCTGACCTGTAGCTATTTTCTGTTTCTGAGTAAAATTTTTGGTGAAACAAGTACTATTAAAAAAGATAGTTGTTTCTTAAAGGTACATTCCTGATCAAACGTGACTGAGGCATAGGAAAGGATAGTCTGGGTTCTATGCTTCTAACCGAAAAGGTCTTCCAGGAAAAGATATTAGATCCTATTTGTTGGCAGAGAGCCCCAGGCTGTAGTTTCAGCTACAGGTAGGGTTACACTGAAGCAGTGTTGCTGCCCTCTCATCTGCACTAGAAAACCAGTATGGTTCCAGAGTAGATGTGGTCAGGTATGTGTGTCAGCTAGATATGACCCACTCAAACCCCTCAATCTTTTGTACATGAATTTGAGCAAAGGTAGCACTGGAAATACTGGTTGCCTGCTCTCTGTGTGAGTTCCCCATTAAACGAGTAGTGAGAACCTGGAAGTCCAGGAAAGTCAAATTTTCATGTGCTTTTGCCAACTCTTGATAATTTCATAGGATCATAGGATGGTTTAGGTTGGAAAGGACCTCAAAAATCATCTAGTTCCAACCCCCCTGCCATGGCCAGGGACAACTCCCACTAGACCTGGTTGCTCAAAGCCTCATCCAACATGGTCTTGAACACTTCCAGGGATGGAGCCTCCACAACTTCCCTGGGCAACCTGTGCCAGTGCCTCACCACCCTCACACTGAAAAATTTCTTCCTGAGATCTAATCTAAATCTACCCTCTTCCAGTCTGAAGCCATTACCCCTTGTCCTATCACTAGATGCCCTTGTAAAAAGTCCCTCTCCAGCTTTCTTGTAGGCCCCCTTCAGATACTGGAAAGCTGCTTTAAGGTCTCCCCGGAGCCTTCTCTTCTCCAGGCTGAACAACCCCAAGTCTCTCAGCCTGTCCTCATAGGAGAGGTGCTCTAACCCTCTGATCATCTTTGTGGGCCTCCTCTGGACCCACTCCAACAGGTCCATGTCTTTTTTATGTTGGGGGCTCCAGAGCTGGATGCAGTACTCCAGATGGGGTCTCACGAGAGCAGAGTAGAGGGGCAGAATGCCCTCCTTTGACCTGCTGGCCATGCTTCTTTTGATGCAGCCCAGGATGCAGCTGGCCTCCTGGGCTGCAATTGCACATTGCCGGCTCATGTTGAGCTTCTTATCCACCAACACCCCCAAATCCTTCTCCTCAGGGTTGCTCTCAAGCCACAGAATCATAGAATCACCTAGGTTGGAAGAGACCTTTAAGATCATCGAGTCCAACCATCAATATAACACTGCCAAAACCACCACTAAACCATGTCCCTCAGCACCATGTCTACCTGTCTTTTAAATACCTCCAGGGATGGTGATTCCACCACTTCCCTGGGCAGCCTGTTCCAATGTTTGATAACCCTTTCAGTGAAGAAATTTTTCCTAATGTCCAATCTAAGCCTCCCCTGGAGCAACTTCTGCCCCCAGCCTGTATTTGTGCATGGGATTGCCCTCACCCATGTGCAGGACCTTGTGCTTGGCCTTGTTGAATTTCATGAGGTTCACAGGGGACCACCTCTCAAGCCTGTCCAGGTCCCTCTGGATGACATCACTTCCCTTCAGCGTGTCTACTGCTCCACACAGCTTGATGTCATCAGCAAACTTGCTGAGGGTGCACTCAGTCCCTACATCCATGTTGCCAACAAAGATATTAAACTGTATTGGTCCCAGTACTGATCCTTTAGGACAGTTTAGCACAGTTGAATCAATTGTGCCCTCATACAAAGAGGTTCTTAATCTAAACAGCAACATTAGTCATCTCTTTTTTTCAGCTCCTATAGCATTGCCATGGATTTCATGACTTACTTGTTTAATAAAACATGTGAATAAATAACTATTACATTCAATGCAAATGACTCAATCAGAGAGCAACATTTTCTCTGCTAGTGTTTTATCAGATTCCTAATGAGAGCTGTGTGCATAAAAGATGGCTTTCTGTAACACCTCCCTGCAGGAGGCAGAAGAGGAAGAACTGAATTTCAGATGCAGTGATTAACCACAGTGGAGTACATCAAAAAAGTATACCCTGCCAAACACTGATGCAAGATTTGCATGAAATTGCAGTTGGTATGGCAGTCAGAATCTGATGGTAGGAAATGTGATAGCTGAAAATCTGAGAAGAGGAATACCAAGATGGATTTGCTATTGTAAACCTACCTGATGGCTATCTGTCTGTTTTTCTTTCTCCTGTGCCCTGATGCACGTGCACACACATAGGACATGTGACAGTAAGATAAAAAGTATTTTGGATTTTACCTAATGTGCCATGCTCTGCTGAACACCACACTCCTATCCTGTTACCTTACAGAATTACTGAAAGCTTTCCCAGCCCTGTTAACTAACGAGTGAAATGACTAACACGTATCTGGCTCATTTATGCTCTAAGGAGTTCAGTGTGCCCAGCTTGGGCAAAGCTAGAAATGCTTGTTCAGACACCTAAGGGCAAAATGGAGGTTACTGTTCTTGGAGCCAGAGTGCTCCAAGGAGCAGAGATGGGTTGAGGGTCACCTTCTCCTTGTGACATGGAATATGTGCGATGTTGCATGGTGGGGCTGAACCCTGAACGTACGTTTTGTTTGGTCCTCCAAGGTGCCTACTAGATCTGCTTCTGGTATTATAGGCCATCACCATCCTAATTTCATCAAAGCCCCTGATGAGGAAAAAGTCAGAAACTAGTATCATGGTAGACAGGACTTCAGCATTGAGCCACTTCAATTTTGCCCTAAGGTTTGTAAACTCGGATAGCCTACTTTAACTCTCTCTAAGGGTGACTCTAACATGTTTATGCAAGTAGAATGGTCTTACCAGTATATAGTCCCTCTGGGTCAGAGGTTGTTTCAGTAAGCTTATTGTACACGGTATTACTGATTATTTATGGTGACAAGGTTCATCCCCATGAAGGTGTTTATGGGAATCATAGCAGACTACCTGCTGGCAACAGTGAAATGGGAACCTCAGTGCCTGCTGTTGCTTGCTCTATACCCTGTGTTAAAGGCTGCTGAGAATTCAGGGTGCATCAGGCAGGACCATGGCTTTGCTCTTGTTATTGTCTTCTCCCCAACAGGCTGGATCCGAGCATGTGTGTTTATTGTGTTGCACTCCTTAATGAACAGAGGTCTATTTTTGTGTCTGTAGCACAGCGGTATTCTGGTCCAGTTCTAGGCAATCCAGTCCTTAATATTAAAATAATAACAGTAGTAACAAGGTTCCTCTGGAGACCCTCAGTAATTTGTTGGCAGTTAAAATTCTCAATGGAAGACACTAAGCCTCTCTACAACGTGACATATAGTTCACAGACTGTCTTTCTCGTTTTAAGAGTGCTAAATATGCTTCCATGCTATAGCACACAGACATACTTGGAGAAGAAAAACTCACAGAATCATAGAATCGTTTAGGTTGGAAAAGACCTTTAAGATCATCTAGTCCAACCGTTGACCCTACTCTACCAGGTCTGCCACTAAACCATGTCTCTAAGCACCACATCTACACGACTTTTAAACACATCTAGGGATGGTGACTCAACCACCTCCCTGGGCAGCTTGTTCCAATGTTTGATAACTCTTCCAGTGAAAAATCTTTTCCTAATGTCCAGCCTAAACCTCCCCTGGCACAACTTGAACCCATTTCCTTTTGTCCTATCGCCAGTTACTTGGGAGAAGAGACCAGCGCCCATCTGACTACAACCTCCTTTCAGGTAGTTGTAGAGAGCAATAAGGTCTCCCCTCAGCCTTCTCTTCTCCAGACTAAACAATCCTAATTCCCTCAGTCGCTCCTCATAAGACATGTTCTCCAGACCCTTCACCAGCTTTGTTGCCCTTCTCTGGACACGCTCCAGCACCTCAATGTCCCTCCTAGACTGTGGTGCCCAAAACACAACACAGTACTCAAGTTGCGGCCTCACCAGTGCTGAGTACAGGGGCTCTTAAACTCTTATCAGCTTTCCTAACGAATTCAAGCAATTAGGTTTTGGGGCTTTATTATGTTTACATGAAGTGTCCTCTTTCCTTTTATTCCTTGATAGCTGCATGCAATAAATGACATCTTACAGTCTTGGCTGGCCTGTTACTGTACAGGGAGGAGGGATGAATTATCTTGCTAGCGGGCAATCTGGAGGCTTTGGAGGGAGCAGGTTCTCTCAATTTTTGGTCACTCTCAGGAGTTTAAACCTGTTACTCTTCAGAGTTTAGTAGGAAACATTCATAATTGGACAAATTTAACAAATGTGAGTTTTAGTGTGAGTTGTGTGACAGGCAAAATTAAAGTTAGGGGCTTATCTAGAGATTTTGCTCTGGAAGAGAGGGAAGGTTCATTAGAAAAGCTTGTTTACATAAATTTAGGCTTCCAGAACTAATTTCTCTGTAAATACAGTGTAAATACAGTGTGATCAGAAAGCTCTCCAGCTCAGGAATGGCTACTTTCCAAGTCCTCAGGCCACGATATGGAGTGCTAGTACTCTGTCCTTCAGCTCTGGCTCAATGCTGCTGGAGCATCAGAGGTCAAAAAGGAGAAACCCAGTTGCAAGTGAGCTGTATTTTGACGGCTGGACGTGAGGACGGTGGGGGTGAAGCGGGGGATGGGGTTGGGATGTCATTCCCTCGGTGCAGACATCCTGTGCTGTCTGAGGTGTTAATGAGCCTGGCCTGGGGGCCTCGCAGTTGCTTCTCCAGAAGGCCACAGAGGTCTTGCACCATCTGTCAGCTCTATCCAGATGTCTCAGATACCCTCCAAAATCTAAAAAAATATTAGGGGACTACGTTTCTGCAACAGTATCACACCCAGAGTGTGTGAGGTGCTTTCCAGTGTTGGAGTTCACGTGTCCTTGTGTATGCAGAGCCATGAGAAATGAACAATTTACTGTGTATGCTCTTAGACAATGTCTGTACTGTATTTTTGCATGCCCAAATGCAAACTTCCTGCACATTCATGTGCTCACAGGCCCTGTTAAGGCAAGCACATAATGAATGTGGACTTGCCACAGGTGAAGTTAATTTTCACAAAAGGTATTTGCAACAATAAAATACTTTCAAAACGAACAAAATACTTTCAGTAAAATACATATAACAAAATACTTCATAACAATAGAATACTTTCAAATACAAATTAATGTATTTAATTTACCTTTACCTCCACAGTTGTGAAAATTTTGACCTTCAAAATCTAGTTATTCTTTTCTTTCTTTTTTTTCTTCTGTGATGCAAATTTCCAGTGTGTGTTTCTCGGCACTGTAAAAAATTATGTATCTTTTTGAGGCCAACTTCTTTACAGAATGCCCATATCCTAGTGGTAGGAAGGGAGTTATGGAAATCCTTACAATCCATAATTACCTCTAAAATCACTTTTGTTCTCCTCAGACCAGTTGCATCAAATCTGAATGTCACAAAATCCAACACAGTCGTTTTAGGAAGAATGATGGGAGAAAACAGCTGGCAGCAGTGTTTTCTGCTTTAAGTTAATGAATACACAAAATCCTGGGAAACTTCATGAGGACAGGCAACACATTATTAACTTAAAATGGATTCTAATTTAAAAATCTGCAAGGTACCTTGCCCAGTGATCAATCACTACCCAGGTACTGTACATGAACAATAAATGTCAAATGAATGGTTTCCTTTGAAGCAGAGCTGAGAAACTTTCTCTGTGAGATCTTAGGTGGGATTTTCTTCTACAGTCTGCATCACTCCTTGCCAACACTCTTCTTCTTGCCTTTTAGTTATGATAAGAGAAATGCTGAGAGAATGAGAACTTCATAAATGTAGTGTGATATTCACAATTATTTTCCTCGCAGTACGTGATGTATCTGACTGGGGTAGTAACTCCCACCTGCCTTTAGACTGTAGCTTACCAGGCCCCATTGCCAGAATGAAAATGCATTAGTCATGCTGTGCCAGTGGTGCTATGCAACAGTGGCTTATTTATGTGTGCGTACAGGAAAAACATAAAAACAACAGAATGTAAAATTCAGTGGGAATCCATTTAAGATGGTAACCACTAAATGTACATCAGCAGGGTAATCTCAATAAAAATAAGCCTTGCTGCCACACCTCAGAGGTCCTGTGTTCCTCAGAAAATACAGTAGATAATGCTTCAGTTACATGCCCTAGCCAAAGCGCTGGTGCAGCATGTTTTGTTGTATTCAGTGTGCATGCTTATAGCAACCTTCACCTTCCTCTAGACCCTCCTCTCACTCTGTTACGTGCAAATCTCTGTTCCCTGCATTCCTGAGGGAGTACACAGACAGAAAGAGCTGAAAATGAGTCCTGCTTTAGTTCAGGTTTGTCTTCTGGTGGCTAGAAATGGGATTGTTGATATCAATTTAGGATTATGAGACTCCTGAAGAAAATGGCTGTCTTGCCCTACAGAACTCAATGCTGATTATGAATATGAAAATGATTTGGTACAAAAGTACATTGGTTTTTATAAGAAAGGGTGATTGGCACTGCAGAGTGGGGATTCATTACACTTTGAAGGAGGAGACAAACAGTACACTATCAGTATAACAAGCAGGGAAAAACAGATACTTTTCTTGGTTAGTCACATTGATTTACAGAATTTACGAGGATTAGCCAATGTCATCTGTCATGCCTTCGTATACAAATAGTGTATGAAATATTTCACCCCCTTTATAGCTGGCTAAGTGGATTGGTTCAGCTGATTTAACCTGCCAAAATTCTCATTTCAAGTTTATGAGAAGGCAGGGGCACAAGATTTGTGGAAGAAGGTCCTCAGTCTATCACTCATCCTCAAGCATAACTGCTCCCTCTTATCTTGTGGAAAAACAACCTGTGTTAACAGCAGGAGTGAGTCAGTGTTTAAGGCTTGGGCATAGAATTATAATGGCCATTTAATTTCCAGCAGCGTGCTTGGCTTTCCAAGGGATCAAAATCTCTAGTTTCAGTGAAGAATACAAGGAAGTTTCAAGTGACTTTTCTTTGCTAATCAAGCCATGTGTTCCAGTTTCAAATGCTGCTGATATTCTGCCATGTTAATGGCATTGCTTCTCAGCCACCTGTTAGAAAAGCCAGGAATATACATAGCATTTTCCTTTGGTGCAGCCACTCTCAATGGGCCCCATTGTTCCAAAAGGGATGCATTTCTGCTTTATCAGCTACCATGCAAATAAATGCTGAGCAGTGTTGCAGAGATAAAACCGGGAAATTATTTCCTTAGCACACATCCAAAATTAACATTTTCTTAATTGTTTCCTTCTTCTCACAACTGTCTTGGTGTTATGACCAGGCATTTATCACACTTACCACACTGGTTTCCACTGGCAGGGCCTGACTTGGTGCTGTGGCACTGGGAGCAACATTGGCCCCATGGTTCTACAACACTTAAGGAATTTTTAGTCCCTAAATTAAATGTTGAAGGAATACTCAGTTTTCTCCCTCACAGTAAAGCAGGGGATAAGTAGATATTGTTGGCTCTCTGTTGTATGTAGAAAATATAGATTTTATATACAACACCTTTTATTCATTGCAAGCAATTAAAAACTGCAGGTGATGATTACTGATTAGGGTAAAAGAAAGTTACTGATATGTTTGGTGCATGGAAATACAAGAGGATGTAGGAGGCCAGGTGCTACGGGAGTCTGAGGTCAATTTTTGAGATGCTGTGAATATAAAGGGTATATTGCTGCTAGGAGGTGGAGCAAGTATAAGGAGACAGAAGGCAACAAGTAACATGCATGCATTTGAATGTTCATTGGCTTGTGATTCCTCTAAACAGTTGCATTTTGCTTCTAAATTATAACATAAAATATGTCCCAGAAAAGTAGCAAGCAGGTTTTTTTATCATTTGCACTATCTCCCAAATTTGAAACTTCCAGAGAAACAGGTGACAGGGAGATATGTCAAGATGGTTGCCATGACCACTACAGTTACATTGATTTGGTTTCAGATGAGACAAGTAGTTCTCCTCCTTGTATGCCATGATCCGAAGCATTGCTACTGAATCCAGCGCACCAGCGCATCAACGCAGGGCATGAGCAAGAGGGAATTTTGCTCACTCAGGCTTGCTGCTGTGCAGGCACCAGCTGGGACGCTTGCTGCTGGGGCCAGATCTGTGGCAGGAGGGGATCTCTCTCTGCACTGGCCAGCACATATCCCCATTGCAAAGCCCAGGGACTGCCCAGGAGCCACCAAGGTCCTCTTCTCTGGCCTGGGGACTTGCAAGATCATAGAGTCATAGAATGGTTTAGGTTGGAAAGGACCTCAAACATCATCTAGTTCCAACCCCCCTGCCATGGCCAGGGACACCTCCCACTAGACCAGATTGCTCAAAACCTCATCCAACATGGCCTTGAACACTTCCAGGGATGGAGCCTCCACAACTTCCCTGGGCAACCTGTTCCACTGCCTCACCACCCTCACACTGAAAAATTTCTTCCTGAGATCTAATCTAAATCTACCCTCTTCCAGTCTGAAGCCATTACCCCTCGTCCTATCACTAGATGCCCTTGTAAAAAGTCCCTCTCCAGCTTTCTTGTAGGCCCCCTTCAGATACTGGAAAGCTGCTTTAAGGTCTCCCCGGAGCCTTCTCTTCTCCAGGCTGAACAACCCCAAGTCTCTCAGCCTGTCCTCATAGGAGAGGTGCTCTAACCCTCTGATCATCTTTGTGGGCCTCCTCTGGACCCACTCCAACAGGTCCATGTCTTTTTTATGTTGGGGGCTCCAGAGCTGGAGACAGTATTCCACGTGAGGTGTTAGAGGTCTGCCACCCTCCCCCACAAGGCTCCTTGTGATGGGGCTGAGGGGACATAATACTCTCTTCTAGCGCTGCTGTGCTTAAATTAGCCCCACTGCCAACTTCTGTGGGGACTCAGTGGTACCTTGTGAACAACACATGGCTGGTTCATGCTGGTGTTTGATTTGGAAACTATACTACTGGCTTTAATTAGCAAAATAAAGCAAGTCATGGTATATTTTTGCCCTTAGCATGTTATGAAATATTTGATTTTATGAGATTAAACAGGGGAATGATTCAAAACACACAGATTTCTCATTAAGATACCTGTTACATGAGATAATGAATTACTTTTGTTTAAATGAGTTAGATATGTTTTACCTGCCATTTCATGCTGGTTTAGTGCCTTTTCCCTGTGTAAAATGAGCGACCCATATGCAGCATTTTCACTGAAATGTGGAATAAGACCCAGACTCCTGAGTCTTTTAGAGAATCATTAGGAAAGTTAAAAATAACAGCTCCTAGGGGTCACATAGAAACATCCTGCTACTTTCAGCCTTTGTCCTGATTTCCCTTTAAGGGGTCTTTGCTGCTTATAAGATTTATCTGTAATGAACTATCAGAGCTAGATTACAGTTGTCTCTGCAGATACCTAAACGAGGACCTGATTTTAATAATTTTGGTTAAGATGGAAATGCATTTCTTCCTTCTGGTCAGCTTTGACTCTGTTGCCGAAGTGACAGCAGGTATTTCTGAAAGGATTTTGCTGGGCATCATCACCTGCATGACAAGTGATACCTCATCTCGGACCATTTACTCTGGCAAGAAGGGAGCAGTTCATGTTGGCCAGAAATGTGGATATGGGTGAGATACATACAGAGCTTTGCCCAGCTAGGACAAGGACAGCAGTGAGTGTAACACTCTGTGCCAGCGTTATGCACTGTCACACCAGCTCAGGCACTGCCTGGCTGCATCCTTGCTCATGGTGTGGTGGGAACAGCGATGGTCTGATGGCTGTCACTTAGTGAGACCATGTTTTTATCACTAGCCTGGCTGTGGGGTGAGGAGTAACTTCAAAAATTCCTTGTACAGTGGTGACAGTGCTCATCAATTTTAGTTGTGCCGAGTCAGGGGAACACAAACCTGACAGGGTTGTGGCATTCCACTTCTGGCCCTGAACGAAGACTGGCCTCTCACCTTGTTAGCTGCATGGCTCCCCCAGCAAATGACAAGATAGGCATGGAAACTGCCGTTTGCACAGTCATGCTCTGTGTAGAGAGTGCAGGCACCATCTCTGTTTTTATGAGCCTGTTCTGCCACATGCCGTTTCCTCCGTGGAGGAGGCATGATGATCAGCAGGGCAGCTTTCGGAGTCATGTGCATTAGGTCAACAGCTCTCCAGGGCTTCTATAAACACGGCCATCTGGGCACATTGCCATGCCTGTTTGGCATCCTGAGCAAAGCTTTCTGGCTTCCTGCAGGACACAGAGGGTCAGATTGCTACTAGTGCTTGTGTAACTCCAGGAAAGCACCTGAATTAAGCACACATGCTGTTGTAATTGCTTTGAAATCACCTGGCACCTTCTTCCAGTCTCTTCATGCACTTTTTCCTCTAATAGTCAGTGACGTTAAGTGAGGAAACCAAGTGGTTACAGACCAGTCCATTGGCAATAAGCCTGGAGTTGCTCCTGCTGAAGTTCCCAGTCCTAGTGCTTGCACCGATTTCTGTGGGAGCATTCAGATCCTTAGATCTCACCCCTTGAGTAGCACCAGGAAACAATTGTTACCCTTATCTTAATTTCCTTTTGGCCTTGACCCTTTGAGCCTTAAAAATAAAGAAAAAAAAAAAAAGAAAAAAGGTAGTAGGAATATTTAGACTCCAAAGGTAAAGGGAAAATTGTTTTTGCACACTGGTGAAAAGGAGTGTTCATTGGGGATACAGAGCCAGAAAGCAGAGGAGGTTATCAAAGACAGTGGCTTGGGGAAACTCACCTGCCACGTTTGATGTTGCTTGTCAAACAGGCAAGGGCCCTGTTTGAAGTGGCAGGAAGCGGTGAAAAGCGTGGTGTGACTGGCAGGGACTGCAACCCGACGCCTGCAGACCTGCAGGTACAGGGACCGGCAGCTGCCTGCTGAGCCCTGTCCCGGCTTCCCATCTGGTCAGAAATTGCCATCGAAGCCTCTGCATAAAAGGCTGCTCGGGAATTTATGGCTTGCGGGGAGGAATCCCGGAGAGGTTTTATTTCTGATTCAAAGCACCAGGGGGTGCTGAAAAAAATCTAGGTAGGGCTGAACGAAAGAAAGGGCTGTTGGGGGAAATCTCTGACCTGACAGATACTGTTTCTGGCTGCATGTGCATGTAGGGAAGGCAAAACCCCAAACTAACCCGTTACCCTGATATCTGTGTAAAGACGTCTGCCAAACAGCTGATAGAGAAGTCCCCTCTGAAATGTAAAGGCAACACAGCTACTAGCTGACATCTGCTTCAGTAAACAAGGGTCCTATCAAAGTGTGTGCACGCACTAATTTGAAATCAAAACTTTGGCAGCTTGGAGCCTACACACTTGTGACTGATTTGACTTTAGGTCATGAAATTTAGGGTATATGGTTTCTTTTCTTTTAATGCCATGCCTAAAAGTACCACTGATGTACTGTGTAGGGGAGTATGAACCAAACCTGAAGGCTCCGATTCCGCAGGTGTGCATTCATTTTTATTATTCTTGTAAAAAGAGACAGGCACTTGCGTGAGATTATATGATGTGGTATATGTGGCTGCCTGCTTTACGTTAGTAACTGCAGATAATTCAGGGTGACATGAATATTTCTTAATAATTCTTCGCAAATGGAAGCAGTAGTATTTTTAGTTTTTAGATAAAAACAAGTAAGGCTTAATGATTTCCTTTTTGTTATTTTTAATGTTTATGAGTACCTGCTTGACCGATGCAGAAGGTTTCTTTCTAGTTTCTTTTTTTCTTTTTTTTTTTTAATGGCAATTTCCTTGTTCTTGCATTTATGTACTAAATTTCCAAAACAACCTCTGAGAACAAAAGCTAATCTATGGAGTTGTAAGGGGCAAATTTGCAGGGAGGAGACAAAGATATATTTACTCCTGCTTATGATGTCTGAAGTCAGGCTAGGACCCACATTTTTAAAAGTGTTCAAAAATCTAACCACTCTACCAGTTTGGGAAGGGCAGTTTTTACAAAATTATACAAAATTATTTGATCATCTCTAGGTGACTGATCTTTGTAGTTGGAAGTTGCTGCCAAGAAATGTTAATCTTAAAAAGACTTGTAGAGTTGATTAATTTTCTAAAGACGAAAAATAGCTGATGGTTTCCCACTTAAAATGAAAAGAAATTTTTCAAAATACAGTTTCAGATAGAGCTGCAAAAGGATTATTTATGCAGTAATTGAAATTAGTTATGAGTGTGTGCTTGCATTGCTACTGCAAGCCTTCTACGGCAAGTAAGAATATTAACATGTTTCCTATTATTAAACTAGATAGTTGGCCTCACTATGCTAATGCCCTTCCTCTGCCTGAGATCTCTGCAATCACCTGTTGTAGGCCAAAGTATGAGTCCAGGAATTATTACAGGACATGGACTCAAGGTATTAGCCCTGGGCTAAAAGCCTGTCAGAGTTCTTGCATGATTAAATGCTCCTTTAATTTTCTGTCTTTTAACAACAGGCATATTTCTGTGCAATCCATCTGTAAGAGCAGGGCTTGTGCCTTCGACACGTGTCAAATCTGCAGCTGTCAAAATCTTTCTTTCTTGTGGAGTCCCAACTTGGGAAAAAGTATAATACTGGTTTTTCTGTCAAAAGCTTGGATATTTTGCTGTGAAGTGTAATTCTGAGTAGTAGGAACATTTTCTTACCTTACAGTGTTTGTAAAAAATGCCTATGTATGCACTGTTTTTCCTGCAAGACACCCATATTCTGCGACATTGATTTCACTGGTGATTCGCTTACTCTGATGGTCAGCGATCAGAGACACCCACAGGAACATCTTAGATACATGCCTCTAAACCAACACTCCTCGTGTTGGCTCCTGGCTTGTTATGCTGCAAACTTGGTAATGTCCTGGTTGCTGGGGGTGCCCAGGACCTGGAGCTGCAGTGAGAAGGCAGAGCACTGAGTTCACAACATCGCTCCTGGGGTGCCCAGTTGCTAGCTGAGTTTTTGGCATGGCAACGTGATCCTGTATCTCTACGTACACATGTTTGTGCACTCCCTGCACGTGATGGTCATAGGCACGCGATGAACTGCAGCTCCATGTAGTAAAGTGCACTGACTGCTGCTGAATGCTTTTTTGGACTGAGACTATGCCATATGCTGCTGCTTTGTAAAAGTAAATTTTACTCTCTGCAGTGAGACAGATGACTACAGAATTATAGTATTTGTTTTACTTTGACGTGGAATACTAATTTTTATGTCAAGTAAGCATACAGTTTTAACCACTTAAAATATAAATATGCTATTTGCCGGCATAGAAGCCCCTGAATCACAAAGCATCGTTTACAGACCACCGACTTCACTTTGTGATCAGGCAATGTTTGCCTAAAAGGTTGGGCAAGCAGCACTAGGCACTGTGAGCTGCAGCCAAATAGCTTTATTTCTCAGATTTGAATGTTTGAAGGAGCTCAGCAATTTCAGCCAGTGACATTGCTTCATGCCCCGTATTTGCATGTGCATTGCTGGGACTGCGTGAGTCGGAGGCATGAAGGAACAGGGTGACAGCAGGACAGGGTGACAGCGTGCCCTTCAGAGGGGAGTGCACTGGCAGATTGTCCAGGCCAGCTGGAGCAGCACTCTCTGTACCCGTCCTGGAGTTCACTTTCAGGAGCAGCAGGCTTTAAAGAATAAACAACCTCAAATCAAAATCAGGTTTTACTTATTTCTGCAACCTGCAGTGAGGTTTTGTTTTCTACATGTGTATTTGCCTGAGTGGCAAGGCATTCCCCCTGGCCACGTGCCATGGAGGCGGAAGGAGGCAGATTGCCCTCCTGTTGGCCCTGCACAGAGGCTGGGTGCCTGGCAGGGCAGCTTCTGGGACATCCCATCAGTCTCAGGTACACTGCTGGGACCTGGATCCAGGCTCTTATTGCTAAGGCACCATGTCTGGACAAGTTTTAAGAGCTCCACTCCTAATGGAAAGCTATTGTGACAGTGATGTGTGAGTGTTTTGATTGGTACTTGCAGAATTTTGAGTGCAAACTTCATTCCCAGAAAGTAAGATGGCATGCATCTTTTCTGCAAACTATTATGTCTAGCTTGAGACAGTTTGGAGTGTTTGTTTGCACTTGAAATGCAGACAAAATGTATTGTCTTGCTGCTCTGTGCAGTCATTAAAAACCTACAATAGGTTTTGTTGAATGTATTCTCTGAAGCTATGTAATAAATGAATAACAAAATTACGGAAGTGCCAGCAAGCTTCAAGTGTAGAATTAAACTGACACTGACAAAAAGTAACAGCTGTCTAAACTGACATGAATCCAAATGTGCAGGAATTAGGTTTGTTGTAGTAACAGAAGGTAATGCATAAAATTTTGCATTTGTCTTGAAGAATGCGTAGTCAGCATAAGTACAAGACAGTGTGTTTAGTACTACCATTGCCAAAGAGAAAGGTGATGCTGCTCTTGGTTTGTAGGGATGTTTTTCAGGATTATTGCAAAGGAATCAACTTTTCCAGCAATGAAATGCAGTACTTCTGAGGACAAAAGGTGACCACCATGACCACTAAAGGGAACATGACATAGGTGCCTCATGCAGCAGCTACGTAGCCTACCTCTGAAAGAAAACGAGCCCTTGTGGGTCCTCGCAGCTGTGCCACGCTCTGTTTACTTCATTAGTTCCTGGTGCAATGTCAGCATCTGCATAGGCAGATAGCTTTCCAGGGTCAGGGTCTACAGCACGAAATGAAGAAGTTTTCTGCATGCGGTTGACTCTGCAGGGAGAATACCAGTCAGACAGGGGAGTTTCCAAACTGGCATCTGGCCAGGTCACTGGAGCTAATAAACTTACTTTGGCTGGAGAAGAAAAAAGCACTACAGGAACCTTTAAAGGAAGTTTTTGTTCATTAATTGTCTTAATTCCCCTGCTGCTGCTTGACGCCAGATGGTAGTGCTGAGGACAACCCTGCCACATGTTACCCGTACGCCACAGCCAGCCTGGCCGGTGCCTTCCAGGGAGAAGCTGCCCCTTTGCTCTGTTTCTGAGATGCCTGTCATGCTTCAGTTCACCAGTGGAGTTTCTGAGGTGTGGATGTGCAGTTTCCATTCAGTTTCAAGGGATGCTGGATCACCCACCTCCCAGGAACGTCCAGCTACATCAGCGGGCACTTTTAGAGATGCGATTTTCTACCCTTCTGAAGGGGTACTGGCAAATCATTGCTTCAGTATTCAGAGAAAAGGGGCAGTTATTTAGACAAACTGTCATATTGCAGGGCCTCAATATTTTGCTCAGCCTGTCAATTTTTCTGTAGTCCAAAGAGGAATGGCTACAAACCAAGCAGCCTTTGTTTAAGATTATTCAGGAAATGAATGCATGAGAACTAAATATAACTAAGACAAGGGCATGAAAGTAGTTACCTAATAAAACCCAATTTGTGGTGTGTGAGCGAGTCATTATAAATAGGTCATCTTGTAAATCTGAACAAGGCGACAAAAAATGAATTTACTTCTTTTGGAGTTTAGAATAATCTCACAAAGCCCACTCGTTCTTTGTGACTACACTGATTTTTCTCAGGAAGTCGACTGTGATGTTTGAGCTAGATGATAAATTTCAGCACATCTGCAGACCAGTACTGATAAAAAAATAGAAATGACAGGCTGGATTTTTTTGAAGTATGAAAATGCACAAACTGGAATAATTTGATGTTTTCTCATTGTTAGCCAAAACCCTACCACTTTTTGTACTGAAGAAAAATGACCGTATGAATATATTCCTTGAAGTCTTACCACAGCATATGAATTTGCAATTTCTGTTCCTGAAACTTTTATTTCCCCGCTCGCGGGGAGGTAGGAGATCACAATTTGCTTCTTTTCAGAAGGACACCAGAGCTGTTCTCAGGCTGTGTTTGAAGTCTGTTTATCTACCACTCTCCTAAGAAAGCACAATCCGTTTCAACTGAAATGAGGTTTGCAAATGAGAACTCACTTTGCAGCATCAGGCCTGTTTCCAACTGACTAATGCTTTAAAGACACAGTCAGTCAGAAGGCACAGCTTTAAAACCCGTAACCACATCAGAAGGAGAGGAAATACAGGTACAGAGCCTCTAGTGCTCATGTGAGATGCACAGGCTGGTGATAGTGTCAGTTAGCTTCAGTTTTACACTCTGGTTCACTAATGTATCGTACAAGCACATAAGTAACTTTGAGAACTGCAGTCCTGTAGACACCTCATTTTTGCAGCTTTCAGTGACCAACAGAACCACGGCCATGCCAAAGGGATACAGGTGTGCCAAATATTACTCCAATCTCTGCTCATGTTGTTGACACCCATAACTCAATGCCTTTGAAGGCAAAGATATTTGTCTCAGTGTTGATGTGAAAAATAGCCAAAGTTGGGTCAGCACGTATCTATAATGAACAAAAATGTCATGAGGCTATCTTGGACTAGTATGTTTTTGGAACTATCCTGAAGTTAATGGGGAGATTTTTGCATGGCAAGATGCTAAAATGCCTTGTGTGTGGTGTGGGTTGTAGGGTGAGTGGGGGCTGACGTGGGAGGGATAAGAACCAATTCACTGAAGTATAGTGGGGTATAGGTTATAGCATCATTAACTACAGGAGGACTCCTTGATGTGAAAGATAGAAAAACCACCCAAAGTGATGGCTCTTTTAGATGTGATTGCAATCAAGAGGGAGAAACTATTGGAGAAAAGGAACATGCCAGCATTGTGGGTGAGAATGACCCATGGGAGAGTTAGAAGAAGGCGGCAAAAGCAACAGACTTTCTGAAAGCCAGGTGATAGTCAGCTTGGAATATATACAGAAAAGATCTCATAGAAAATGTGTTTAAAGGGGAAAAAGGAAATACTCAGGAGAGCTGTTAGTCCTGTAAGGGAAATATGTTGAAGGTGTAGGTTCAGCCTATGGAAGGTTGGAAGGTTTAGCCAGTACATCATCTAAATCTTTACTATAAAAGGGGAGATACAAGAAGTGCAAACTTCCTCAGGCTACTAAGATGGGGTATGAGGGAAAAGCATGAAGAAGTAGGGATGAATTAAAGATGGTCAAGCCGTGGGCCAAGTTAGGAGAGAATACTGAGCAGCCTTCTGTAAGGGCAGTGCTAGTAAGAGGCAGAGTGAGAGAAGCTGTAATTCATCAGAGGGTGGGAAGGAAAAGCTAGATGGTGCTGAGAAAGCTAAAATGTTTGATGCTTGTTTTGGTTCAGTCTTTACCAGAAAGGCCAGCTGACTCAGCAGTAAGAGAAGCAAGACTTGAGGGCAGAATACAACAGAGAATATTTAGCTAAGCGAGAGATATCCAGTTTGTCTGGGCCTGACCTGAACCTGGAGGACTTGCTGAGGCCAGTGTAGAGCCATCACCTTTGGTCTGTCATCACCATGGGCAGGCAGGGGACTGTAGCAGGTAACGATAGCAAATAGCTTTAAAAAAGAGAAAGAGGAGGAGTTTGGCATTATTGGCTCTGGTGATAATTTCAATTCCCAGAAAGTACTGGAACAAACACTTGATCTGTTTGAAAATACCAAGAAGATAAATACAGGGATGAGTAACAGCCAAAATGAATTTGCTCAGGACAAAAGATTCCAAATCCGTTTAATTTTCTGCCCTGACAGTGTGACAGGTCTTGTGCATAGCAGTTGGTCTTGTATCGGCCTCGGTCTCGTAGGTCTGCTTGACACCCAGATGACATCCCAATAGACAAGCTGAGGGCACAGAATCTGGCAAAACTGCTCCAAAGTGAGTGCTTAGCTGATGGGAAACCAGGTTCAAAATGTACTTATAAGCTGTTTTGTGTCAAGCCAGAAGGGTGTGATTTTGCTGCAGCCCACCCTGCTTTGCGTTCTATTCAGTATTTCTCTGAATTACTTGTGAAGTGGAGTAGAGAGTATGCTGGATACGTTCACGTGGCACTCCACTGAGAAGAGCCAGAGTTGCACCAAAGGACAGGCTTAGAGCTCAACACGATCATGGCAAACTGGATACAGATTTGAAAAATAAGATGCAATTTAGAAAGGGCACTGCAGTCAGTGAGGATGTGGGAGTAGTCATGTGGAATAAATCTAGGATGGGCAAAACCAAAGTTAAAAGCAATTCTGTGGGAAAGGTCCTAGCAATTATAGTAGATCATACACTGAAGACAAGTCAGCAATGTCATTCTGTCGTGTAAAAGGTAAACATCACACAGAGATATCTGACCGGGTCTGTCATCTGCAAGACGCATGACAGCTGTGTTCAACCTGCAGCTGGGGTGCTGTGTCCTGAGTTGGACACTGGACTTCCAGAGATAGATAACTATATAAAATCCAAAGTAAAGCAATGATCAAAGGTCTTGAAAATATCACCTGTGAGGACAAATGTAAAGACCTGGAGTGGCTTAGTTGAGAGGGAAAAAAATACTGAAGAGAGACCTGATAACAATCCTCAAGCACGTAGAAGGTAGCTTCAGAGAAGAAGGAATTAATCTGTTCTTAGGCTTACTTTTGGTAGAAAATGAGCTAAAATTGCAGTAGGTACTTCAAAGTAGCCAGTACTAGGTAAGTCTTACTACTAGGAAAGTCTGACTACCAGTATGAGACAATTAGCTGCGAGTACTAACATCTTGGGAGGGCTGAGACATCAGTTGGGATATTTAAGCATGTTACAAATATCTCTACCCCTGGAAGAAGAGACGAGATGGTCGTCAGGATCCCCTGGCATAAAATTAATACCATTGAAACAAATGAAACAAAATTGCATGCTGGAGATGACAGCTGTGGATTCACAGATCAATATATACACTTTCTCCATTATTGATGGCCCCCCTCACTGGCAACTTTTTTGACATCCCTTGCAGTTTTTATTCCTATACCAAGAATTTTCCTACCCTGTGGCTCCTAAAAAAAATAAAACAGATACAGGCTTGTTCAGAGGTCTTTTATTTATCTATTTAATGGTGCTTCTTTCCCTGTTTGAGGACTGTATGGTTGCCATACAAGTGTGAGAATTTGCACTCTTCAGTCTCATTGGTGGTTTGCTTGAGGTTCCCTACTGACCTGAGGTTCCCTACCATGCTTGAAGGTGCAGTAGAACAGAGTCTACTGCTTTATGTATAACTATAGAAAGACATAGATAAGATAATGCATATACCTTAATATGTGCTCAGCGCTGTGAATAGTGAATTTCTTCATTAATTTATTTTCAGTTAATTTAATCTTTAAGATGAAACAGAAATTTCATTATACCTCTAGATACAGCTATTAATACTTATGTTGCCACATTATCCTAAGTTTCAGCAAAAAGTGCAAATAGAAAAGGTGCCAAATTTGGGCTAACATACTCTGAAAAGTTAGTGTATTTTTTCCCCAAGTCATCAAAACACTGTAGGGTTTGCAGGTCTAGTGTTTAAAAGCTCTAGATAAATCAGAGGTCAGTCTTCCATTGGCTATCAGAGCATTACTCCTGAAACTAGATCGGTTGCTTATCCTGTCTGATTTGTACAGTTTTGGCTGTGTTAATCATGAAGAATTGCACTAGGCTGAGACAGCTGGATACTTTTTTTTTTCCTTTATTAGTGGACAAAATGCTGAGACTGACTCAGCCAGTTTTCCAAGATGTGCTACACCTGCAATGGCTGCCCCTACCTCTGGCTCCTGTAGCGGAGCTGGGAGATCAGAGTGCGCAGGGCCACGTTTATTTATGCTGAATTTAAATCTCAGCTAGCTTCTGTGAGCAAAAACAACAAGTTCCTGTCTGTTCCAAGTCTGATGTTTTTCCTGTATCTCTCTCTTTCCTTAGGAAAAGGATAGAAAAGGCTTTATTACCCAGTAAGAAACTGTAGGTGTTTTCTCCCTGACTTTTACCCTCATCAGGGCTTGTGCTTCCTTGTGAGCAGCCACTAGGGTGATTTCACCCGAATTGCATAATGTGTTACATAGTCCTCAGTTCAGCTGACAGCTAGGGTAAGGTCACTGGCAGGCTCCCAGTAGGCTTGCTTAAAGGAAATCTTTGCTGTGCTAATACACTTCCAAGCAGCTGCAGATTTAATTAGAAAATTTGCAAGGGAATTGTTACTTCTAGTGGAAAGAATAGCTAATTAGCCCCATGAAGACAATTGTCAAGTAAAGTCATTCTAAAGATGCATTTCCTGTCAACTTAATAAACGCATGTAATGTCTTGAAGATGGCTACAGTTTTATTTACAAGCCATTGCATACCATGCAGTTATATGGATGCATGGGGTAGGTATGGCCCAGTGCATGGGTAAAGTTTCTGTTTTCATCTCAGGCATAGTAATGAGATATGTATATTAGCCAAGTGAGATAATTTATCTTAGGTGCAATTCCAGTGTGAGATGCACCAAACTGAGGGAGAGTTTGGTCTAAGTTGTCATTCATTGAACAATGTCCCTGGTCAAAGCCCATTAATTTTTTGTGCAATTAATTGCTTTGAAATTTCTGGCCTTGCTGTTACGAGTAAAATGAGCAATATTTGGTCTAGGACACATAGATGTTGTGTTTTTGAGATGGGTTTAAAACATGCAGTAAGTTTGTCCTTCCTGATTTTAACTAGTTATCAAGCCTGGTCTGAAGCCGAGTGATGGAAAGGGTTCATTTATGGTATTGGCTTGTGGCTTTCAACCAAAAACCAAAAAAATGGTATGCAGACAGGAATATGCACATTATTAAAGAGAATTAATCTATACTGCAACGACTTTTCATGAAATACTGTGCTTTCATGATCTAGGGAGAGCCTTAACCCAATCTGCTTCCCGTTTCAGGTCATTATAGTTCAGTTCTGAACAAACAATGGAGGGAATCAGCCCTGCTGCAGCATGGGGTTAATCCTAAACCACGCTTACCTCCCCAGCCTCCCCTCAGATAAATTTAAAAATGGAAAACAAAGAATACAAGCCAGGAATATGTAAGCTGGAGTGGAGGTTAATAGTTGCGTATCCTTACTACCACAAAGCAATCGCATAACATGGCTTGTACAAGACAGTTGTCCTGGTAAATTTTGAGTTAACCTTGAAAGTTCCCTATGGGTGAATAAAAATGGAAATCTCTTTTTTGGCTTTAGCTCTATTTACTGTTATCTTTGGTCACTTTGCCGAGCTGTTACATGATGTGGATGATGTAATTGAAATTGCATCATGGTCACATGAGCCTGGAGATAAAACAGCAGCACACACTGAAGGAGAGCAGGACCAGCCTGAGTCATGTTGTGCAATATCTTCTGCATGGGGGTGGCAGAGCTGAGCATCAGCCCCAGGTCCGGCCCTCCTGCAGCGCCAAGTCATGACCGAGTTCACATGTACCCTTCCCAGCAGCTGGTTCTGTCAGGGCTGGGAAACCCAAAGTGTCTCATGAATCATCAGCGTTCAGTCCACTCCAAAGTTAATTCCCCCCTGAGATCTGTGGGGCTCCGAAAGAGCAGATGGCATCGTGGGAGCTCCAGGCTGCCATGGTTAAACTTCTGTTTTCCTTTTAATGTTAGTTTGCATCATAGTTCTTGTAGGAATTTGTGTAAGTCCAGGGAGAGAATCGAGAACCTGAAGGACTTCAAGCTGTAGAGGGAACAGGCTGGATGCAGGCTGAAAGGAACAATAGCAAACATGTGCCCTGAAAGAGATTTTTAAAGGGGAAAAAAGGAAGTGTGAAATATTCAGATGGAAAGAAAATGACAATTCCACAATTATTTTGGAAGTTACTCAGTGGAATATAACAATAAAATTCAAGGACTCATCTGAAGTATATTGTATTTGTTATTAACTATAAGAACAATATTTTGCTATTTTATAGCACTGAGAGGAAACATCAACACTTTACACACAGCATCAGACACACATTTACTAAAGCCGTTAAAGGGGTGGGCTGTGTCCCCATTACCACTGGCAAGTACATGAGGAGGCGGTGGCCATGATGAAATCTGTGCAGCTCCCTCACTGAGGCTGGGTTGATCATAAAATCATAGAATCATAGGATGGTTTAGATTGGAAAAGACCTCAAAAATCATCTAGTTCCAACTCCCCTGACATGGGCAAGGACACCTCCCACTAGACCAGATTGCTCAAAGCCTCATCCAACATGACCTTGAACACTTCCAGGGATGGGGCCTCCACAACTTCCCTGGGCAACCTGTTCCACTGCCTCATCACCCTCACACTGAAAAATTTCTTCCTGATACCTAATCTAAATCTACCTTCGTCCAGTTTGAAGCCATTACCTCTTGTCCTATCACTAGATGCCCTTGTAAAAAGTCCCTCTCCAGATTTCTTGTAGGCCCCCTTCAGATACTGGAAGGCTGCTTTAAGGTCTCCCCGGAGCCTCTCTTCTCCAGGCTGAACAACCCCAAGTCTGTCAGCCTGTCCTCATAGGAGAGGTGCTCTAACCCTCTGATCATCTTTGTGGGCCTTCTCTGGACCTGCTCCAACAGGTCCATGTCCTTCTTATGTTGAGGGTTACAGAGCTGGATGCAGATGGGGTCTCACGAGAGCAGAGGGGCTGAATCACCTCCCTCGACCTGCTGGCCATGCTTCTTTTGATGCAGCCCAGGATGCGGTTGGCCTTCTGGACTGCAATTGCACATTGCCGGCTCATGTTGAGCTTCTGATCCACCAACACCCCCAAGTCCCTCTCCTCAGGGCTGCTCTTGATCCACTCTCCGCCCAGCCTGTATTTGTGCATGGGATTGCCCTGACCCATGCGCAGGATCTTGCACTTGGACTTATTGAACTTCATGAGGTTGGCACGGGCCCACCTCTCAAGCCTGTCCAGGTCCCTCTGGATGGCATCCCTTCCCTCCAATGTGTCAACTGCTCCACACAGCTTGGTGTTGTCAGCAAACTTGCTGAGCGTGCACTCAGTCTCAACATCCATGCCACCAACAAAGATGTTAAACAGTAGCGGTCCCAGTACCGACCCCTGAGGAACACCACTTGTCACTGCATGACACTTAGACATCGACACATTGACTGCAACTCTTTGGGTGCAGCTATCCAGCCAATTCCTTATCCACCAAGTGGTCCATCCATCAAATCCATGTCTCTCCAATTTAGAGACCAGGATGTCATGCGGGACAGTGTCAAACGGCTTGCACAAGTCCAGGTAGATGACATCTGTTGCTGTCCCTTTGTCCACCAACACTGTAACCTCATTGTAGAAGGCCACCGAGTTTGTCAGGCATGATTTGCCCATAGTGAAGCCCACAGGATTCTGGACAGGAAGGCTCAGTCTCCCTGCAAAGAGCTTCCAACCTAAATTTCAGCCACAGCAACTGGAGGCATAAGGGAGGGATGGAGGGTGTAAGTTTCAGCAGTATATTCATAGACATCATTCACCTGGGCAAAGTTAAGCCATAGTGGCTTGGGAAGGCCTAAAATGATATATAAAAAGATAAATGATAGATACCATTTGTAAATAGGAAAAGACTGTATTTTTGAAGCCATTCGTATCCTGCAAAGCTGGAGAAGGGAGAGCCAAACCTGGTAAACATGAAAAAGAAAAGCTGGCTTTTTTCACTGGAGAGGGCTCTTTTAGGAAAATGAAATAGCTTTCAAGGACAGATTTGCTCTGATGATCTGTGTGTTTAAAATGTTTATTTTAATTTTTTTTTAAAAGCTAAGAACCTTTTAAAGCATATGTTTTTTGCACTTTATCGATGACATATTTTTAAACTTCTGGTAAGATATAATTAAAAAGTGAGAACCTTCAAAATAAAGCATGTTTTGTGAATAATAATAAAAAAAGATAATTTTTAATTGCTCTATTTTGGTGTATTTTCCACACTATCAGTTCATGAACATTTCAACATTGTAACTTCTGCTTCTGTTCCTGGCCAGAGCATTTCTTGAGGTTTCAAAATCTTAGTGTATTGGCATGCAGTGATGCTACTGGAAAATTTTCTTGTTCATGATTTTAATGGCATGTAGGCATGAAATTCTGTAAGAGGGAACAGGAGAGTTACACAATGCAACATTTTAGATTTCCACTAGGGAAAGGGAACCCAAAGGGATAATCCACAGATTCAAAGATGAAGAAAAAAAAAAATCAGTTTAGTTTTGGATGGGCTGGAGACAAAGTTAGAGTGTGAAGAGTACAAACTGGAGAGGATGTAATAAATAAAATGGACAACAACGAGGATTTTAGCAGAGGTTTTCTGGGATCATCAAAAAATAAATCCTGTAATAAGCTGAATTCTAGGTGCTTGATATTGAAGAGTAAGTTTTCCTATAAGCAAGTTGCTATCAGACTGCAGGTTGTGGGAACTCTTGCACATCCTTCTGAAGCTCTTGCTGCCACCAAAAGGAGAAGCTGGAATGGACTCTTCCTCTCTAGCAGGACAAGTGTTGCATATAAAGGATAGAGAACACAGCTAAACTAAAGCCAGTCCCACCCTGAACACTGCCTTTGAAATGGAGTAATTACTTTAGCAGCATGAAGAACAAGTGTTATGGTGGCAATTCAGCCCTTCAGTGTGGGCCTCATGCAAGATCGGCAGTCCTCCTTCTGCCTTTGGGTGGTCTGTAGCTGTTTGCTGCCTGATCGCATCGACTTTCTGTGATCAGTCCATTAATCACCACATATGCTGTACAATATTCACACGGGCTTGAGAAGAAGCACAGCTTTTTCCAGGAAGCACTCTGGGGGGGGCTCACATTTCACTTGAGGTGCCCTGGTGCCAATATGCTCTGGTGTGGAATGACATCAAACAAACAAGGGATTTCCTTGGAGTGTGTCCTGGAAACTTGAGGAGTTCTTGATGGCATCTGACATCCCATTTGCCTTGAAGTTAACATTTTGATGACATCTTGCCTGGCTGTACCTTTATGCAATTATAAGCCATGGATTTTAAGCTGTCTGAAAGAGATTAAACTATTTTCCAACCAGCTGCTGCAGTCTGATGCTTGGCATTTGGGTAACGGATAGGGTTTCCAATTTGGAAATGTATGGAAAATTAGTAAATACCTTTTATGAAAAACAGTACAGAGAGACTGGTGAAATTGCTCAGAAAACTAGGAGACAGTGGCTGTGTTCTGGCAACCATGACATTTTTTTTCCAGAGGAACACTTGCTTCTTGTTTTCAATTTCAATTTCTTGTGCGTATACCACATATAAAAGCTGCTATTGTCACTGGCATCAGGGCGGGGGAACAAAAATAAAAGCTGCTGCAGATGCATAAGCCGAGACCTTCACCTTAGGTAACTGGTGAACCATCTCTCAAATCAGCAGCATGCCACTGCTTCACACAGAATGAAGGTCTGCCACACGGTCAACAGCTATTCTTGCCCTCAGAAGGGTTCCATGGTCAATATGTGTGTGCTGGTTTTTTAAAATACAGGTATGGCTCTCCCTTAGCTGGTATTATAGCATCTCCCGCACTCCTTTCCCAAAGCTATTCCTGGTGCAGTGGTCATGACTGCAGGGTCTAGTGCCCCTTTGCAGCAGACCCCTCACCTGTGCTGGTGTTTTCTGGGGGTGGGAGGGGTGAGCTCTGCATGCTTCAGAAAGCAGGATTGCCCTCCTCCAGGTGAGCTTTATGGTGCGGCCGCTGCTCCCGGTGAGATGTGGCTGCCAGTTGGGCTGGCCTGGGAACTGGGGACACCAGATGGGATGCTGCCTCCTGCTCTGGTGCCCACACAACCCTTCTCAGATGCTGTCTTGCAGTCTCTGTTGGTGTCTTCCAAAGGACTTATAATCCTGGTTCAAAAAACTCAAATCGAGTTCGGAACAGTGCTGTTCTACTCCGAAACTGGGTTGCCGACTGGAAGAAATAAGAGCAAACTGAAAATGTTAGGGTTTTCAGAAGGATGATTTCTACTAAGGCTGTAAGTGGTCTATTGTGCAAAGGCTTAAGAAAATTATCTATGCCTGTCGAGCAGTGCAAGCAGGTCGTAATCTGCAGCACATCTAGGCTTTGCAAGTGACTGTATTACTGAGCATGCTGTGACCCAGTTAGGGAAAACATGATCTCTGATACCTGGTGGTAGTTCAAGTAGTTCAGCACTTCAATATAAGCAATATTTCTCTTTCCTTAATGAAACATGAGTTTGGATTTACAGCTTTTCCAAGGCTTCCCTCCCCACTCTATTTCCAGAGTATTCCTTGAAAGTAACTGCCCACAAAGTGTCTGCAGAAGTTATAATGTTTTATTACCTTATAAGAGAGTAAGGAGATAAAAATATGCTGGATGTCTGTTAGAAGACGATCTAAACCAGAGCTTTGCTCCTGTGTACCTCCTCAAGAGGTATCCTGTGTTACGACCATGATATTTTCACTTGATGCTTCTTTGTGACCTCTTGATTTGTAGGCAGGTCTGAGTCAAAGCCTTGGGGCTGACCATATTTGACATTTAGGAAATCCAAGCTTAATGGCTTGAACAAAACCATAAACTGGAGAAGTTGAAGCAGTGCTCCTGGTCTGCACTTCCTCCTTCCCAAAGACATTTGAGACCTAACAAAGAAATTGCACAAAATGAAAGGAAATAGAAGACTGCCTCGTTGGAGGAGAACAAGTGGCAAGATCTGAGGAGGTATTCAGCCCAGTCAGGTCTGCCTTGGTGATGATGCCTCACGTGCTCTGGAAATGCGGGTTACAGTTCACAGCCCACAGGTGAGCCCACGCTGCACATGCGAGTGGGTAAAACATCCCTGCTGAAAGCACAGCATCCCAGATGCTTCCCCCATCCAGCAGTGCAGACTGAGGCTGCACCACCGGGCTCAGGCTCCTGGGTAGCGGGGTGAGGTCTGGGAGTCTGCAGCCCAGAGCCGAAATCCTTGGCCATGCTCCTGATGGCTCCCAGAAATGAAAAGCAGACCACAGGGGGGTATCAATTTTAGGAATGTAGGAGTTGCCTCAGTGGTTACAGAAGTTGTATCTTAGACACTGATTAAAAATATTCTTTGTGTAGGTTGAAATAATAACACCTCATTGTACTGAATGGAGGGAGAGGGGGAAGAAGTAATTGGATTTATTTTCAATAGACATTGTTGAAAAGGACCCAACATGAATAGAGATGCTGTTTTCTTTTTAACAGTTTCACAGTTAAATTAAGCTAAACTTAGATAACGAGGGCATTGCTTTTATATTTGGGGTGTGCAAAATCTTTCCATTATTAGCATTTAAAAATAGAAGGTGGCATCAGAACATCGATTTGGGCATGATGTTGCTCACTCTGGAATTTTGCCATTTACTTCAATGGGAATAGTTCCTTTAATGAAAGTAGAGGTTTTAGAATAAGTACTTAATATAAAATTCTGAAATATTAACTGTATTAAATGTCCTATTGTTGAGACAGAGAGCTGCAGAAAAGGGGGTGGTGCATTGAAAGGACTCAATAAAGAGATTTGAAGGACAACAAATGAATAAAAGAAAAGGAAGAGTCTGGTGAAACACAGGAGAACTCTGAAATTTCCCTCCTAAGACATGAACACTAACGCACTGAAGTGATTTTTGTCACTTCCTGTGTCTGAGAAGCCTATCTTTAAAACAAACTTTTCTGCAAACTCTTTATACAAGGTTGTGACATTGCTGGCTCTGATTCTCATTTCAACTGTAAATTAAGAGTAATTCTGGTGAGCTTCTTGTAAAATGTATGTGAAAGTGAAATGAGACTTGTGGTTTCTGCTGTTGCAAAATTTCCTTGACATTTATTAACTCTGTAGTGTATTTACCAAGGCCTTTCATTCATTACTATCAGAATTAATGGCAAAGGGTTACACCTACTGATTCAATAGTGGTTAAGGGGTCATGTATTAGACCTTTTCCGTATTGCCAATCTTTGCTGTACGTCAGTGACTACTGTATCATAGTCAGACTCCTACTAGTTTGCATAAGAATTGTCTGATAAGACAGTGAAATATGGCAGAAATGCAGTGCTTCAGATTTTGTTTCTGTTGAAGTGGCCAGATGGGAAAGCAGCTTTAAACATTGTAGGTGCTGCCTGAGCTCCGGAGAAGAAAGTTGCTGCAGGAAGGTGCTTATTCCTCACATACCCCTGCCCACAGCTTTGACCCTGGGGTACTCCGAGAGCACATCAATTTTCACCCAGCTGCCCCTGAATCATGTTCTGCTATATGCAATCCATGACATTAACCTATGCTAGGACCACAAGCGAGAGGTGAATCTGCAATGTATAAAAACTCTGCCGGCTCTCTTCTGAGTGTCTGAGGCTGGGTCTGTATCAGCATTCACAGTCCAGGCGTCACTTGGCTTGTGATGCACTAGCAGCAGCAGCTGTGTGAATTGATCCTTGGTGACTGAAGGGCTGGGCACCTGCACTAGTGGTGGATTGTCACATTTTTAGCTAGGTTTTTAGTCTCTTCTTTAAAAACTATGATTATTATGGTTGTGTATGTCTTAGGGAATGCATAAGGAAAATTGAGGAAGATGGAGCCTAATTAACTTGCCTTTTCACAGGGAATGAATCTGCATGGATTCATTCAAGTGTACTCAATGAGTGATGTGTACTCACAGCCCAGAAGGCCAGCCACATCCTGGGCTGCATCAAAAGAAGCATGGCCAGCAGGTCGAGGGAAGTGATTCAGCCCCTCTATTCTGCTCTCGTGAGACCCCATCTGGAGTACTGCATTCAGCTCTGGAGCCCCCAACATAAAAAAGACATGGACCTGTTGGAGGGGGTCCAGAGGAGGGCCACAAAGACGATCAAAGGTTTAGAGCCCCTCTGCTATGAGGACAGGCTGACAGACTTGGGGCTGTTCAGCCTGGAGAAGAGAAGGCTCCGGGGAGACCTTAAAGCAGCTTTCCAGTATCTGAAGGACACCTACAAGAAAGCTGGAGAGGGACATTTTACAAGGCCATCTAGTGATAGGACGAGCAGTAATGGCTTCAAACTGGAAGAGGGTAGATTTAGATTAGATCTCAGGAAGAAATTTTTCAGTGTGAGGGTGGTGAGGCAGTGGAACAGGTTGCCCAGGGAAGCTGTGGAGGCCCCATCCCTGGAAGTGTTCAAGGCCATGTTGGATGAGGCTTTGAGCAACCTGGTCTAGTGGGAGGTGTCCTTGCCCATGGCAAGGGGGTTGGAACTAGAGGTCCTTTCCAACCTAAACCATTCTATGATTCTATGATTGACTTTGCTGGAATTCTTCATTCAATTGAAAAAGCTGAGGGAAATAACACAGTTGTATGAATCAGCTGCAGCTGAACTAAAAATGAAGAATAACGCCCTGCTGTATAACAACCTCCAGGCTGCAAGAGCCAGCCAGTGTTTGCAGCTCAGCTCATCTTTGTTTTTCTGGCACCCAGTGACTCCTAAAAATCCAGATGCCACAACTCAATTCCCCCTGCTTCTGCAATGAAGTCAAAACTCCCCTTTCAGATTGACAAGGTGATGTTCAGTTTGGAGGCTGTCCTGTACATATATGGTACACCCATGGGGAAGAAGTAAATTTTGTCTGTGAAAATCCACGGGATCACTGGGCTCTCATCCAATGCTGAAACCTCCACAAAATGTCACTGACCTTGGAGGGTCACTAAAGTACGGGGATCTGTCCATAGATCCATTTCCTGGGTGTGGACCCTGGGAAAAATGAGCTGTTTTTGTCAGTCAAAGAGGAGCCAGGGGTATGACAGCTGAAGGGGAGAACTGACAAGATGCATACATAAAAAAGACATTCAGTAACTTTAATGGCCTTTTTTACTCAGACTGATGAACTCAAAATTTGTCCTTGAGTGTTTGTTTTGTGCCTGAGTGGGCATACTGGGGACTAGAGGGGCTGTGTTGGAGGGTGTGCCCATGCAGACCCTGAGTGGTGGGAGTGGGGTCAAGGAGGGAGCAGTGTGGGTCTGTTGAAGGGAAAAAACTCTGCAGTATCTGGGTGCATAGGCTTGTCTGGGACCCCTTTCTCCTCTGCCAAAGTACAGGATACCTTCTCCTGACTACTTCAGGAGGTAAGTCACTTCTGCTGCCTGGCTAGTTTTTTTGCTCTTTTCAGGTATATCCCTTTTTCTTCACTTGGGACTCATTTTTTTTCCTCTCCTGTGACAGGCTTCTGTGAATTGCACATAATGAATTGATGCAATTTTTCTTCCATATGTAAAATAGAGGAGAAAATGTTTTCAGCTGCTATTATCTGCACTAACTAATGAAAGCCTTCCCCTTAAATTCCTAGTAACTATGATAGTTCTTGATGTACGCAATGGCTGTTGAGGTAGTTTTTGAGAACAGGATATTGCTGTGTGGTGAGTGAATAGGAGTTCCTGGAAAGATGCTGCAGACCCTTAATGGCTGGGCTGACTCAACAGTCAATGCCTGCAAACATTTCCTTGGATTTAATAATTTTTTAAATCAATCTGTTGCCTAGATGTTGCTGCTTGTTCAGTTAGGTATGCAAAAGCAAGACGGGCAAGTGCGTGTTGTTAAAATTTTGCTAACAATAATGTTATCCACAGGCTTTCTGCATGTAGTAGTGGAAATAGATGTATATGCAACTGAAGTTTAAGAAAAACATTAATTATATGAGTTATGAAATGGAGAGATCTTGTAATTAATTTTAAGTTTTTTCTTTGCTGTGTTTAGATAATACTTTTTCGTAGGGTTTAAATGACTCCCATAAAAAGAGATAAAAACCCCTGACGGCATTTCAACATGTACATACTTCTGTATTTGTTGTGACTGCAAATACTTTTCCAAAGTTCCTTTTTGCTGGCATTTGAGAAACACCATTTTTTTAATACTGTGGCATAGTTCACAAAAAGGGCATTAACTTCAAGCTGCTGATAGAATCCACTTGCCTGCACTCTTAATATTTCTTGTTAAGTAAAAACTTTCAATCCTTTACAATTTTAAGAGATGAAGATTAGGAATTTTTCACTTAGCGTATTAAGAAAGAGATATTGTTTTAGCAGGGAACACATAAGTTTTAAAGAGACAAGCAGTGATGTCATAAACCTAGTCATTCATTGCCACTGCTGAACTGAAGCCCTGGACCAAAACTCACTATTTGGTCCTTTCATACGACTTTTGCAGAGGCAACTCTGTTCACCCAGCTGGGCAGCAAAACAAAAACCAGGTGTGCTTGGAACTTCTAAAGCGGTGTACCTGCCTACAGGAAGACTGCATCTGTCTATTCTCAAAGTAGAAGGGGTTAGATCTTCTGGGGAGCCGTTTCCTCCTGTTTTTTTTCAGTCAAATTTTAGATTATGTTCTGACTGAAAGAAGAATTCTGCCTTCTTCAGTGAAGTTAATGAATTTGTGCAAAACTTCATTTCACTCTGAAAGCTTCATAAAAAAACAAACCCAAAAGATTATTCCAAGGACTTGTCAGTGACGCTAGAAACTCAGATTTGTCCCTGTATTTGAGATGACAGTCGGGTACTCACTGGTACATAAACATAGCTATGTAATTGCGTGAGCTGTGTGTACTGTCTGCAGAGTATTGAAAAATCCCCAAGAAGTGGCCTAGACCTCCAGATGTCTGCTCTAAAATATCCTTTCAATTCTACGCTCCTGTAAGCATGTGACACGTACATTTTGGGGCTAAATCATGGCAATGCTGAAATGGGAAGTATTATAGAGGGGATCGCATCATTTGCTAGCTATTTTCTTACCCGCAGCAATCTCCCGAGCTCTTTCTGCACAGAAAATACTGGTGGGGACCCATGGGCAGCCTGGGCAGGGGATGTCTGCTGGCTCTGGGATTGCTCCAATTCATCAGGCAGATTGCAGAGCTCCTCCCAACACCCTTGTGTCTGTGAATACTTTGAAATACTGTGCCCAGTATGACAAAAGTTCACCTTTTTCTCATTCAAGTGTACTCAATGAGTGTTATGTAGATGTCCTTCTCCCACTGGATGAGATGACATTTCTGGGAGTGCGGTGTGCCGGAGCGGCACGGTGGGGAGCATGCCTGCGGGGCTGACAGGCAGCAGTGAAACAGAAAGTGCAGAAAGGCTTGTGTTATGATCCCTTTGTACTGGTTTGCAAGAGCAATGCGTGTAATTGCCTCTCATCTTGATCTCTTTTCGTTCTAATACCTTTCATAAGAGCTCTGAGAAAGCTGGAGGCTTCGGCGTTAATTTTATTAAGACTTTTCTTAGGAGCTAAAAGACCTGGGAAATGCTGATGGCTTTGCCGAATGCTCTGCACCAGGATGCAGAGATGGTTGCACAGAGACCATGAGAAGAAGTGGCTTGGTGTGTTGAGAGTCAGTGTGCAAGTGATTAGTGGAAGTGTTGTCTCAGGGTTTTTTTGTCCCCATTTAATAAATGCAGCCAGGTAACCTAAAGGTAAAGTCTGTGCTAACTGAGATGGGTAATTTTGCACAGCTCCAGCATAGTCTACCTAAACCTGCCTGTATGCTGCTTGGAAACTTCTCTCCTGGGCAGGCAGCAGGATCTTTAAAATGCTCACGCATCCAAGTCACTTCTCAGACCAAAGGTTCTTCTAGGAAGTGAGAAAACACACATAGTTAAAGGAAAACAATCTGTAATATATGAGCTAATAAAAAATAAGACTGAAGAGCTACAGCGGTGGAGGAAGTAGTTTTGAGATATCTCCAAAATCTAAAGTTTCAGAGCTGAAAGAGGTGGAAATGAATCCAACCTTGTACATAGCCCCAGGTCTTGGCCTTTCTTTAGCTAACCCGCATGAAAATAAACCATCGTCCAGCGAGCCAGGGAGCTCCAGGACACAGAGGCATTTCAGATAATCCACAGTCCTTTCACCATTCCAGCGTTTTGTGTAAAAGCTAATATCTGAAAATTTCCTTTTCTTTTATGAATTGGTAGGGGGTTTCATGCTTTTTTCAATGAGCTGCTTTTGGCCTATCCTCTAGAAAGCCATAGATCCAGATGCTGTTGCATGCACCTACAGGTGCATTTATTTTCTTTTGTCCTTAATGCAAATTCTCTTTGCATTTAAAAGCACATTGACACCTCCAGACCTTTAGAACACACTCCCTTCTGTGGGAAATGAAAACTTTCCTAACCAGGTTCCCCACAGATTCCCATGTAGGTCTCTTTTACCTCATCTTTACCTCATTTCTCCACCAAATGGGTGACAAGTGAGCCTTGCTCTTGTCCAGCATGTTCTGAGTTGTGGGAGGAATGGCAGGATACAAAATTCTTAACCCAGAAATGCTAAGTGTGCACCCACATTGCTGCATACCATGTCAGTTTTGCTGGACTTGTACAGACCTTTTACAGTTTAGCTATTGCAGCATCCTGCTGGAAAAAAAAAAAAAGAGTATTTGAAGTAACTCCAGCTGAGGCATTGAGTTTTTATACTGAAAAATGACTCTGTCAGTTAAACACAGGATCCAAGAGGAAGATATGCTAGTACATTTATTTAAATGCACACTGTTTCTTGCTGTTTTCCTGTAGCAACTTCAAAGATGCCTTATTTTCCAGTGGGTGAAAGCCAGTAATTTAGCAGTTTCATAACTGCTCTGCCTGTTTTGGCTGTTGCTGTAAATGTTACTTGATAAGCTGCACTTGTGCAAGACTCCTCCCATATAGAGATGATTGCTTTCTTCCCGTTTTCCTTCTGTTTCACAGTGTGGGGAACGTGGGGCCTTTTACTATTTATTTTTCCCAGGAAAAATATGGGACCTACCTTCCTTCAGAACAGCTTTCTCCATTGGAGTTCACAGAGATCACCCTGCTTTTGGTCGCTCTTTACTGCGTTTGGGTAGTTTTTTTGTTACTGGGCCTGTTCAAATTTTGCACAAATAATGTACTCTAAATTCAGTGAAGAAGGTAAAGGGAAACTAAGGAGATCTATTGCCTTCTAGACCATGGTCTTTACCTGAAATATAGGCTATTGTTAACAAGAGTTAAGAAAAAAAAAGGTTAATGCTTCTCAGGAGTATCAAGCTTTGCACTCCAACAGCTGGTGACTTCATGCTTAAACCAACAACAAGGTCTATGGCTTCTTGATTTTTAAAGTCTCCCCTTAGAGCGTAAAGACGAGTAAGAATAGGGAAAAGGAACTGCTCCCACCTCCTCTCATTTCCTCATCCAGGATGGTCTCTGCTGGCTGGGTTTATGTCCACAGCAGTACCTGGGTACTTATTGCACATGCAGATTGTAAATATTCACAACACTTTCTTCAGACTCTGGTGTGCGTGGGCAAGCTCTCTCTCTCTCCTCAGTGATAACAGAGGCTTTTTGGCCACTGCACAGGACTTTTGGAGGTGGTGGTTTAATGAGACACCTGGTTTCCTGTCCAATGTGCTGGCAGAACTCCAGCTGCTGCAATTGTATCCCCAAGATGTGTTTGGAAAGAAAATACTCACTTTTATTCTGGTGCTGTATTTGCTTTGATTTCTGCTTGTCGTTAGGTTTAGTGAATGTGGTGGAAACTTGTCTAATACTTAATGTCATTTCCTTCTGCATTGGCTCATACCTTTCTGTGATTTTTGCCTCCCCCAGTGGTATTGCAGCTGGACATCAAAGGCCTTATCTTTGGTTTTCCTGTCCTAATTAATTTTAAACTCTGCTTTGCTTGCTGTTTTTGCTGTGTTGATATCTTTAGCATTTCTAGGATAGTGCTGAGTAGCAGAAAATTACTGGTAAAATACAGGTCTTGTTGGCAAAATACAGGTATTGCTGGCTACACCAGTCTTTTTATTGGTGTCATTATCTGTTATTAGAAATAACACTAAACAGGAGTGAGAGAAGAACACAGCCCTGGTTCGTGTCACTTGTAAAGGCTGCTCTGGGGCTGCTGACCCCTCAGGGAGCTTGCTTTCCACCTCCCAACCTGCATGCAGATGGTGATTGCAGCCAGGACTTGGTGGCAGGGAAGGGCGATGGCTGGTGCCGATCTGCAGGGGTGCTGGAGTCTGTGTGATGTCTGCGGCAGGGCCAAGGCCTTCCCCAAATCTGTAGTGAGCATTAGGAGTGCCGCCTCAGTGATGGGTCTACTGTTTGGTGAATCCGCAGCACCTTTCCTGCTGCTTGGTTCACGCTGAGAAGATGTGCCCAGTGGTATCCATCAGTGCAATTTCTCTCCATTTGCACAAGTCAGTGAGATTTCCATTTTTTGGGTATTTTAACAATGACTTGATATTTTCCCTGGTGTGCATTTTTTCCTCTACACTTAATTAAGGAGCTTTCGGATGGTCCAATCAAGTTGTTTTTTAAACATTACTTCTTTGATCTGATCATCTCCTGCCATTTTGTTGTTTTTCTGCTTCTCAATTGCAGCTTGGGATTTAGAATTAGATAAATAAAGAAGAGAAGGGGAAAATTCATCATTACCTAGGAATGTATTTTTAAATTGAAATTCTCTGAGACTCAGTGAGTTAAAAAGGCTCATTTCTCTACCCAAATGTCATGCTAGGCTTTCTGTTGAAAGTAGTATAATTGGATTTCTGTGGAAAGAATATTTCAATATAAACGTATCCTTGCAGTGAGAAGCTCTTCACTGCCTTACACTTCCTTACCAAAAGGAAACAAAGACATTTCAGGAAGGATATAGTGTATTAGCACAGGGTGAATAGTAGTAATGTCATACTATAGCTAAGATAAGACTGAATTCAGGAGTTAAGCTAACTTGCAAACACATGAACTCCAGAACAAACGATGTTTTACAGAGCTTTCCCTAGATAACACATGGAAAAGGCATGTGGGAAAACTTACATATCTCCACAGTAGCAGGCAACTGACCATCTTTCTGCATTTCAACATCTCTATAGATGCTATTTCCCAGGAAAACTGATGTGCCTGAAATGTGTATTGAACTCAGTTACAGTAATAAAGTGCTCTGACACAAATGAGGCCAATGACAGTGTTTAAACTTATGAATGTTTAGGGATCAGATGTATTGCTTTGTCTGCATTTAAAAAAAAAAGTTCTTATGCTGATATATTAAGACTAGATTGAGTGCTGAGTTTAAAAATCCTTGATGTGGCCATTCGTTGCCTTCCTCATAGCCTTCTGCTTTGTATTTATACAGGAAGCACGTAAGAAATTATGACAAGTTTCTTAAGTAAGATTTTACTTGAGTCAGAGGACAACTTAGATTAAAAATGCCTTGGATATTATGCATCATTATTATTTCCAAATAATAATAATGAAATAGTTTACGCTTGTGCCTTTGCAAGTGTGATCACTTCTGTGCAGTAAGACAGTGGTTTCCTAATGGGGAGCCTTGCTGCTTTCATGGATAGGTCTCTATGGATAGAGTTTTTAGCAAATTTGGGATTTCCTCGGTCTTTGCACCTTTTATCTAGAAATGTTATGCTGTCAAGCTTAGAAAACATCCCTAAAAATATGTTTGTGTGATTGGGCTTAAAACCTTCTTTCTTCCCAAAATCCCGCATTGGAAAACAAAACAAAACATGGGCCCAGTTCTCAAAGACATAGTGAGTTTATAAAATTGTCTTTTCTTTCCATGAATATCTTCCCATTTCATTATAACCCTTCTTTCCACTTGAACAAGACCAAGGTTAATTGAATTCATTTATAAGGTGAGGAAAAGAAAGTCTGGAAGTGCGGAGTCTTCAGCTCCCCGTTCTTGCAGAGAAGTTTTAGAATGGAAAATTGTCACTACATGGTGATTTTCTCAGTTTTGTCTGGAATAGCATCAGTCAGTTCACATCTCCTTTCAGCTGTTTTGTTTCCGTGTTGTCATGGTCTCTACAACTCCCCAGGGCTGTCCTTAGGAGTCAGAAAAACACCTTAATCCTCCTAACCTAGTAAACGTGTTGTTGCCAGTACATAGTGGAACAGCTCCAGCTCTCCACACTGAGAGTGTTTGTAACCATTTACTGATATGATCTGCTGCTCTTTCTGGTCTGCTTCTGTGTTTTGTAGTAAATGACCAAAGGAACCAGATCTGGAAATGGCACTTGGGTGGGATTTGGGAGATGAAGGTCTGATGAATCGAGCACTGCCAGAGAATACCTACAGTGGGGTGCATGAGACTCCTCTGTTGCATGAAAATAGTTCAAAAGATTTGATTTTAGCCCAGTAAGAACAATCAGCAGAAGATCTATCCTCCTGAAGAACTTAGATCAGCTTGAGAGCGGGTTTGACTCTGAACATAACATAGGCCCAGAGCTTCCCCCATTGCATCTGCATGGACACATACACATTGATTGAGCTCCAGCAATACAGTAGTGGATTTTTTATGGTGCAGCTTTTTGTTATTATATTATTATACTTTGTAAAAATCTGCATGATCAGCGATAGAAACAAAAACCTATGCTTAATTTATTATACACAACTCTGCTCTAGGCCATAAGACTGACTTTGTCTTGTGCAGCAGTTTAAACACATAAAACCCAATAGCTTCAGGTAGAAGTTACACAAGTCCCCCAAAAAGAGAATCGGTGCTTTCAGACTCACACACTTTTGGCGTAGGATGAGAGGGTGTTTGGTAGGGAAAAGTAGCGACATTATTGTATGACAAGCAAAGCCATCTGGTCCTTTAGATGGGATCATACTGTGGGGGATGTTATTTCCATGGACTCAGCTGCCCTGCACGCTCAATCAGGTGGCAAGTTGGGTAGGTCCATGGAGAAAACAGGTCATATCACTAACTGTGATAAAACTGAAAGGGTAGCTCTAAAAAGAGTGATGTTCACAGTGTTTGTGGATACAGCTGTTTTATTTATCCATAGTAACTTAGGTTTGTGCTGCCCATTACCAATAAAGCAAAGCAGATTGTGGTAATGGTGGACAAGAATCAGTTAATTTATTTTCCTTTGCTGCAGGGTAGAGAGTTTTACAGATTGTTTTAAAAACAATCAGAGCCAGTGCTGCATGCAGCACTGGAAAGTAAAGGGTTCTTTCCTTTAATGTCCTCACCAAATGCAGCAAAAGCAGCTGCACTTCGTGTCTTTCCATCTTGTCCTGGTGGTGACTTTAACCTACAGTAGAAGTGCCCATGTTTCTATATCATGCAGTTGTCTCTCTCCTTCAGACACTACTGACCTTGCCTGAGTTTCCAACCTACTGGTTTCTTACTAGTGGTGATTAGCTGAGGCCTTAAAATCCCTTTTTGTATTTCACATACACCTACAGCTAAACTGGTTCTGTGAATTCAGAAGAAAATGAATGGCTTTCACCACTTCTAGGTCTAGTGACACCAGCATTTTTCTTCAGCTTAGAAAAAACTGTTTTGGGACTTTTTCATGGCATTTTTATGTCACAAGAGTATTTATAAATGAAGCTATCTTACAAGATATTTTGTTATCAACAGGTTTATTAAGCTGATGCTTTCTCCCACTCTTACACACTCATAAGAAGTGTTGTTAAAATTTTACTCACCTGTCATGTATTGCAGCCTGTGTACACAGTCTTGGCTCAGAAACTGAGTAGTTGGGAAGCTGTACATTATAATCTACCACAACAGCTTCTCTTCGCAGCTGTGTATGTCATGAGTAAATACGGATGTTCTTAGCTGCAAAGTTAACAGATGCAGCAGTAGCACATGGGTTGTTTGGTGTGTGGAGCTCATCAGAGAGACATGCAAATGCCCTCCATAATATAAAATGTCACTTTCTCCAACATTTGTAAGAAAAATGGTAGTTCAAATGCCTTGGCTACTAGCTTCACATTGAGATCTTTGATATTTGAGCAAGCAGAACTCCTGTGGTGAGACTGTAGCTATAATATGAAGTTATTTGTCACAAGGGGATCAACCCAGTTCATTTACTGGAACTTTGTTGGGGGGGGGGGAGAAAAGAGGAACCAGAGACTAGAGTTATTTAATATTTTAGAAAAATACTGAATTATGTGATTCAAAATGTTAATGCTTTTTTTTCTGAATATTTTTTTGCAAATTTTTTCATTGGTTTTGCCAGCAGTATTATGCATTTCCAATAATGAAAAAGAAAAGGGACTGCAGATATTCTTAACTACTTATATCACTAAAGAAAATGATTTTGCTCCTGAGTATTTTCCAAGATGTAGAAAGAAAGGCCCTGCTTGAATATAGCCTGGAGGCTTGTCAAGAAAGTGAATGAGATTTCTTCTCAAAATAGTATGACTCTGCATAGCCAGGAGGGTTTCAGCTGTGTACATGTCCGTGTGTATGGTGAGGAAGCAAGTGGCCTCCCTGTTTCTGCCCATATGAACTCTTCACAAATGACACAATGGTTTTTATGAGCTCTGCTGGTTAAGAGCCCAGACATGCTGCTGGAGACCCTAAGAGCACTGCCTGGAACACCCATGGGTTCTGCTTTCTTCAGAAATGCTCCTGTGTCATCACTTTAGAAAGTAAGAGGAAAAGCACCCATGTGGTCACCTGCCTTTCCCAGAAAGTAAGGACTTCACAGTGTTAAAATACAATGCAGTGTCCACCAGCTTTTAGAAGAGGTCCAAACTGAGTACAACACAGGTTTGTGTGCTAAAGCGCTCAGTTCACATTAAGAAGTTATGACGGGAGTCAGAACATGCTACCTGTAGTGATGAAGGGATAACAGAGGGTTCTGGTGTTCAATTAGATTGCTCTTTTGTGCACTATTCCCTCTCTCTCTGGCTAATTACAGTTTCCTGAAAATACTGTTAACTTCTTGGAAATTCCAGAGATGACCGGTCAGCAGCACCAGATGAGATGGTTGTCACACCATGCTGTGCTTTCAGATGCTCCTAGATGGCCTTCATGTTCAGAAATCTAAAACTGGGTTCTCCAGTTGTACACTCAGTATTTATTTCTGTCATTTTTACATGCATTTCCTAGAAACCTTTTCTTATATCTACTGAAAACAAACACAGTGAGAGTGTAAGTTTGGCAGAAACATTAATTTCAAAATGGCTTGGAACTCTCAGACAAGTGTTCCCATTATCTATTTGCTGTTCATGATTTATATTTTTCCTTACAAATCCAATTCTATTATCTTTACAGCTTGTTCTGTTACCTCTCCTTGAACTTGCCCTTCATAATTTTCCAACTTGTTTGTTCTCTTGTCTACATATATTTTTCCATATCCATGTGCTCAAGCATCCTTGCTTACCATCTCTGTCTCTCTCTCTGTATGCTCCTGCCTATTTGACTATAGTGCAAAAGCACTAGGTAAAGCTTCCGAAAGTGTCCTCTCCAACTCTGACTCAGAAGAAATAAGAAAAAACGTTAAAGCATATTGGCACTTTCAAGAAGACATTTTATTTTCACTGGTGGTTCTACTTGGTGATTTAGCTAGTTTCACTGTTAAGTGGCAGTAAATCAAAGTGCTGTAATAGCTTACTCCAGTATGATCAATGCAAACTATAATGCTGAATTTAAGAACTAAGACTATTTTCTTAGGTGTAAAAAGTTGGTGGTTATGCATTATCTGCACCTCCTTTACAAAAAGCCGCACCTTTTGTTATGATCAAAGTTGTGCTGAGTCAGTGTTTTTGTGTAATACTTGGATATGTTTTGGTGAGATGTGGAAGCATGGTGTAAGTCTGCACCCGCAGCTGACCACCAGTTACAGAGACCACAGTAGGCAATCTATGTTTGGCTAAGAGAGGGAAGTTTTTTGATTTAAACCTGGCCATGAAACCGAAAGTGGACTCAGACTGTCTGAGGATCAGCTAAACAGTTTCTCATGCCAAGGACCAAAACACGACCAAAAATGGCAGGAAAATTCACCTCCCAAACCATGATTTTCTTTTCTTCCTCAGCAAGTGTTGTAACTACAAGGCACTGTGTAGGCACAAAAGTATTAAGTAACAGCAAAAATGTATTAAGTAGTAGTAAATTCAGTAGGATGGAAGAAATTACAGATACACTTGTGAAAGTGTGGATAGTGCAGTGATTAGGCACTGACCTACAGCTTCAGAAGTCTCTTTTCATACCCCTTCTCTCTCACAGATATCCTAGATAACCATGGACAAATCTCTTCTGCCTTTGTTCACAAAAAGATGGAGGCATCTATTGGATGTCTCCAAAACCTCTGCCCATCCCAGAATCCCTGCTTAGCTGCTGCCAAACTAATCACATTAAACTGTTCTGTCTTTTGTGAAGGTGCTCACAGAAGAGGCTCTTGTTCTTTTCACAAATAATCCATTTTTCATGCAGAACCTGATGCAGAGAAAATGATTCCTAAGACAGTCACATGGCCAGTAGGCACAGGGATCGAGTCAGGACATAGGGTTATGCCTACATATAGCTCTATTAATCTTTTACTTTGCCCTTTTGAAAGCCACAGCACTGCTTCATGGCCTTTAAGAGCCCTGAGGTTCTTAGGGAGCCACGTTTCCTAGGCAATGGATACTACAAACAGCAGAAAGCAAAGCTCCCTCCACTAAACAGAAGAAATGAGAAGAAATGAATGTTTGTCTTTTGTTTTCTTGCGGAGAACATTATCTGACCCAAATTATTTGTTGTCTATATTATCCTGCATCTCACTGAATGCTATGAACATGTGCACACCTTTAGATTTGTGAATGGTCCATTATGCTCAACTGTCTGTTTTTAGTTTCTTTATCCCAACCGTCATGAACAATATTACATTTTCAGAGGAGTCTGTGAGAAGATAATCCCAGGAAATGTTGTCCTCTGCCAGACCAACATTGTGAAAAGTAACAGTCATGACTTTTTCATAAATAATGAACTAACTTGTTGTGCAGCTTTTTCTTGTTGGAACTAATTTCACTTTACATTTGTTTTTCCCCTTCTTCTGTGGGATACTGAGATCCAAATGACTAAGCTTAAAACTGTGTCTATCCAGTATGATGTCATGCTATGTAACTACATTGTGTTACTCAGAGGAGAGATGTGTGGGAGGACTTTCAGTGTCTGCTTTATTAATATTCATGTCCCTCTGGATTTATCTGAGAATTTCTGAAACAGATAAGAGTTTGTTGTCATTTACAAAAAATGTTATGACTTCTTTACTTGGGCCTTGAGCAATGAAAGGAGGCTGTATAAAGGAGACAGGTGAAACGGTTCACAGCTATAAGTGGCTGCATTGTATGGCTGTGACTTAGATGCATATAAGCACTTTATTCCTGGTGGTACAAGAGCACTTCAGGGATACATCATTTTGCCCCCTGTGAAGTATTGCAGTCACTTCTGAAACCAAGGAGGGTCCGCAAGGCAGAGAGAGTGTGCATCCTGTGGTAAGTGGTGGGTGGTGGGAAGAGGCAGTCCTGCCTTCGAGCACTGTGATGGCTCAGTGCATCTGTGGGAAGTGTCTGGGGACCTCCTGGTGCCTGGGTGGCACTGCCAAGGGCTACCTTACAGACCTTTTCTGAAAGTAGAATCAGTATACAACTCTCTGATAGAGGACTTGCATGCACCAGTAACTGTCCGGGACTCAGCCATATGGATGTACACCACAGGTAGACTATGACACTTCTTTCTGGAAAAAGTCTTCTGCTCCAAGAAATGCTAGATTTCAGTAGGGGAAGGAAAACAATTGGTGGGTGTATGGTAGGACAAGAGGAAAGACTTCAACATAGGCTAGTGCTTAGATTGGCACTTCAGTGTTTCCTCCATGAGAATGTTGTTTACATGATGAGAAAAAGGTCTAGAAATAAAAATGAATATATTTTAAGCTCTATGTCAGAACTGGGATTCTTTGATGTATCAGAGGATTTTGTTTTTCCTGGTTTTTACATCTTCAGATGTATTTGAAAACTATAGTTCCTTTGGTTATTGAGGGATAGATCTCAGCAATAAGGTATTGGATATCTGGGTATTTATTTACACCTAAAAACTTCTGCATTAGAACTCTCAGTTCAGCACTTTGAAAGAAGCAAATTCCATTAATAACTCTAAATATAAGATTAATTGACATCACTGAATAATTTTCTTGTTCTTATAGAGCATCATAGTCCACAAAGTGCATTTCAAAAGCATTTGATCTTTGCTTATCCCTTTTTAAAAATATATACACCATGGGATTAAAGGTGTGAGCAAGCATGGAACTGCGAAGTACATTAAGGTGTGCATTTACAGTGTGCCAGCTACTCCTTGGGAACTGTCCGTGTATGTGTTCCTACAACACAGTAAATGTCAGGGAGCGTATGGCTCAGAGGTACGGGTGAAGGACCTTACGTTTCGTGAACAGCATTGGAAGGCAGGAGCATGCACCAAGCACTCACTGCAGAACAGTGAAGCCACTGAGAACTACCACCACCGATTATACTGCAGTAGCTCATTCATTTGCTTTTAAGTCTTAATTTCCTAACTGAACACTGCCACTTTTAGTAAAGCTTTCCGTCCTCATGTCCTATTAGTATGAAAGAAATAAAGGCTCACACTTTAACAGCTGGAAAGAGTTCAGCTTCCAAATAGGGGAAAGTGGAAGTTCACATCCATGTCAGGTAAGGAGATAAGCCACAGGGATCTGCGCTGTAGTCTTCTTTTTCTGTCTTAGGCTCACTTGTGAAACAGGGAATATAAAACAGTGGTTTTGCTAAGGCATGCCCTCCAAATTGCAGCTCACACAGCAATAAGTTTCCCTAGCTGAAGGAACTCTGCTGAATCACAAAAGTGCAGGGCAAGAAAAAAAGAGTCCAGGGCTCATCCAGGTTGATGTCTAACCTGACAGATGTCTAACCTGTTCAAAGAAAACCCTTCTTTAGTGTCTTAGTAAAAACACCTAAAGCAGCCTTTATCACTGTTTTTCACCGCACTTACAGATTAAAAGACCCTTTTTCTAGTCTTCCTTGCTGTAACTTAAGGCTATTTTCCCCTGGTAGTTCTCACAGGACACACATGTGAGCTGATGACCAGCTTCATGAGTTTAAGTTCAAACCTCTGTAACTCCAGATCCTTTATCAGTGTACTGCTGACCAATCACTTATTTTCTCTTTCAAACTTGTGCATTTCATTTTGCTTCTTTAATTGCAGCCCCTTGCTGTTCTCTTTGCTGAATTTTATCCTGTTGATTTCAAATGACCTCCCCTGTTTCTGGGGATCCTTTTGAGCTCTGATCCTGTCTGCGAAAGAGCTTGCTTTTCCTCCCATGATCATGTTTTTGGCAACTCTGACAAACGCTAAGTAGGACTGCATCATACAAGTTGTTAATGAAAGTTTTGAACATGACAAGATGTAGGACCAGCCACTGTAGTTGACCTGCCCTCCTTTCTGATGATATTAGCAGTTTGAATGTTCAGGTATATTGTTTTCCTATAAAATGCTAGTGCTGCTACAGTTATTATTTATTATAGTCAATTGCTATTTTCATGCTTGTGCCATACAGATTGCTGCAACCTGAGCCCTTTTGTGTCAAGCAATGTGCAGACACTAAACAAAGTGATGCTCATGGACTGAAAGAGCTTGCATTTTAGGTACAAAAAAGGCAACAGATTGATAAAAGCTGTGAGGGCACCACAGAATGAAATTTTCTGCTTCAAAATGGTTTCCAAACAATTGCATGCTCAGTAAGTAGAACACTGTTCTGAAGTAGTGCTCTTCAACCTGGAGAGTCAAAGTGCCTGAATATGTCACCAAAATTTCATTTTTTTCACAGAAACAATGTGTATTGTTTAATTGTCTGAAGATTCTGCTTCTGATGTGCAAAACCAAATATGTTCTCTCAGATTTCACAATCATCATTTCGTTTTAAGCACACATTCACTGAATTTGTGCCTATGTTGAGATTTTATAAACGGCTGCAGCAAGCCAGCTGCATCATTCAGTAAAGAAGGGCATTGTAGAATTAATCTTGACATACCTTATCTTCCATTGGTGAACCTTGTCCTTGTTCTGGGAGGGCAGGCACACTTTACATATGATCTCTGTAGGAGCCATGTAATGTTTTTATTACCTTTTTATGATGCTGGTGAATTGGGTTTGTTCTTTTGTGCCTGTTTCACGTGACTCTACCACAAGTGTGTCTGGTTTGTTTTATCCTGCTCTCTTAAGGAAATGAGGCTTTTGTGGTTGCAACTACTGTGTGCCATCCAACCCCCATTAACCACTTGGGTACCTACCTGTAAATCAGCTAATGTGAAAGATTGGTAGTGCTGTTGAAGACATTGGAAAGTATAAATGTTTGGTGAAAGTAGGCAGCAGGCAAAGAAGGTAAGATTATATTGTTACTCTTGCTGAGGGAAAAGCATCAGCTTGAGCTTAATTTAACCCTTAGCAGGTAATGACAGATGACAGCCAGGCTAGGGACACTGCAGCCATGGGAAAAGCTTGAGTCTGACCTGTCACCAGTTAGACCATTGAGACTGCAGTAACATGACAAAATCCACTGGAAAGCAGGTTTTGCTTGTTCTCCTGCATATAGAACAGCTTGTTATTTCTGGCTTTTATGTATATTTGAGTAATGTAACATTCTGTAGCCTTTGTGAAGGCTACCAGTTGCTAGCTCAGGGCCAGGAAGCAGAGAGACTCCTGCAAAGAAGCTTGAACCCTGTGTTAACAACCACCATGCATCCAGTTGGAGATACCAAAAAGGAAAACAAGTCAAAGAAGTTAAGGCGCCTGAAAGGATCAGATACATGAATAAGTAGAAGCAGCACCTGCTCCTAAGCAAGACCTCCACACACCTTGTTTGATGAATGATGCCAGCACTCTCCCTCCTAGTAAAGGCTGTCCACCAAAGGGACACAGCCAGAATGGAAAGACTGTCTCAACTTTTGAGAAGGGAAGGACTAAGGAGGAAACGTGAACTCCCAAGTTAAAAAAAACACATCAGGGCTCAAAGGTTGCTCCAAGGAATGACTACAGCTTGAGGAAGTCACTGAGCACAGGTGCTGGCACAAAACAGAAGACAGTGAACTGTGATCTGGAAAAACCAAAGTTCTCTTTTTTATTTAAAGTTAGATAGGACATAGGCAGGCACAGAACCATTCTGAAGTATTTTGAAAAGTTGTTCTCAGAAGAAGAAGAATCTCCATGCATATTACCCTTGGCACTGTTGCCATTGCCACTGAAAAGTGAGCAAAATTTTTGAGATAGGTAGCTTTCTGCTGGACCTGGATGGAAGGCTATAAATCACTTCATGTAGCCTACATGACAGCCTGTTTTGTCACTGCATTGGCAGACACTTTTTTTCCATAAGCAGAATAGCTTGCCTTGAAGGCAAGCTGGTATGGCTGTTCCCTCTGAGAAATGGAAAGCCACATTTATGTGCAAATAACAGTGAGAGGAGAGTAAAATTTTCATATGGAAGATGATTTCCATCCATTTCTGGCATGGTGCAAAAGATAATACTCCCCATTGGCAAGAAAAAGAATTGTATTCTCCTTGGAAAAAAACCCAGCCTGAGCTGGGTGTGCTAACTATGGTCTTTGCTATGTGAAAAATAATGGAAATTTCTCTGCTGCTCTTGAATAGAAAATGTGATGAAATGTTAATCATTTCATATTGTCTTGCTGGAACTTGTTAGATTTTGGAGAAGGAATATAAGCAATGAATGCAAAGATGGGCATGATCATTTTAGTTCTGGAATTTGTTTTGCATATCTAATTCTCAAGGAGGGAAAATAGCCGTACATCTGACAGAGTTTTTCATGTGAAAATGTGCCTACAACTTTTTTCTGCTGGTTTGGGAAATATACTCTGTTGGGTTCTGGCAAAATGCATAGCATGAAACTAATCATTTTTTGCAGAGTAGCAATATAAAATAAAATCCTGGCCCTGCCTTAAATACTAGGAAGGGCACGAACTGCCAGAATCTAACAGAAGCTGGGTGGCTCACACATCCATGGCTCTATACGGTCCTGAGTGAATAGTGGAAAGAGCATTTGGTATAGATGTGTATGTGACATAACCAGTAACATGTTGCTACTGTACTGCTGAGGTCCAATCATCCAATATAATAATGTCATTGTACAGTCAGGTTTGGGGGTGTTGCCCCTTGAGTCAGCAGTATTACTCAGTGTGAATAACAGTGGCAGGATCAGTCCCAGAATGTGGTCCAGATTATGACTGGTGAAAAATGCTGCTTGTTACAGGAGGGTTGCTTTTTCACTGGAATGGACCATCGGAGGCAAAAGGAAAACTAGAGAAAATGTGGGCCCACTACTGAATGAGACAGGGGCCATGGTGACAGATGATGCAGAGAAGGTGAAGTTACTGAACACCTTCTTTGCTTCAGTCTTTAGTGCTCAGGCCAGCCCTCAGGAGTCCCAGACTTTACAGGTATCAGAGAAAGTCTGGAGGAAGAAGGACTCTCCCTTGGTTGAGGAGGATCAGGTTAGAGATCTGTTAAGTAAATTGGACATCCACAAGTCCATGGGTCCTGATGGGATGCACCCGCGAGTGCTGAGGGAGCTGGCAGCAGTCATTGCTGGGCTGCTCTCCATCATCTTTGAAAGGTCCTGGAGGACAGGCGAGGTGCCTGAAGACCAGAGGAAAGCCAATGTCACTCCAGTCTTCAAAAAGGACAAGAAGGAAGACCTGGGAAACTACAGGCCAGTCAGTCTCCCCTCCACCCCTGGAAAGATGGTGGAACAGCTCATTCTGGCCATCATCTCAAAGCATCTGGAGGAAAAGAAGGTTATCGGAAGTAGCCAACACGGATTCACCAAGGAGAAGTCATGTCTGACTAATCTGATAGCCTTGTGTGATGGCATGACTGGATGGATAGATGAGGGGAGGGTAGTGGATGTTGTCTACCTTGACTTCAGCAAAGCTTTTGACACTGTCTCCCACAGCATCCTCCTAGGCAAGCTTAGAAGTGTGGGTTGGATGAATGGACGGTGGGGTGGATTGAAAACTGGCTGGCTGATAGAGCTCAGAGGGTTGTGATTAGTGGCACAGAGTCTAGTTGGAGGTCTGTGACAAGTGATGTTCCCCAGGGGTCAGTACTGGGTCCAGTCCTGTTCAACATATTCATCAATGACCTGGCTGAAGGGGTAGAGTGTAGCGTCAGCAAGTTTGCTGATGACACAGAACTGGGAGGGGTGGCTGACACACAGGAAGGCTGTGCTGCCATTCAGCGTGACCTGGACAGGCCGGACAGTTGGGCAGAGACAAACCTCATGAAGTGCAACAAGGGCAAGTGTAAGGTACTGCACTTGGGGAGGGATAACCCCATGGACCAGTACAGATTAGAGGCTGACCTGCTGGAAAGCAGCTCTGTGGAAAGAGACCTGGGAGTCCTGGTGGACAACAGGATGACCATGAGCCAGCAATGTGCCCTTGTGGCCAAGAAGGCCAATGGCATCCTGGGGTGCATCAAGAGGAGTGTGGCAAGCAGGTTGCGGGAGGTTATCCTCCCCATCTGCTCTGCCCTGGTGAGGCTGCACCTGCAGTACTGTGTCCAGTTCTGGGCTCCCCAGCTCAAGAAGGACAGGGAACTGCTGGAGAGGGTACAGCAGAGGGCTACAAAGATGATTAGGAGACTGGAACATGTTTCTTCTGTGGAAAGGCTGAGGGACTTGGGTCTTCTCAGTCTGGAGAAGAGAAGACTCAGAGGGGATCTCATCAATGCCTATAAATATTTAAAGGGAGGGTGCTGGGAGGATGGGACTGGTCTTTTTTCAGTGGTGGCTAGTGATTGGACAAGAAGTAATGGGCACAAACTCAAACATAGGAACTTCCATCTAAACATGAGGAGGAACTTCTTTACTTGGAGGATGGCAGAGCACTGGAAGAGGCTGCCCAGAGAGGTGGCAGAGTCTCTGACTCTGGAGACATTCAAAACCTGCCTGGACCCCATGCTGTGCAACCTGCTGTAGGTGACCCTGCTCTGGCAGGGGGGTTAGTCTAGATGATCTCCAGAGGTCCGTTCCAACCCCTGTCACTCTGTGATTCTGTGATTCTATGTGAAGAGGCAGCGACAGCTTTAGTAAAGATGATGCATAGGCTGTGACAGATTAAGAGGTCTGCTTGAGAGTTATTTGGTTTCCTGACTCAAGATCTGAAAGTATCTTTAACACAAGGCAAAAAACACCAATGGCCCTGCTTCTTTTTTTTATCTTCAGATTTCCTGGATGATGCAGCAAATTGCACGAGGCATTTTCTCTTACGCAACTTTATGTCAGGTTATACAGCTAATGCAGCCTGATGTAATTATGCTGGCATATGCTGAAAGGTAAACAAGAGGAAACTCATGTTTCTGAACGGCAAGACATCATAGAAGAAATCTTAGTGCTTTTTTTTTTTTGGTGCAGTTTTGTTGGTTGGCAGAGAACAAAGATCAAGACTTTATGTTGACAAAGCTGTAAGACGTGGGAGGTGATGACATTGGAATGACTGGGCAATTATACAGTCATGGCCAGCCCGAAGTGCAGAGACGTTTTGCCCCACAGCATTGAGAGATCAGTATCACTGAGACTACTGCTGCCTTCCTATGTCTCACCCCCTGCCCCCGAAAAATGAAAACGGGGACCTGCTTGCTAGATGGGACTTCAGTGCCTGTGTTTTTCTCAGGGCCAGAACTTAAGACCGGCCATCCTAAAAGCTCATGAACCACTTAATTACAACATTCATGACATTTCTGTGGATGGAAACACTCTTTACGTGTCTAGGTATGTCTGTCCTACTCGATATGCTTTCTACCACCCTCTGTTCCCCTGACTGTCTTTCATTCTTGCTCGCTTACTGGCCTTCTCCAGATAGCCTGACAATGAGTGCTTCTAGCTTTGTGCTTTTTTGTACAGAACAAAACTGCTGAAGTTAGAAGCCATGTTATTTTCTTGCAGCAGCAACAAACTGTTCTATAACTTTTTCTACTTCATATCCACCTTTAGCCCTGTTAGACACATGTGTTTGTTCTAGTAGAAGAGAAATGCGGTAGAAGCTGTATGACCTGCTCATTCAAGAGGCTGAGTAAAATACAGGACAGCAATCAAGAAATTAACCTGAGTGATTACTGGAGAAGGTATTCAGTCACATATTACATGAGGTGCCGTTACTCACAGTTTGCAGTATCAGTGATCCAAGTACTTTATATAAATACTGATGAAAGCTAATTTTGGTGTTCTTTCTAGCAAGTTCTATTTTCGGGTACACTTATCCAGCTGGGGAAGGAAATTTGAATCTTGCCAAAGGCTAAATTAGTGTTGGCTGGGTCGTCTGTAATGTGTAGCCCCAGGGTTGACAGGGTTGCATACCTTTCTTTGAAAGGGTACGTTTCAGCCTGACATTTTCAGTTTCTTGAGTTTGTGGATCTTCTCAAATATGTTACATACAGAGAAATAACAAGTTGCATAACTAAATCTCAAGAGTTGGGTCACACATAATAGGCAGAAAGTTTCCCACGAAGCTCCATTTCAGGGCCAGACATTTCAGGGCCAGACTGGTACATACAGCTGCTGGGACTGACTTCAGGCAGGGAGTCACAGGACTTCCTCATGTTATACAAAGTTCAGGCAGCCTATTTTTAGGCCAGCCTTTGATTTAATAGTGTAGGAATTACTATTGTTTGTGAGCTTGCATCATACAGATGTTAACAGGTGTATCAGGAACATGTATGTTGCTTTCCCCTCCCAGCATCACAAAGGCGTGCTTGCCTGTTTACATGTCCTTACCTTTCTCTGGTAAAATCTCCTCTCCTGTATCTCTGCTGTATCCACATCCCTAAAAGATGTATGGATATAAATCTATCCCAAATGCTCTTTCCCTTTCACATCCAGGATCAGGTACCCGTCTCGCAAAGCATTTGACTCCATGGTCCTTCTCATGCCAGCAGCCTCGAGGCAGGAAGCATCCCAGGGTACAGGTGGACTGTGGTCCCCTCTCTCACTGTGCTGCCCTGCACACAGCTGCCAGCCCTCCTCTCCCACTTAACAGAAGATAATGTTTAGAAACTGGAATCTCATAGAAAATTCTCTAAGAATAATGCTAAAGTTGGAACATTTCTTCAAGTGGGCACTGTTCCTGGACAAGGGAGCCCAATGCCTGGCTGCTTAGTACCCCCCTCCCCCGCCCCACCCTGCTGCTGCTCTTCCCTTTCTGCTGGCATAAATGCTCATATAAGCCATACCGTTAGGCTTCCCTCTGTGGGCACTGTTGAAAATTGGTTCTTGAAGTCTGTATAAAACATAGTCTAAACCAAAATTTCTGTCTTATATGAAACAGGAATGCATTTCCCTACCAAACAGGGAAAAAGTTAAAAACAATGATGTTTATTGTGGAATGAAAAGTTCTGATTGAATGATTTATAATTAAAATGCTTCAGTTTAGTCTGTTGAATGTGTACCAACACATGTCATTTTAAGTAATTTCAAAAATTAAACCACACTTCCCAAGAGGAATTTTTTTCTCTCAGCAGTTGTCATTCACATGTCTTGCACCCTTATTTTCTCCTGTGAGTTGGATTGTCTGTAAGTCTGCATTTCCCAAGACATAAAATGGCCTACTTGCCCACTATGGTTGATGTTTATGAAAATTTTTGATTTTCTGAAAACTGTATTTTCTATTGAAAACAGAGTTCCTGACCATGTTTATTAGTCACCCCCTCAGACACCTTCAGAGTCTTTACCCACAGACTCTTTTTTCCCCTTCTCTCTTACTGTCTCTTAATCTTGTGCATGGTTTTGTTTTCTGTGGAGGCCATGTCTTCCTAAGCACCCATGGTGATGTACCTGCTGTCCTGGAGGAGGAAATCACATATCATTGTTATTGTTGTTATTTGGTCTTGCATTGTTACGGGATGTTGCCTACATTCAGTATTCCACTAGCATGTCTGAATGCTTTCGCCTGCCTCTTTCTTAATTCAGGAAGAGTGCAGTGGGTGTCTTTCAGGACTGAAGGTTGAGCATATTATAGTCATAAAAAATAATATTTCCGCAAGGTTTGAGTCTCCCCTTCCCTTCAACAAATCCTTCCACCTCAGTTGTTTTTTTGTTTGGTTGGTTGTTTGGTTGGTTTTTTTTCTTTTTTACATCTGGTTTTCTCTATTGGATAATTCTTCAAGAGACTGTGAAAAGGGGCTGGGCATGCCCAAGTGCACTGGAGAGCTAAGGAGCAAGCATCCAATTCTCTGGTAGTTCCCCACTGCCTGAAAACCCATGTGGCCAGTTCAGTTTTCTGTTCAGAGACTGAGCAAGTCAGCTTTGCTGAGGGACAGGGTGGTGCAGCCATAGCTCTCAGTCCCTGAACAGCAGGGTGGGACAGGCTCAGTGCCCTGCACTCCAGGCACTCTGCCACACGAATCCCCTTTCCCGTTCATCTCTGGAGAAGGATGCTCCTCTTTGGGCTCTTTGGCTCGAGCATTGCCACAGCCTCGAACAGGGTCAGTCTTTCTGTAGAAGGACTTGTAGAGGTGGCCTAGGAGGCCCAAGGACAAGTCCCTGTGCAATCTACAGCAGGCAAGGGCTGGTACGGATGTCCTGGAATCAGAGTTGCCTGAAGGTGGTAAAAGGGTTCCTGCTCTTTGGCTCTGTATGTCACCTGCCAGCTGGCAGGTCAGCACTGCACACTTAATTTCACTGCTTAGGTTGGGATGTGGGACTTTCTTTCCCTCCTGGTGTGTTGGCTTTGCTGTGGGGCTTGCAGCCAGGGACTGCACCACCCAGCAGGACCCCAGTGTGTTTTGCAGGTGACGCCTGGGTCACCCACCACAACACAGGATCAGGTTGGGAAACCCCATTTGATGGTAGTCCGTGCCATCACATATGTTTGGAACATGTTGATGAACTGACTATTTCTGCTCCTGTTATTTCTCTGGCATGTTTAGAATTTGCAGATTTCTTGTTTTCTCCCCTTTTCCAGCTCTTAGAAGTGTATGGGAACCAATTCACTAGCTGCCTCTGAAATTCTCACAGCTGCTTTTGATTACTCACAGTTTCCCTAAAAGTTATTTTTAAGATTCTATTTTTGCCAACATTTGATATTCACACCCAATTCTTAACTTAATTAAGAGCTCCACCCTGAAGTAATTTGAAATACATTCCATTCTAGGTGTTATCATACCAAGATCATATGTCTAGTCTCCCTCTGCAAAAGCTAGTATAAATTCCAAGACACGGTTATGCTGACATTAACTGAAAATATTTCTATGACCTATGTATAAGCTGAACCTTTTCACTTGTTCATATAGGATGTAGTAAACCTATCTTCTTGTCACAGGGGGGAAAAATTATTTCTCTTCCAACCACTTACTTTGCATTATACAGAAGCCTGCATAAATAAAACCTGTAGCAGGCAGCTGCATTCTCACACCTATCTGTCTCAGCTTATTACACTTTCACTCTGTTAATTAGTGTAATTAATTATAATTAAAGAGTCATTTTCAAGTGATACATCAAATAGCATATCTGCCAGCATTTTCTGAACCTCCAGTGGCCTTGTCCTTACTGTGTCAATACCAAAAGTTGCTGTGCAGTCAGTGTAGATGATTTAATGTCTGTAGTTTTCACCCAGATGCGTAATACCTTATGGAATTTTGGTTACATCTGCACGCGATCTGACCGCGGTTTGGGAGGTCCTGGAGCTACTGCTGGTGGGCTTCTACACAAGAGCCCATGGAGAACTGGGTGGCTGTGCGAATACACCATGGTATGGGCACATTTATTTGAAGTTTGATTCAACTGTGCAGTTTGTGTTGCAGAGCTGGGTGTTTTCTTTCCTCCTGCAACTTGTGCCCACTGAGCTAACCTGGGATGTTTGAAATAGCAGCTGTCCTCCTGGCTGAGCTGACACTGCTCTGCAGCCCTCACTGAGGGATGGCTTCGCAGCTTTTCCACCTCCTTGTGCCCCTCTGACAGTACTGCAGCTCTTGAGGTCCTTCTCGAGACACCACTTGGGGCTGCCGTGCCTCTGGGCCCTGGCCTTACCCATTTCTGGCTACATGCTGCTCTTTCTGTGCAGAGCCATGACCCCTATAAAAGCTGGCATCTGCACCTTTCACAGCCTATCCTCCTGTTTATGATGGTCCCATCATAAACACTTTTATAGCATGGATTTCCCTGCAGGACTGTCTCTGTTGAGAAGCTAGTTGCAGCATTGTTTGTCTTCCTTTGTCACCCTTGCGATCATGCCTCTTGGCCTGCTGTAGTGAGCAAACATCTCTCTTTCAAACTGACACTTTGACCTTTCCCAGTTTCAACTGCTGCTGTTACAGCTTTTGATTTGGGAAACCTGTGCTGAATGAGTCAGTGAAGTTGCTGTCCCAGGCCTTGCATATACTTCAGCCAGTCTTTTTTCAGTGGTGATTGGACAAGAAGTAATGGGCACAAACTCAAACATAGGAACTTCCATCTAAACATGAGGAGGAACTTCTTTACTTGGAGGATGGCAGAGCACTGGAAGAGGCTGCCCAGAGCGGTGGTGGAGTCTCTGACTCTGGAGACATTCAAAACCCGCCTGGATGCCGTCCTGTGCAACCTGCTGTAGGTGACCCTGCTCTGGCAGGGGCGTTAAGACTAGATGATCTCCAGAGGTCCCTTCCAACCCCTTGGTGATTCTGTGATTCTGTGATTCAGCCACAGCTAAATAAATTTCCTGATGGGAAGTTGGTTTCTTCTTGCTCCTCACGTTCTTGCTGGGGACTACTGCCTCTGCCTCCTCAAATACCTGCTGGTCATCACCTGCCTCCCTTCAATTTCTCTTCTAGTTCACCCTACATTTAATGGAAGAAAAGGAACTGAAATGAGGATGTTCAAGAAAATGCAGAGAAAAAACAGGTTGAAGTGGAACATCAATAGGAAACCATGAAGACAAGCAAGCAATGCATAGGGTGGAGAAAATGTTTTCTTCTGAGACAAATAATTAAGGAAGTATCTCTCTAAAGGGTTGCTCATGACCTGTCCCTGACATAATAGCAGTTTTCTGTTCACTGAGTTCTGAGAATATCCTGATTTGGAAGGGACACAAGAGGATCATCAAGTCCAACTCCTGTGCTCTTGCTTAGCTGTTGTTCAGTTAAAACATATTTTGGGAACTGTTGGACCAATTAGTATTTATTTAGAAGGAGAAGAAGGAAATGCTCAGTGAACTGTTTCACAGCTCCAGCAACCACTGGGCATAGGCTAAACAGCCAAAGACTGTGTCTTTTCCTGCTTCAGATCTCCTTCAAATACTGTCTCAAATCCTCCGAGATGCAGAAAGTCTGTAGCTAAAATTGTTTTTACCAGTGAAAGAAAGAAAAAAATAATTGTGGAAGCAGTACAGTCTTTCAAGGGTTCGTATTCTGGCTCCATTTGCAGAAAAGGGTGCAGATCTGTCTGTGACCTCCCTATTTGTCTGACAGTGGCACATGCTATGAACAGATGTTACCTTTCATTGAGGAGACACACTTTAAGAGGCAGATTTTAAACAATGGTCTCTATTTTTACAGCAGCAAATGTGAGCATCAGGAAATGCAGGAGCTTGACATCAAGTAGACATCTAAATACGTGATTGTGCCTGCAGGCAAAGTACTCAGACATTTAAATTATAGGAATTGCATCATAGTTATTTGTGGGTACAAAAATGGATAGGTAAAGCATGATGAAAGCCCAGATTCTGAGGTATTATTTTGACTGCATTTGCCTGTTGGAGATTCTCTTGTTTTTACCATTCCCACGTTACTCAGTGGGAGCTATAGCCCTCATAAATATACAGAAACATTGTGTAAGCCATTGCATCAAAAGACTGATAAAGCTAAAGCTATAATATTCCCCTTGCTTTGCAGGAAAACTCATTCTTTCTTAATGGCCAGTCAGTGGTATTTGTCCCTTAAGGAGGATATCCGCAGTGGGAGGAGGAAAATGCACTGCGTGCATTAATAATACTGCATGTAGTTCAGACATGATACCTGCATGGAGTCCCACAGACCTTTCCAAAAATGTCCTGGGATGACTGGAGGGTACTGCTTCAGCTGCATTCTGCTTCCTCATCTTTTTATTTTCACTGAAGCTGAAACCCCCTTGCATTCATTGGTTTTCTGGCCTGTGCTCATTAGCTGTCCGTACTGTCTAGTGTGCTGACTAGGCTGCCTTCCTTCACTGTGCTGCTCATACCTCATCTTTGTAAAACACAAAGTGTATCCACTTAAGTTGGTAACTGTCCTGGTAACATTTGACAGTGATGTGGACTTCATATCAGAAAAAAGCTAGCTGATTTACTGTAGAGAGGAATGAAGAGTAAACTAATGTCACTGATCACTCATCCTACAACGCAGTGAGGTGCCATGGGCCATTTGCAACAGAAATGCATGGGCACTTGCCGAAAGTGTCATGGTACCTTTAGTCATATCAATACCAAGAAAGAACCGAGCAGTCCTGCCCTCTGTGAGTGTGCTTCTGTCTGAAGCATTGGTGTATGCACCGTGTTCAATAAGCGTTGCTGGCTCCTCAGCAGGTGGTCCTTTTAGGTACAGGGCTGATGTCTGATGCTAGGGAATGGGATTCATCCTCCAGGTGAATGATGGCATGTTGCCAAGCCATACCGCAGACCTCAGTGCATCACATCTACCATTACCGATATATGATCACCTTCAAGTGAATCGAATTATTTGTGTTCTCTGTGTACTGTAAGATTTCTGGTTCCATTTAGAAAGAGAAAGCAGGAGCACTGTGAAAGAGCTAGCAGAGCCTTCTCCTGTCTCCTCACCTTGCCTCACCTCACTCCTCTTCCCCTCTTTAAAATGCATGTCATTTTATGTCACAGACTAATTCCTCCTAAGGTCTGGGGGGTGTCTGGGTTTGCAAAAGATGTTTTCTTTATTGACTAGGATAGCTTGATGGGGTGGAAGCAACCTCTGAGATGATCTGTTAGAGAGAGTATAATAAGTGCAGTCAGCGCTAGCAAGACCAGCAGGGGGAAAGAATAAACTCAAGGTAGGTAATCAATGTTTTGTGTAGGTGTTAAAATTGTCTGATTACTAATGACTCATGAGTAGTAATGTGAAAATGTCCTACTCCTGAAGGTAGCAATAAATACATTAAGTAAAACCAGCTTTTTCTGAATGTTGTGGTTTGTGATGTCAGGGCAGGTACCTCAGTCAATGCTGAGATAATACGAAGTAAAATAATGACTCTGAAGAATTCATAAGAGATGAAATAAGACTGCACTGATAAGCTCCAGCTGTCTACAGCAGCACAGGTGAAGAGTCACCAGATGCAGCTTGGTTTTCTCATTGCTAAATCTGGTCAGTTCTTTGTTTTGTGAGGATTGCATTATTTCCCAGCTTTAACCACTTTTGATGCTGAATAGTAGTGTGGACATTGCAACTAATAGGCACTTGTGGGACTGCACGTCAGAAATCAGTCTTTGCATTCATTTGTTTGCTGTCCTACCTCTTGGGTAGGATTTTTAATGCACCTAGTTCTGTGAGCTGTGTAGTACACATTGTGTGATGCCGTGGCAGCCAAGGCTGTGTGGCCAAGGCTGGGCGCAACTGGAATGCAACTGCAGTGGTGACAGGGGTTTTGCAGCAAATCAGCCTCCCTCCTGTCCTATCCTGCAGGAGATTTGCAATATGCATGGGAATAAGGAGGTGCCAATGGAGGGGCTATATCTTATTTACCCCATCTCCCTTAGGAAATCTATCCTGTTAAGTGTGTCAGTGTTAAGGTATTTTTCTTTTGTCTTTGCTAAGCAGTTTCTGCTGTATTCATAAAACTGAGGCTGCATCACAGAATGAGAATAGTAACACAGTGAGGTAATTTTTTTTTTTTTAATTAAAGAAACTGCCTGTACTCTGAAGATTTTTTTCCTTCCCTTCAGATATGTTCCATGTAGTTTGATTGTTGCTTAGGTTACAGCAGTTGCGTTGCTTTCTTAGACAAGCCAAATAATACCTCATCTTTTTTTTTTTAAAATGTTTTGAGAAGAAACTACATGGCTTTATATGCAATCTTAAGCTTAACTGACAGTCAGTAGCATTAAGGGTAAGTTTAGATACAAGAAATCCAGTGCAATATCTCTGGCCATAAAGTGCTGCTTCAGTTCAACTAGTTGCTGTATCAAAGTTTTGTTAATAAACAGCAGTCCTGCATTACTATTCTACACTCAGGAGCTCACCTGGATTTGGAGTTGCTTCATTGGCCAAACAAGTGTCTTAATGACATTCAAAATAAGAGTAGCTCAAACTATATAATAAAAGCTGTCTAGAAGCCTTACGGATTTCCAACAGGTATTTGATATGGCAGCATCATGCAAACTGCTCTTATCTTGTGTTTACAGGTTCTACCATCTGATTGCACTGGGTTTATACACCCAATAAAGCATGCACACCGCACACTCCAATAACTTACAGAACAACAAGAGGAAGTAGAGGTGACACAATAAGACTTAGCTGCAAATGAGACAGATAGATGATAAACACACTTTGCATACAAAACAGCAAAGCAGGCACCAGAATATTTTCCAGAGGGCTGTGTAATTCATGAATAATGAGTGGAAGAAAACTTAGATGAACGCATGTGCCTGAGATATGCAAGTGTGTCACTTGCATCTGTGTTGCTTGCAAGGCAAGCCCACCTGGTGTGTAGAGCAGGACACAGCCCTGTCTGCATCCCCTCCCTTGCTCCTTGCCGCGCTGTAGGAAGTGTTGCCCAGATGTGCCTTTCTCTCACCTTCCTCATATTCCCACTCCACTTCTCACACACTGATGTGGCACCTTACAGTACTTATCCTACTTCTGAACCCAGGTGAGAGGAAAACCAAGCTCCTTCCTGAAATAAATGTCTACAGCAGCCGAAGCAACTATCTTGCGCACAGATTGTGAGGAGGCTGGGGAGGGAAGTCATCCGGGCAGCTGCAACTTTTTGGGTCTGAATGCATACGTTGTTAGAGGAAGCTTATGTGGAGGTACATATATGTACAAGTTTCTGCATGTGTTTGGGTGAGTCTGAGAGAGACAAGCACAATCAAAAGATGCAGAAACACCACCAAAGTGCAGAGAGAAAGAGAAGCCAGTGGAGAAAAGCTGAAATTTTGGGTGTGATACCAGCCGCAAAAACACCTGGGACTCTGGACAAAGAGACTGCTTTTTATTTTTGGATTTCTAGTGCCCTGAAGGAAATTGTACATTGCACAGCTCCTTTTCAAATACATAAGGTTGCGACCATACCTGATTCATTTTCCAGTTCTCCTCCTGGTGGAAAGAATTTGCAAAATCTTGAGCATCAAGAGCCTGGCTCATGCATTCAGACATTGATGAAAGCTTTGAGTGTTGTCTATTGATAAAATAGTGAAAATTCAAAGGCTGGATTAATTTAGTTGAGAAAGTTGATTGCAAGTCTCATGGGACAAGGTTTTCATGTGCAATTTCTCATAAATATTGCAGCTGTTTATAAGGACTTTACATACAACTTTTGTTGAGGCTTTGTATTTTGAAACTTCCTATCTTTCCATAAGCCGGAGATAATAATAGAATCATAGAATCATAGGATGGTTTAGATTGGAAGAAACCTTATGGATCACCTAGTTCCAACCCTCTTGCCATGGGCAAGGACACCTCCCCACTAGACCTGGTTGCTCAAAGCCTTGTCCAACCTGGCCTTGAACACTTCTACGGATGGGGCATCCACAATTACATAAAGCAACAATCTAATACTTTTTTTTTTGTTCCTCTTTCTGATCTTACCCTCCTTCACCCCTGAAAAAACTTCATTATGTTTTGAGGGTCTTGTAAGTTTAGTTGCTTCTTTTTTTCTTATAATTACTTTGTTCAGTCTTACTTCAGGCAGCTCAAGCCTTCTGTTGTCCTTGGAGATGTAGATTACATATTCCAACATGGTTGTGGTTTTGCAGGCACTGAAGATATTTTTAAAAGAGAGAGAAACATTTCAATAGGCATACCTTTCAGGGCATACTGTTAAATGCCACTGGATTGCTGAAGTATTGTTCTGAGCTATGTAATGCAACCGGTAACAATTAACAGTTACATAGCCTTTTCCATCTGACTGTGTTGTCACTTACAGACCTCATGATGCTCCTACAAATTTGATTCCTCTCTCACTATTTTACAACAAGAAGGTCACTATAGAGATTGATGCCAATTGTCCGGACATCCACCAGGTTTTCTTTCCTTGCTTTTCAGATCCTTAACTACAGAGGGCTAGAGCCTGATACTTTAGAAGATCAATAATATGCAACTTCAAAGAAAGGCAAGCGATATTTAAGGACGTTTACTACTTCTACATACCAAAACATGCAAGCTTCTTTAACTTCTTACTTTGGAGTTGAGTGACTTCATTTTACATTATGGCTATAACCCTGATTTTGAGTCCAGTATGTTCTCAATTACCTTTTCTCTGAGCTCTTTAGCAGAAGGAAAATACTTCAGTCTTTTTCCAATTATTATTTTGTCAGCTCTTATATTACTATTGGTTCTTGTTTATGTACAAGAACAGTTATGTTCTCTGTCTCCGTAAAGTGTTGCATGCTAATCAAATAATCAAGTGGAAAATAATTTCAGTGGGTGAACCTCCAATACAAGTATCAAGAAATAAAACTGTCTTCAGAGTTAATCACTCTTCATTTCTTAAGATTCTGTTTTCCCTTCTCTGAGAGCCTTTATGTACTGGACTGACTACCCAGAAAAGAGGTATTTCACATTCAACAGCATGGTTGTAGGCAAACTATTGTGAAGGTGAAATGCACAAATCAATCAAGAGAAGAATTAACCCATATTGACAGTATATACCTAGATTGTATGAGATCAGTGCCAATGATTTAACTACAATGGCATTTTCCAGCCTGTGAGCCAAATGAATACTTTGGAAGACTTGTACACAGTTTGTGTTTACAGTTTACAAAAGGTTAATGCTTCCTGATGCCTGTGTGAAGACTGGCTGAAGCTATGCTCTAAAAGGCAGTCCCAACATGGATAAAACAAAATGTTCCCATGGTCTGAAGTGAACTTTCTCCCTGTGTTGGTGTGCTTCTGGGCAGAGAGCTTAATTAAGAGTCTGCTGCACACCAAAAGTGTGCTTTGCAAGTGCACCAGTAATCTCATAGAGGCGTGTGTTAGCATCTTGAGCCAAGCATGATGTCAGGATCATATTTTGAAACTCTCACCTCAGCTTTAGTATATGCTGCGATAACAGCAGCACATGCTTTCACATGAAATATGCTGTAGCTCTAGTGAATGAATAAGCTCTCAAGGCAACATGATCTGCAGAGTGTGAAGCTGAAGAATAATATTTTCATGCACTGCCTGCAAGGGAACTTTCAATTTATTATATATTGTAAACAGTTTTTCTTTAAACTGCCTAAAACATCTGTTGGAAAGGTTGTTGAGCATCTCCTGGACCTCAAGACTTGTTAATACTGTTAATCCTGTCAATACTTGTTAATACATAAGTAGATAAAAATGAGTTATAGTGAACTGACTTTTCACAGGGAAATAAATGATGATGAATTTAACTTCCTGATTTAAAACTGATTGTGAACATCACTGTCTATAAAATATCCATCAGTCCATGTGATAATACTGACACACTGTTCTCTTATAGGGTCTATGCACCATGCTGACAGAAAATAAGTAGAGCAAAGAGAAACAGAACAGATTCGTTCCTCTAGGTCACTGTGACCGGTGTGTTTGAATGTGTAGAAGGCAGCTAATGTAAAGAATACCCAAATACAGGGACTATTCAGTAGAGAATACCCAAATTTTGTATACACATATGTATATATAGGTACGCAATATGTACATGTGTGCATAAAGGGAGCTAAAAGAGTAAACCAAAACCCTGCTGAGTTAGAATACCAAAATATTTGTGAAAGTAGAGTGAAGAACTACACTGGTGATTAAACATAATACCAATTTTTTGCGGTGAGATTTCACAGGGGATTTAAACTCCTTGAATGGTTACATTTTTTCCCCTGTTCATGTGAATATGGATGCTCAGCCATTTTCAAAGTCTCTGACACAAGAACTGGCTCAACCTTCTCAGCAATTTAAGAAAAATGAATCATGAAGTGGCAGCAGGGGGATGGCTGAGAGGAGCTAGTAGGAGCTGAGGATGCTAGGAAAGGCAATGAAGAGCTGAGAGGTGGTTTGAAGGGCTCTGAGGGCAGCAAAATGGGGAACTCACAGTGATCTTGGTGAGCCTTTCAACTATCCTGGGCTCTAGAAAATCTGTTTCTGTTGGTCTCACTGTGTGGAAATTGTACCACGCTATCTTTGTAAAGTCAGTTTCAGAGACTCTGTTTGCATTTTTTACCGGTCACATTTGGCTGAAGTTTTGGCATTATTGGAAGGGTATAGAAAATGTTTTGTGTAGATTTGTAAAAATACTTGTCACAGTTTATTGAGATGAATATTACTGTGAATGCGTCTACTTAGCTGCTTATGAGACACATCCCATGCAGTTGCATTTTGCTGCTTTGGTCGCATATCAGAAATCTCCCGGAGTTGCCTGTTGTGTTTATACTGACAGCACTTGCAAGAATAAATGTTGTCACCTCTCAGTATTTTTATCAGTCTAACAATATGTGGTGTTTTCTTCAGAGCCTGAAAATCTTAAAGATTTCTGGAAATCCACTTTTGTTTTTGGCACATGCATAAAGAGGAACTGGAAAATACAGTTTTTCAGGGACCTGAAACACTTAACACTTTCATACTGAAACTAATTGCATTTTTCAACTTGCTTAGACATCAGGGCCATTACAGGAAGGTCGATAAACTCAAGGCTGTTGGTAATGCACATTATTTTACTCTGGTCTTCCCTTCTTATGACACTACTCCTGGTCCTGGTTTTAGCATGTCTTTTGGGTCACTTCGGATATTTCTAGTCTGGATTAGACTCATAGCTTGGTGATGTTGTACGAAATTTTAAGAGATTGTGAGGCCTTGGAAAGTCCTAGTGAGCTTTGAAAGAGTTTTGAGCTTTTGGATGCTTACTTGCTTTGAAGGGTCCAAAATCTGGGACTTTCAGAGGGTGTGATATATCATATCATACCTGGCAGAGACCCACTCTGCTGATTGCTGAAAAGATACATCTTGGTGGGAGAAATTGTTGAACCACAGTCAAAATTAGCATTTCGTTAAAAAAAAAATCAGAATTACGCTATGGGTAATCGTAATGCCTTTCAAAAAAATCAGACAATTTTGTCCCCAATTAAAATTTCATAACCAGATAAATACGGTCATACTGAATGTGGGACAGATATCAGATTAGCAATTAAATGGAGCTGTTTAGTTGATTCATGCTTGTAACACAGCCTTCAAGCACTCAAAGGTGCTGCATGTTCCCCTTGTGACATCTTTAACACAAGTTTGTGTGTTAAGGATCTATGTGTGCACTCTTCAAAATGTCCCTATAAGAAGCTTCTCCTTGCATATATGGTTACATGAAATTTATGGCAACAGAATCCATAAACTTTTCCACTGTCTGAAACCTATGGTGCAGCTGGTGTTCAGAAACTCCAGATCATATCAGGTAAGATTAGCAGAAAGTAGGATGAAAAACATAGTTCTTAGCATCCTTACCTCTTCTTCTCTCACTTCCTGCATACTGCAGATTGCTTCTCTTGTGTGTCTGAAAAAAATGGAAGCACAAACCATAGGATACTGTCATCAAAAAATGATAGGGATCTTCCTGCAGGTCAGGAATGGTGATTTGTTATCAGCCAAAGCAGAAGGCACTCAAGGCTGAGTGAAAGAGTTGAGGAAAAATAGATGTTATATTCATGTTCTTAAAGGAGACTTGCAGGGGATCAAAGAAGCTTATAGAAAGTAGCAGGAAAAAGGAAGTCCCTCTTTTATTGATGGTGATAGCTGCTGCAGTCTCCTGCAGGTAGCTTATTTGCTTTACTAAGATGTCTGTGAAACTTGGCATGGCGCATGAACTTCTCATACTTTGTGCTGTACAAATACAGAGTAAAATGAAGGCTGCTGTGCCACAGACTTTGTAAATATTGGAAGGATTTACTGGGAGGTGGAGCAAAGTGCGCTGTAGCTCAGCATTACCTGGTGCAAGGTTAGGGTTTGTGCATCACTTCTGCTTACCTGGGAGCAGATTAAGCTTCTGCAATTTATCTATTCAGATGGGAAACCACTGGTCTGTTCTTAAAGGAACAAAATCTAATAGGCATATCCAAAAAATATTTAATACCCTAACTTTAAAAAAGCAATGTTTACATAGACAATTTAATGGTATAGTAAAAGAATAGTATGAGCAAAAGATGAATTGAACACAAATAATTAGATTTAGCTACTTAAACTGCTCCAAATGACAACAGATGTAGCCACAGAGGCATGGTGAGAAAGTAATTGTGTACTTTAGGCATGTCCCAGACAGGGCAGTGCAATGACATTTGTCTGTGAGGTTGCTGGGACTGTTTTGGCATCCACTAAAACTTAAAGAGCACTGTGGATTTTTATTCTTAAAGATTTGGCTTCTGTTAATTTTGAAAGTATAGAAAGTCTTCTGTACTTTGCTAACTGGTCAGATGCAATATTAAGAAGTCCACCAGTGCTGGAACACTCTACAGGAAAACACTCTTGCTCATCCACCATCACCTGGATTGATTTAGTAATGAAATATTATGTGAAAAACACTCCCCCCTCCTCCCCAACAAGTAGCCTCCCCATCAGTTCAGACGAACTACTACAATTATTGAGGACAATGAAGTAGCATGGATACTTGTAAAGATGGACTTGGTTAATGTGTGGAAAAAAATCTTTCAAATGCAATTAAGCTTAAAGCAAAAAGTGGATTGCTGTTATCCAGGTTGCTTCTTTTCTCCTCCACCAGGGTATAGTACTTTGCATCTGACTGACATGGCTTTGAACAAGTTTATCACACATGTTTTGCAAAGCCAAAAACACTGAATGCAATATTTTAAAGCGAATGTTTTCTGTTCTTTTACAAAGGAACTTGCAAAATCTAGCACTATAATAATACCAAGCCAAGTCTTTTGCAATATAATGAGTGTTCAGCTAATTCTTTGTATTTTAGTTAGTATTCCGTTTGGTCAAACACTGAAGCATGATGGCTATAAGAAAAATAAATAATATATCTGTCAGAAAAATGCATAAGGCAAGGCTAAGTATAAAACTTGAATATTAATGAAAAATAAGTAATAGAATAGAAACCACAGGTGCATACTTTGTTAAATTAATGAGAAGAGACTTTTCATGTTTGTTAATGTCAATTTTTATTACTTGCATGTATTTATGGAATGTGTACTAATTTCCAAGGCAATAGTCATGCAGAAATGAGGTGACATATATGGGGATGTAGCTGTTCATGTGCTGGAGAGGAGGACAAAGGTTGGAGATCCCTGGGTGAGGGTAGGTGTGGAGGGCTGGGCATGCCTGCCTGTGGAGGCATAGTCACAGAGTCACTCAGGCCCGAAGTGACCTTGAAAGATCATGAAAGTCATTGAATGCCCTCCTTACAGCACAGGGTTCAGGAAACAGCACTTTTGCATTCAGCTTCTTCAGCACATTTATAAACTTGCAAAGCCTTAGCCTTCTCATCTCCAGACTGCAAAGCCCTGGCATTTTGAGTCTCTCCTTGCAGGGTAGATGCCTTTCCTCTTTACATTGGCCAACAACTTGCTACTTTTGCAAACCAGTATTTTGTATAGCGGAGAAATTACCCTGTCTGTCTTCCCTCAGTACTGTTCCTAACAATACCTAATATTTTATTGTCTGTTTTGACAGCAGTTCCATGCAGAGTTAATCATTTCAGGGTAGTGTTAGTAGTGACCTCATAATCTCCTTTCTGTACCCTGACTGCTACCTCAGTGTTCAACATAAGTTTGAGGTCAACATGACGTAGATTATTTTTGCCTAGATGCTTTATGTTTATTCAGACTAAAGCTCAGTTGACCTTGCTTTTGCACAGTTTTGTACAGTAAAGTCTTTTGAGAGTTCCTTGCCAGTGGGATGGCAAAGAGTTTAGTAGCTTGTTTAGAGATCACCCTCTTTAGTGCCTTTTTTAGGTCTTTGTTGACAGCGTTGAATAACCTGGTCCCTGGTGGGATCCTGCTCCTGACATGTCCCCTCCGTGGCAAGTTACCATTAAGCCCTTCCCTTTGCTGCTTAACCTTTAGCTAGCCCAAAAGACCAGTTCCTCCTAACCCCGTCAGGTTTGTACCTTAATAACCTTTTTTTTTCCCCCTACAGAAATCTGTTTTACCATTTGAGTAACTTTGACCTCTCCAAACACATGCTGTTGTACTTTGACCCACTTTTACACAGGCACGTGTGCTCTTTGTTGTATTTTCATTGCTGTGGTTTCCCTGGGTTCATGAGTCACCCAAACGCAGAGTAAGGTAGGGCAAAGCTGTCTAGCCTGGCTGCTGCTGGAATGTGTGTGCTGTTGTCTCTCCTCCTTGGCAATTTCTTGGGAGTTTGTCTTTGAATGCTCACAATATTTAACAGTGGCAGCTAATAAGTCTGACAGCATCTCAGGGTTTAATACTGCTGGGGGTGAAAGGGATAGGGTTTTTATACTCTTCGTGATCAGCTCCTCACAAAAAAAGAAAAAAAAAAGTGGAGCAAACTCATGCTCCTTTTAATGTACAAAATTGTCTAGTTTCACCTAAATGCCTTTTTGTTTTTTTCTTTTGTTACTCGCTTTTAAGAATGCAGAAGCTGGGCAGTTGAATCTTGATTCTTCTATGTCCTGTCAAACTGTGTATATATATATATATATATATATATGTATATATGTATATATGTATATATATATAGATAATGTAAGCTTACTAAACAGTTGTCTTACAGCCCACTTCTCATCCTATTTTTTATAATATAGTTTCTCTGTAGAGTGACAGCACAGGATTGCATAGAGAAGGAACCTCAGGTGATCATCCAGTGTGGAGTTTGAACAGAATTTAGGTATATTGCATTGTAAATGCAGCTCTGAGGATCTGTGCATGCTTGCCTGTCATACATTTGATAGGTTCTCCTCTGTATATGAATGCCACATATGTGCACACTACTGGCACACCACTTGCAAGTCTGCTGACTGATGGATACAGAATCAAATTGTACGATGAAAGGAAAGGAGTGTAAATGTCTGCTCTGGTGTCACCATCTGAAGTTGCTGCGATGACTAACATCTCAACATCTAACTTGGCAGTGGTTTGCTCTGGGGCCCCTCAAACACCATTCCTCAGTAGTGGTTCCAGAAGACTTTGCAGTGCTGTGGAAGAGGCAGGCTTGGCGGGATTAGGAACAAGTCCTCCACGGGCTTATTCAAGAGAAGTGTCTTAGTTTCTGTACCTCATCTTACTCACTGGCAAAATCATTACAGAATCTATGACAGTAAGGGCTTTTCTTAGATGAAAGGCAAACCTTTGGATGGAGAACACAGAAATGCTTCAGTTGTAGAAGACATTGGAACAGATGCTCCTGTTTCTCTGTTGATCGTATGCCTCTTTCCATGCCAGCTTCTAGAAATGGCTTAGTACTGTTTTGAAATTGTTTTCAAAGAGTATTTTATAGCAGAGTGTCACTGAATTAAACATCCAGAGGCCTTATCTTATTTTTGGCTTCCTTCCATTTATGGCTATGTTGCTGTCATTACATTCTGTATAACATCTGCTCACTTCTTTGGGTGAATGTTGTACAAGACAGTGCGAAATGACAAAATAAACTTTGCCTGCTGTGAGTCATTAACTTTTCTGGATTTATATTTTTCTGGAATTTTTTTCTGTGTTCATAAGCAATAGATTCCATATTTACTTTCTCACTTTATTATGTAAATGCCAAGATAAGTTCTTACATCAGTACTAATACATATATGTAATCAGCCATTTTTTAGTAATGGAAATGATAACTAGCCTAACTACCTTTTTTGGGTCTTCACTCAGTTCCTGATGCTATGGTGTGTGACTTCCCATTCATAACCTGAAAGTTTCAAAGAGCGTCCATCTTTATTTGTATCAGTATCATCCATTGACTACTAAACACATTTTTGTCTTCTGGTTTGCATTACTGATATTTCAATGGAAGATGATAAAAGTTCTAGTCCTTAGCAGGTGAAAATTGTATTTCAGGAATGGAAAGGCATGTATTTCTGCATAATTAATGACTTTTTTTACTACAGTAGGTAGAAAGAACATGGTAGACAATTTTCAGTTCTGAATTTACTTTTTAAGGTGTATGCTTTGCATCAGACATTGACCGAAAAAAAGGGGACATTCCTGACTAGGGCACAAATCCTGCAAGACTCAACACTTATGCACTGAAAGAAGATACAGGAGCTCACTTACTTTGACTGTAAACAAAGAAATTGCTAAGAATAAGATTTTCAGTCCCAGTGTGTGTTTTTCATGCGGATGCTATGGCTGTAGTGCATGAGAGTAGATCCTAAGCCTTACTTCTGCAGTCCAGACTTGGGTGTTATTAGCAGAGAGGTGAAAGGCTATTCACTCACGATTCTTCTCCAGCTATTCTGTATAGTAATTTTGTGACCAATCCTGAAGCTGTGAGTTCTGGAGGTATGGAGTCCTGGCAGCGAAGCAGGGAACTGAGGGGCTGCAGGGAACACAGTTTAGTGGAGGTTCTGGGCCATAGGATGGCTGCCAAAGAGCTCTCTCTGGACTATTATATTGAGACAGAAGCTTATCCAAGCTCGGAGACGAAAGGATGAGCCAGGAGGCACTCTAGCCATCCTTTGCCCTGGACACTGAGTCTGTGCTAGGTCTCTGAGAACACTTGAGGTGTTTGAATGCAAATACAAGCAGCAGAGGCGTAGGAAAGGGGGTGCAGAAGTACTTGAGATGGGTGTGCAAACAGCATCGTTTCTTTCATCAGCATTAATCTGTTGAAAGCACAAATAGGATATGATGGTTCAGTCATCATTTAGAAACTGAACTTGCAACTCCCAGCTTGGCATGTTCAGAATCGTCAGCTGCCATTGCTCAGTTCAGTCTCTTACTATGCAAGTTTTTCTCATCTCTGTCTTCTTCAGTTTAACCACTTTCTCATATTATAGCAAAAGATTTATGCAGTGAGTGTGTTATACTTGCTGCATTCTCATTTATCTTATTAGACATATCAGGTTAGTCTGGCAGGGTGAAACTTTGGCCTAATAACGTTTCATTTTTTCCCAATTTTCCATGCATCTTCACTTATTTAACTCCATTTTCACCTCAAAATGTAGTGTGTTGGTGAAGATGGAGTAATGGGCATATAGATCTTGAGGTTGCTTACCTCCCCTACTGACATATAGGCACCATACTTCATATTTTCAGGACTTATAATACAAAACGATTTTTTTTTTTGATGCTTGCAATTTTATTTGTTATTTTTCCACTGAAGACTTCTTAACACACTTTCCTTCTTTGCAGTGAGTATGCAAAAGTGCTTGAGCCCTTTACAGAGACCCTTTTCGGAATAGATTTAAGATAGAAATCTCTTAATTATGGGCTTTATGTAAGTTACTGCTGCTATTTCAGTATGTACAGACTATTCATACATTACGTACATACTTGATTGTGTACGCATCCCTGCTTTTCATAGTGGAGTCACAGTAATTTACCATTTTCTAAAATTGATTAGGCTTATTCTGTGCTTTCCTTTTCTTTCAACTTTAGGATAAACACACCTGCTGGAAGTGATGGAGACACTTACGATGTTGCAGCTGTGCTTTCACTAGATATAAGTAGAAAATATTCACCAAAAAAAAGACGCAATTAGATCATAACTCATACATCAACATATACTGAATATACTATGCCCAGCAGTTAGTTTTGCTGCCAGTACAAAACTGCTCAATCCTGCACAGTTACACAGTTAGAACTAATCACTTCTTCAGTCAGACCACATCGGTGTCCCAGATGAGTCTTGATCAGAATAGCCATGTATTATGTCTGTGGAAACCGGCAGGTCAATTTATCCCATCTGGTACATACAAATTATGAAAGGGGAAAATAAAAGAGCTGACTGCTAGAAGAAGGCAGAGCGTGTGTTTGCATATGTGACAATCTTTAACAAGGTCGGGGAATAGTGTGTTTCTGTATTTCTCACTGAATTTAAGTCCCAGTTGTACTACAGTACAAAGATAAGATTGTGGCTTGTCTTACCCGCAGGAGAATTAGGTGACATCCTCTAGTTCCCATATACACATTTCACATGCACTGGGCCATAGGAGTGGAGACAAACTGAAATAACTTTAGCCTACAACTGCCACCATCGTTAGCGTATCTGGCTCAGTCACTTGTGAGCTGCTACTGGGGGCTGTTGCTGCCATAGGACCAGCAGGTCCAGAGCACACATCTGTAGACCATAAATGACTGGGTGCTTCTTAACTCTCCAGCTGTTGTCCTCTTAGGTTAGAACAAGGTTTGATTTCCTCTTTATCCATCATCTGTGTTAACCATGCCATGGGTAGGGTACGCTGTAATTGCTAAGGATCCCAAGAGGCACTGAAGCGCAGCTGCTGCAAATATTTCTGTTCATCACGAGGACACTCTCATCTAAGCTATAGGATACTCTTACAGTGTGTTTTTACAGCTATTGCATGTGGAACACCCCTTGTTACTGTCCACAGGAGATCTGCACATGGGAGAGCTCTCTCAGCTATGTGTTTGGGAACATCTGAACGGAGAATGTTGCCCTGTGCAGCTTTGGATATAAGAGCCTGGCCACACGGTCCTGCTCATGAGAACGAACAATAAAAAAGTGCTGTATGGGATTATTTGTAAATGTAATTGCTTGACCTTTTTTTTTTTTAAAAAAAAAAATCTTTTTCTGTAGTGGGATGCATAACTTGAGTTTTGAGACCACTTGGAGCCAGGAAGAAATCTGCCCCTGCTTTCAGAATCATTCCTCTATTGCATTTTAGACCATTCTTAGCTTATTAAAGACATAAAGGACATCTGGGCTGTCAAGGAGGGGGTGATAGGGGAAACAAGGAGATTAAGTATAGGCTAAATGACAGGAGAGCCTTGTGCACAGGCTAGTAAACAGCCTGTGGGGGGATCAGGACTGGTGTCTGTAACATGACAATGGTGACTGGAAAGAGGTCTGCAAAGAAGAGATTAACTCTGGAGACCAGAAAACCTTATTGTCTCTGATAACAAAGATTAGATATTTCAGCCATTTCCTGCTATATACTGTACAACAAAGACAAAAAGAAAGCGTAATTCACAACGTGAATAATATTGCTTTCTTTTATCCCAGAGCCGTTTTAGGTCAAAGCTGCATATAACAAGCAGCTCTTATTTGAGCAGCAAACCATATCAATTAAAAAGCCCATTCACCAAATGACAAAATAGAATCCACTGAATCAACAAACCTGAAATATCAACACATCCCTGGCTACTGATTTTGATCACTATTATTAGACTGTGATTGTTACTCGTGTTCTTTTGTTTGCACTGTAACTGCAAGGAAAAAATTGGTGTCCCTATATACCCAATAAAAACAATACACTCGTTTATTTTTAGGCAAAGTGTTGATAAATAAAGCACAGTAAAAGAAAGCTAGGAATAGACTCCACGCAGGCACCTATAGGTACAACAGTAGTAAGCCCTAATGTTTCATGTTCACGCTGGTTGTATCCAGCTTTCTGCAGTTAGCATACTGTGGCTTAGCTGCTGTCTGAGGGATCAGGGTTCCTGTGATTTAATAATTCTCTGAGATTTTAATTCCTGTTTCAAACAAAAGGATGGGATTCTTGGAGTGTTTCAATCCAGAGACTGTGACCTAGTAATTTCAAATCACTCAAGGGGCTTTTTATGAGGCAGTAAAAAAAATGATCCACCTTTTCACTCTTGTTACTGGGAAATTTCCACGCTGCAAAAAGGAAATGAGTTATCAGGGCTGGAAGTTGTTCAGTAGGGCAGAATGTATAAATACAAACCCAATTTAATTCATATAGTGTATATTTTTCTCTTTTATCTCTGTACCCTACTTCTCTGCTATTCCGTAAGTGTGTGAGGGGACGGAGGCAGAGGGATGTTCCCAGGACCCAAATCTGCCCTACTTTGGGTTTTTCCTTCCAGGTCTGGGTTCTTTGTTCAAAACATTCTTAAAACCAAAAAGCAAATAAAGTCCAAACAAAAATCAATACCTAGTCTCAGTTCTAGTGTCTTTCTGTTAATGGCTAAGTTGAAATTCAGTAGCAAATTAAAGTGTTAGCAGGGCAAGAACATGATTCAAAAAGAGTTAAAGCCAACCATAGTGAAGGCAGAGCAGAGCTTTGAATATGCAGCAGAGCTGAAAATATGACTGTATATGCAAGAACAGTGGCTGGCTCCTGTCATGAGAATATCTGTTTCCATATGTCAGTTATCAGTATTTCACAGGGTTATGAAATGTACAGAAATTATTGATTTCAGGTGTTTCAAGATACCTTGATTGAGTCCTTCAAGAAAAACATATTTGACATATTATTTCTGAAAGAATGATATATTATAGACTTTAATAAATGTAAAGAAAACACAGACAGGGACTGTTCATCTACACCCAAACACACACACAGAGTCAGCCAAACTTTTGCCTGAGGTTGTAATAAGACTGCCTGCAGTATGGCTGGGAAGGAAAAGTGTTTCAATGGCCTGGTGAGGTGTGCTACAGAAAGGTCTGGCTTTGAGACTAGGCTTGGCTTTGGTAGGTCTACGGCACTTTTACCTTTGAAAAGCCCCCAACAATGATTGCTGATTCCTGCTTAGAAAGCTTAACTCTCTGTCTCTCAGCAGGGGTGCCCTTGGGAAATTTTGTTTTTAAGTTTCTTTGAAGGTTCTGTGGTACCACGAGTATAGTGTGATTTTGGATTTATTTCCATTGACAAACTTAACATCTATTCAAATTTTTGGGATTTAACAAATCTAATGAACGTTTACAGAGGACTTTGGCTAAAACAGAACGAAATAATTAAGAAAAAATAAGTAACCCTACCTAACACAGATATGCACAAGCATGCAAAATACTGGATCAGATTTAGATGAACAAGATGAGAAATACTTGAATTTGTGGTGTATTTGCATTTTTATTTACAGTAACCGTATAATTTTTCTTGCCTTTTATACCCAAAGCTATTAACGTTTTTCAATATTTACCAAACTAAAGATGTAACATATGGGAAGATAAATGAAAGATTCGTTCAGAAGATTTTTATCAGATCAGGTCCCCTACTGTCTAAATTAGGAATGTCCTCTTTGATGCCAGAGGTAGTACTAAGTAAGCATCACTTCCTGAGGTGTGAAGCTAGTCCTTGTGCCCTGAGAAGGGGTACTGCTTTCCCCCAGGATGGCATATGTGTTCATGGCAAGATTACCTGACAGAGAGCAATGCAGAGCTTGGAAAAATATACTTCATTATAAAATGTCCTACTTGGTGATGAATTGGTAGGGTCTGTCTTTCTTCAACACACAAAACTTAGACTTTGGGCAATTTTGGCAGATATAGGGAGAATTTGCCTTGAGCAACCACAGGGGAAGCATGCTTGTTGCTGCTCCTGATTGGTGATATTAATATTCCAACAAATATACTCAACAGAAAAAAATGTCGGGCTTGGGTGTATATTGCCGGGAGGTGAATAGTGCTGCACCATTCTCTGGCGAATCCAGGATCCTTACTATATAGCAGATAATAAATCAGAGAGGCAAAATGAAGGAGGACATGTCCAACCTTTTGCCCCACCAAAGGGCTGCTTACCTCCAGAGCAGCCCAGTGCAGACAGTCTGGCCTGCAGACACAGGGATGCATTTGGGCCCTGACGACATCAGTTCTGTTACTTCATTTTCTCATCTTCCTCTAGCAAGGTTAGGCCTCCCTCTGCAGAGTAAGCTGTGAATTTATGACCAATAAAATCTGCAATAACATGAAATGGGAAATGGCTTCAGATGAAAAGTGTATTACTGCCCTAAACCTATTGACGCTATTTGTATTATCTACTGAAGAAGCATTATAACCAACATCCTCAAATGCCTTTTAGTGTCTAATTCTCCATCACTTTGAGGATCTAATCAAGATAATATGTGTGCTTCTCGGTATTTGAAGCTTAGATCTACTTGATGAAATTTGGCTTTAAATATAGGCTGTTAGAGAACAGTATGTGTCTGAGAGTGTTTTTCTAGACTAATGATTCCGCCTTTAACCAATATTTAACAAACCTGGTCCAAAAATAATAGGACAGGATTCCTGTATAGCGTTCAGTTGAAAATTGTCTAGAGCACATTAATCTTCCAGCAGGTTAGCCAGGCATCCCCAGTGGAGGTCTGGCTGTACCACTGGTCACTCACAGACTTTCCTGCTGTTGCAACATCTCTGTAGCCTGAAGAATGAACAGCCATCTGGCAAACCAGTGAGGGGGACTGGTGGCTCTGCCAACAAAAAAGAAGAGACAAAATGAACTCATGGGGACCTCAGAGCTTTGAAGAAACTTTCAATAAGATTCAGAGGTTCTGTGTGGAAGCCTCAGATGCACAACTGATACCGTTATGTTGTGTGAGCTCAGGATACAGGTTGAATTCAACAAGAGAGTTTTTTCTGAAAATGGTGTAGCCATTTTTGGTGTACTTTCAAAATAGTTCATGCTATAGGAAAAAACAAACACCAATTTGATTACTTCTCTGCTATTTTTTCTACTGCTCTATCTTGGTGTGAAGATAGAATCATCCTGGGTTTTAATATTCCTCATCTCACTGCCATCTTCTATGATAACATATAATAATCTCTTACGGGTAAATGCTTACAAAATGGTGATGAGAACTGAAGTTAAAGAACAGGAAATACCTACTTTGGGACACTAATTCTAAAGATGTTGGCACAAACAAGATCACTATCATATGTTTCAAAGAATATTTTATTGCTATTTTCTGCTACTTTGTATCAGTTGAGTTATTTATGTAGCTTACTTAGAAATGAAATACTGACTGAGGAGCAACCAAGTCCACAACAATTGGACAATCATGGCTGGATAGATCATTTATCTCCAGAAATGTTGGTGGAATTATTTCACTTTCATAATTGAAAGGGTAGCCTGTTTGCAAGCAGGGAAAGGGAAACATGAGATGAAGGATGTAGAAAGTGAGCATAACAGATGTAAAAATCCTGCTTAACTTTGTGTCAAGTACAAAAGGTGCTGGGTGGGATGCCAAGAGATGTCAGGGGGGAGTGGCACACAGTGGGTGGCCCTGGGACAGGGCTTCCTAGCAATGCAGGCACAGCTGAATTTCGTTCCTGGGGAGGAGCACAGAGTAGCTCACTCCTGCCTTCAGCAGAGCAGCAAAGTTAGCTTTGTGGCATCAGAAGGGAGGAGGCTGGCAGGGTCAGCACGGGCTGGAGCACCTATACATGAGGGTAAGAGAGTATCTCTCAAATCATCCTGGGGAAATTTCTTCTCCACCCCACAGAGTTGCCCTTCCCATCCTGCTGGAAATTGCTCTCCTCCTTCTTCTGCATACCACCTTATTCCTCCCACAGATCCACTGTGACGTCCTGACTTCCTGGACCTCTCTGGTGACTGCTGCAAGCCCTGGCTGGGAGGAGGCTGCTACCTGCAGATTTGCACCGAGAAAGGAAAGAGGCAGTGGCTGGGCTGGCATGCTACAGGAGAGGAGAAACAAAGAGCAGGGCAATAGCTGGGCTTCACATGTACCCTACCATCCTGTGCTCCTGTACCCTTCCTTGGCCATGGGGCAGAGCCCTTGAAGTGTGGGGGCAAACATTAGGGCTGGGTTCGCCAGTGCTGCACGCACACTCATACTGGTCAGGCAGCCATTCCCCACTCCTGCCTGGGTGGGCAAAATAGGCTGCTTGCTGCCTGAGGCATCTGCCCATTCTGCTTGCATTTCACCTGGCCCTGCCGAGGGGCTTTCTGAGCAAACTCAAAGACAGAGGGTAGTTATGACATGGGAGGCCCTTCAAAACTCCAAGGCTAGTGTGGAAACCTGCGTGGTACAAAATACAGAGGAGATAAGCAGCAGTTTGGGACGATGGGCACTGAAGAAGTTGAGCAGTGAGAGAAACATGCTGCCAGGTAATTCTCAAATGGTCCAAAAGGCAGGAAAGTCTTGCAAATATTTTGGTCTATATATAGAAGTAACTTAGATAAATGGTCACTATAGTGATCACCATGATTTTTTCTTTCATGAAAGACTTCCTGAATGTACATAATGCCTCTTGGAGAAGTGAACACAGAGGACTTATTTGTAGTGAAAACAAAAGTGATTTTTTCCCCCTGAACTTAACTTTTTGCAGGCTGCTGGACACAGACAGACCATGTCCCTCTCTCAAATTTTTCAGGCTAGCACAACCCAAACTATGCTGCCAAGTGTCACAGGAAGTCCTAGGCTGTGTTGACAGAGGAAAGGTCTGAAATGAAAGAGATGAACCGCAGCTCACTCAGGGGTGGGGATCGGGTGATCTGCCTCTGGTTCTGTCTCTTCCTCCTGTTCTCGTGATGGCCCTGGCTCATCGTCATCCCTTACTAAGCGAACTGATTTCTTGGTGTGTTTCTTCTTCTGTATGGGAGCAACTGGTACCAGCACAGGTTGGTTGTCTGGTTCAGCTGCAGTGACTGCCACTGGGGTTTGAGTAGCTGCATTGCCTGTCACCGGGGTTTGAGTAGCCACAGTGCCTGCCGCTGGGATTGGAGTAGCTGCATGGCCTGTCACCAGGGCTGCAGTGGTCACAGTGCCTGCTGGTCTGGTTTCCCCCTTTCCCCTGAGGGTGCTGCACAATACCAAGCAGTGTTTGGTAGATACTGGCCAGGGCCCAGCACAGTGCGGTAAGTTGTGCCTCTCTGGAATAGCCACAGCATTTTCCTTTCAAATATTCTATCACTTTAACAGGGTCCTGTAGTTGTTCGGGGCTGAAGTCCCAAACCATGGGAGGTGAGAAGTTCTCTAGACACCTGCCCATATTCTCCCACATGCCATGCCACCCATGACTACCCAGCCTCGGGGCAGGTCTCTGGGGGGTAGTCTTCAATAGTTGTTTAACCCTAAACAAGACCTGAAACACATTCAGGAGACGTAGCAATAAGACCATGCTGGTTTGGGCATTCCAAGGATAATCAAAATTCTCAAAAGCTGTCATATCTGGCCCAAAGGAGAAAAGGGAGGTGAAAGAAGTGGGGAAAGTATCTTCCCCTGTTTCCTCCATAGATTGGGTGTGATTAATAATAAATTCTGAGATATAGTGCCCAAGGTATGGGCAGGACAGCAATGCTGCATAAACTCCCCAACTTAACTGCCTGAACAGCGATGTTATCATATCATAAGTTGATATCACACAGGACAGCAAAATGATAATCCTGATCCCTCTTCCACAGGTGATGAAGAGCATCACAGGGAGTACACAGAGTGTGTAAGAATCTACCTAACACAGCTGTGCGAACAAACAAAGCAACATTGTGACCAGAGACTATTTAACCAATATAATAAATGCATACAAAAATTTTGTTTTAACACGGTCTGGTCCAATCTGTCGTTATCTCAATACTTCGAGCCTCACACTGGGTGCAAGTAGGGACTGTCATTGTTTGGCCTCAGCTGGCAACAAAGAACCGTGTGGCCACTCGCTCAACCCCCCAACAGTGGTGGGAAGGGGGTGTGAATCGGAAGGAAAAGTCAAAACTTGTGGGTTGCGCTAAAGGCAGTTTAACAGAACAGCGAAGAAAAGCAGAAAACAACAATAACAGTGATAGAAGAATGTACAAAACACAATGAATGTACCACCGCTCACCCACTGGACCCAGGAAACCCCAGCCTACTCCAAGCATCGACTTCCTGGCCCTCCCCCCGCAACACCCACCCCCACCAGAACCAGGACAGTCTTGCCTACAAGGATGCCAGGCTGAGCTCATCTTCCCGCTACGCAAAATAATTCACTTTAATAATGTTTGAGGGTGCCATAATGAGTATGTGACCTTCCTTAAGCAAAAGGCAATAAAGAGATTTGGCGACTAGGGACTTCACAGAGTAGTAATGTTGGGCTTGAATTGTCTTTCCGTTTCCTCCTTTTCTGGTAGGAAGTAATTTGCGCTGGAGATAAGCCTGTTGCATTGCGGCTCTCCTGGGACACTGCAGAGGAGCTTGGCCACATCTGGAGATGACACAGCCTTGTTTCTCACCACGCAGTCAGCACTATAGATTAAATACGTGACTAAGGGAGCGTCTAATGTTTCTCATGCTTTATCGTCTAGCATAGCCAGTAACCATACCGCTTCAAATTGAGGGGGAAGCACCTGTAAAACTGAGGAGGAGTCTCACCACCCTCAAAGAATTTATTCCTGCTGGCTAATTTTAATCTACCCTCTTTCCGTTCAAAACCGTTACCCCTCCTCCTATCACTGCACTCCCCGATAAAGAGTCGCTACCCACCTTTTCAGCAGGCCCCCTTTAAGCCCCGGCAGGGTGCTGCAACGCCCGCCCGCAGCCTCCCCTGCCAGCGGCGCTTCCATCTCCCGCCGTTGCTCCTGGCCCGGCCCAGGTCTTGCCAGCAGCTCTGGCGAGAGCTGCCGGCTGCCGGCGGCTCGCCCCGCGGCCCGGGCGTTTCCCCCCTTCACGACCCCCTCCCACCCCCCGGTGCACCGCGATGCTCCGCTCGGCTGCGCAGCGTGCCAGCACGGTGCTGATCCCCTCGGTCACTTCGGTTTGATGGCAGTACACCTCCAGAGGGCCAGGGTGGCACAAGGGGTGGAGTATCTGCGTCCTCGCAACAGGGGATGGCGCGGTGGAGCTGGGACCCCTCGTTTAAACCATGTCCAGAGTAATGGCAGGCTATTCGGTATGTGTCTTACCGTCTGTGCCAGTGGTTGGAGGCTAACAGACCCCTGAGCTTCAGTGCAGGAAACCGTTTCCTAGCGTTTTTCAGTGACAGTTACATATAACATACTAATAAAGTCAGATCAGCTTATGTCAGATTACCTGGTTACGTTGGCATTATCACGCTCTTATGAATGAAGGTACATTTGGTTACGTTTCCTCCAGCAGAGTGAACTCTCGACCCTGCGTTAAGAAGCTGTTGCATCAGACATGCTCTTCCGAACTCTGGACAATTTTTTTGACAGAAATGCTTCATATTAGTTTCTCATCAGTGCTGAAATTGGTTACTGTTTCAGAGACTGCATCTAAAATATCACTTCTGCTGCTTTCTTGAAGCTCTGTTTGGAAAACTGCGTTACGGGGTTCTTTGAGTCTGAGATTCTTGGCTTGCCTTCTCATAAAATGCTCTACTACTGGCATTGTACACTTCTGCAGCTTAGCTTTTCTGTGTTGTAGAGTGATTCCCAAGACTGGAAGTACACTGCAACACGAAAGTAGTATAACATTCTCAAGGCTTTATCTTGACCTGCATGTTCATGTTGACTTATATGATGCAAGTTTCAAGTAATTAATGTACCTTTGACAAAGTGAACACTAGGGTCAATGAAAGAATCCAACATAAATATATTGTGATCATCACATAGTGAGTGCCCCTAGTTAACGCAGTTTCATTTTTCATTTTGTCAGAAAGGTTACAAATAATTCGTTTTTAGTAGGTCAGAGAAGGAAGTGCAGTTGGACTATTAAAAAAAATAAATAAACAACTCCCTGGGAAACTAGGAGGAGAAGGTATATGAATCCCTAACCTGCGGATGAGCTTCAAACAAGGCATTGCAGGTTTTCCCAGACTGGAAATTCCTCAGGGGAGAATTTCTTCTGCAGCCTGAGCTTCCTTTGGCTGCCCCATTTCAATCTCACTCTCAGTGTGGCTCTGGGCTTTTTGCTTTCTCTTATGTTAGCCGAGGTGTGCAGGGTTAGGAAAAGGGACACCAGATCCAAGTTGCAACAGGGAAAATTCTGGGGTATTTTTCCCCACCATGAGGGTGGTCAGACACTGGCAAAGTTTGCCCAGACAGGCTGTGGACTCTCCACCCGTGGGGGTACTCAGAACTCAACCGAACATGGCCCTCAGCAACCTGAGGTAAGCTTGCCTTGGCCTGAGCAGAGATCTTACCAGGTGACCTACAAAAATCCCTTTCAGCCTGAGTTTTTCTCTGAGTCTCTGTGTCTTGTAAGGGTGACATGCCATCTTCCTGGCACAGAGAGGACACTGATGGGCATATGGCATGAGGAAAGAAAACAACGTCTGATGGGATTTTGAGGATGAAATGTGGGGGAAAATCAGACGTGAAAGTCAGGGAAAATCAAATTGGGTGAGATAACATGATCACAAATAGAGATTTGTCCCTCCTGCCAACTGTGTTCAGGTATCTTTGTTCCTGCGGTTGTTCAGGACTGGGGGAAAAGAAAAAAAAAAGTGAATTTGTTAGGAAAGGACAAATTCTTCTCATTATAATGTTTGTCAGAACAAAACAATTTTAAGGTTTGTGAATTAGGAACTTCACACTGACTTTTTGTTTCATGTTTGGGTAAGTTTTTGAATCATTTATTTGTGGATATCCTTAAACCCACATGCATGACAATCAACAGTTTTCAACTCACACAATTAATACTTTCTCAAGTCTGCCAGGAACTAATATGAAACGGCAGAATAATTTTAAGTATAATAAAAAGGCTTCTCACCTCATCTCTATGTACCTATACAATGTCCCAGTAAAGCAAGGCTGAAAACAGCTTTGTTGAGTGAACCTGTTTCTCTTATGAAAGCGGTTTATTGTCTGGAGACAAGAAGAGTTTCTCTGAGCTAATGGGAATCCCTTTGAGAGTGGCCTGAGCTTCTGTGTGTTTCTTTCCTGTAGGGAAAAAAAACAAAACCAAACATGCAAACTGGCATAGTTCCAGCACTTTGAAAGGTCCTCTGTCCCTTTCGGCATCAAAACCAGGGTTGTGCTGACAGTGTCTCTGGGAGTTTTTGCCTGTTTATTAGCTAAAGGTCTGATTATAGTGGTACATGTCTGCATAGCCAAAGGCAGACACATTATTTTTTGTAGAGCTGTCTGCTTAGTTTTCTTGGGCTGTACTAAGTTAGCAAGCGATATACATACACACGAGAAAACAAAGTGAGAGGAATTGCAAAAATGAAGATGAATATGCACCAGGAGAGCGTGCTGTCGCCCTGCTGTGGCAGATTAGCAGCTGTTTCGTCTCCTTCTCCCCCACAGCTCTTAAGGGATGTACATCACATCTCTGAAACTGGCCTCTTCCTCTGCCAGGGAGGTCGCTGACCTGACCCTGCTTTCACCAGGGCATGCTCACAACCTTAAACGTTTAACAAGGTGATAAGAGCCCGGGGGATTAGCATTTGGGGAAGAAGGGTATGACCTTTATAACGGAGTTCTTATTTAATAAAAATGGGCATAAGTGATCTATTTCAAAGTCTCTGTTTAGCAGAGAGGGGATACAGCAGGCTGTATTTGCTCATGGAGTAGGGAGAGAAGAGCACGGATGGGACCTGTGGTTGGATGGAGGTAAGGGGGGGCTGGAGTTAAGAGTGAGGAGAAGCAAGGGAAATTTTTGATTGACTGGAAACTACTTAGCAACAGATTAACAAAGCTACCTGTCAATCCCTCTCTCCACCATTGCAGAAAGTTTAATAGCAAGACTTTCCTAATAGGTATTCCTTTCCAGACCTTTTGTCAGCGGCAGGTTTCCTGCATGGGTAAATCTACCTATAGAGATAACAACACTCTGCTCTTAGAATGAATTTCACAGTTCCAATTCTCCTCTCAAGAATTTGGGGAATTTTTTTGAGACTCCGTATCAAAATCAATGCAGATGCTTGTGATTTGTTAGAAATTTTTGTCATATTTTAGTAAAATTTTGTGTGAGTGTGATCTAAAACAGTGTTGGAAAGAACCATGCTTACTTTAATGTGTAGACACACCATAACTGCAAAATAGAAATATATACATGTAACAAGTACATTAGAATTACTTTAAAAATATTTATTAGGTACTCAGACTTTTACGCTGTGGTGTTTTAAGTTATCTATAGCTCCAGTTTTCAAGTCTGCAAAAAAAAAGACCCCATCACTATATTTTGGTGACTATTTACATAATTGCTCTTCAAAATAAAGCAATGCATTAGCTAAATGTTCTCTGAAGAGAATAACTGTGTGCAATTCAACTACCATTAGAAATAGAGTAACCTTTTTCTCTGACTACATTGATGTAACTGGGCTCTGTGTCAGTTTTTTGAGACTTGCTTATGCATCAGTTACTGCTGCCATCCCCTGATTCCTCTGCTGTGACGACTGGGCATGCGGACTGGCTGGGAGGTGCTGGACACACCAACGTGTCCCTGGTGTGGCTGATGGTGTGAACAGGGGTGTGTTGCAGCATCACTCTTGAGCAGTGACAGCAAACAGCCTTTGTGACCCTCTCAAGCTTTTTTTTTTTCCCCTCCGGTTTCCTGGGTGCTTGCAGTATCTGCTGAAACACCTTGCATGCAGCTGTCAGAGACCAAAATTCAACTTTTTTCCTTCCCTTTCTGAAATGAAATGAGCGAATATTAGGCATTCATGGGGCACAGGCACAAACAGGGCACCAGATGTTTGTAATGAAGAGCATGCACTAAATCATGCAAAAACTAGGCTCTAGTATTTGTTTATTGATACATAGAAAGGGTGTAAGCCTGTATCCTTGGCTGTTTGCTTGGTTTTGGATTTTTTTTTCCCACCCTAGCAGTTATTTTATTGCAACTAGGAGTGTTTGGAAACCATTTCCTTTACCAGCAACTTCAACACCATTATTTTTGTACCTGGAAGTTTTAACTTCCTTTTTGCTATCAGTTTCTGTAAGTTTTTATCTCAAATCCTGTGTATGCTCTGCATTAGTCTTTTAATGACTTCCTTTTATGACCTGTCCTCACAAAACAAAACCCTGTTTTTAGTAATGGCTGCGTTCAGTTTCCCCACTGAGTAATTTAATTGGACATTACAAAAAAATCAAGAAAGTAGTGAACACAACTAGGTGAAAAAAGCATGTATTTTTTACATCCAGACATGAGATTTTTATTGGTTTTTTAGCTGTTTTTGCTAGACAGAATTGCAAGATTCAGCTTTGATGATTTTATTTGGAAAGTACTTAATGGTTTACGCTAGTAGGAATGAATTGGAAATAGAGCTAGTATGTTTTGAAAGCAGTAAAATTGCCTAAGGTATACACAGTTTATCTAAATTTACAGAGAAACTCTTCTTAAAATAAAGAAGGTTTGTTTTAAACCAGTTTAATGCATGAAACATTTGAGTTGCAATTTTAATTGCAGCGAATGTGATCTGCCTAGACCTTTCTGCAAAAAAAGTCTGGTATCGCTATGAAATGTTTCCAAGTATATGCATGCTCTTAATTATGTGCTGTAATACCTTTCAAAGAATTTCTTTCAAAGCAAAGAAAGACACTGTTAAAAAGGAGATGACAAACATTTCAGGGAAAATAGCCATTCAGGAATAAACAGCTGGAAACAACTGGAAGATGACAGACTCCTAGATTTGTCATTTGGGATTGAGTCATTGGGCCCTGGTGGGTAGGCTGGGGCTTCTGTGACTGAGTCAATGGTTTTTTATCATGCACTAGGACCAAGAGTGACATTTACTTGAGAGAGATTTTCATTAATGAATCATCTCTAAGGGCAGTTGCTGCTGGTAAAAAGTCAAAGGTAAAATCCAATGATGTGTAAAAATAGCAGTAATGGACAAAATCCCTAAGAGAGAAAGGGAAGATTATGTCACATAGCTCTATGTACAGTCAAGTGATATCAACTTTCTTTCTGTTAGGAGCTACAACCTGTCTGAGCTGGTAGCACCGAGGCTGGCAGAAATGACTGCCTGGGCCAGCTACGGATGTGAGAGGTCAGAGATTGACACGTAGCAGTGTTATGGCTGCAGAATGAGACCTAAGCAAAGCAGGCGGCCAACTAGACACTGCAGAAGTTTGAATCACAAGGATCTCATTAGTCCATTGTGCAGCACCAAAGCAATCAACAGTCATAAGTGTGTCTGTCATTTTGCTGTCATGCTGCTACATCCCACCTTCTAGCCAGCTGTGGAGGTGTGGCACATCGTTGGAATGTGATTGCCAACAAGAAGTCTCTGCTGCTTTACACATCCCCGTAAGCAGTAGCCTAACTGGCCTGCAACTCCTGTCACGAGAGAAGAGTGAGGCTCATCCCAGTTACATATCCAGCTGAGCTTATGTAGGGAGAAAAGAATAAAAAGATGGGCCAGGGTCTGTGATCAGACATTGGCCTGGCACTTTTGTGCCTGATGTTTTAGGCCTGAGATAAGGAATGCTTTTGTGAAGCCATGGGAAAGGCATTTGAATGTCTTAAATCGAATCTGGTTTGGAAAAAGCAAGATTAGCAGCAGGGCATGTCTTTAACTACAAGCATGAAAACTCAAAACTGACAGACCCTTTTGACTCTCCCAGTTGGGCATACTACTGCCGGCAAATAAGTCCAAACACAGCCTCTGATCAGCTCGAATTATGCCCGTCTGTTGGGATAATAGTGTCATTAACTCACTTTCTGTGTGTTTGGCTAACACCCAAGCACGTTGTGCTCCTCCACGCAGGGGGCAAACGCCAGGCTAAGCGGTGCCTTTTATGGGCAGTCAGGAGAGCCCCACATGGGCCATCTGTTCTCCAAGACCTCTCCAAGAGGTCCTTTGGGTCTAGTGTAGGGCTTTGTTCATTTTGGCCACCACATCAGGGAAGGGGGAAGTTTGCACATGTGTCTGACTGCCAACAACAGTGATTGTTATAGGAGCATTTCAGCTTGCCAGAATACATGCTGTAGTAGAATATTGCCTACAAATCTTGCAGTGTGTGACCCGTGTGGCATATGAACAAAATGAGTCACAGAAAGAGGCGTGCAGCTGATACCCAAGAAAGCCTTGTGCATCTGGTCAACCAGGAATTCAGATAAACTTGCAGACTAATTTGTGCCTGCTAGGATGGAGCAAAATGGAAAATAAATACTTGAGTCTTGTCACTCCAGGGTGAAGAAAGTACAGGCTTTGCAAAACATATGTCAGAAGCGTTCCCTTTCTGCTTGTCAGAACGATTATTGTGCTAGCAGTGGGATTGCAAATGGGTCACAGTATCCTTACAGACCAAGTTCAGTGCAGCCAGGCAAGCACAAATAGCATCACTGGGCATCCCCAACATGAATGTGTGCAGGGGACTACAAACTGAGTGGTAAAGTGTAGTAGGAAATGTGAGGTCGTGTGGCATGCGCTCGGGCATGCACCAGGAAGGTTTTCTGTAATAACTGAAGCGATGTTCATCTATAAATTTGTTTACCTGGTAGCAGGTCATTCCTTTGCCTATCCCCTGCCTCTGCTAGCCAAATTTATGGATGTTGCTGAATGAGTTTATGGCTTCTGTTACATATCTACTTAAAGCTGATATGTTTATTAATCTAAATGAACCAGACAATATATTAAAGTCCTCATTAGATAATGTAGATGGAGATTTTGAAGTATGGCCACTATTTTTCTATAATAATTCTTCAAGCTTTTTTATGTTTTAGAAAAAAAAAAAAGACTTGTGTTTTTTATTGCTTTGAGGAAGAAAACAATGTATTTTCACTGTAGCCATCAGTTTCCTAGATTTATTTTGTTCTCATAAAAAAAAAATAATCAAAAATACCTTTACTCCTGGACATTTGAAAAGTAAGGTGCAGCACGTAGATGAAAATGTAGGTTTAATTTTCAGGCACTTGTGTCTTAAAATCTTGGTCTGAATGTTTGGACTGTTTTGTGTCACTCACTGGGCTTGCAGTTAGCAAAGCTTAAAAAATTAAAAAAAGAAGGACAAATTTTGAGACTGAGGGAACAGCTGCATTGGTTTTCTACTATGGCAAAGCTAAGCAAAATACCAGAAAGCACCAGGTAATTTAATAAGGCAATTGCATATGAGGCTTAAGCTAAACATACCAGACACATATGAATGATGCTATTGTGTTATGCTGCTGGTTTGCTAAGAAAGCATCATTTAAAAGACTGTGGAATTCTAAGGTTTAATTTTGATGGAAAAAACCCCTCAATACATGACAGTTACTATGATTTGATTTAGAGGATTCAATATATATTTTTCCAGAGCAAGTCAGCTAGTTTTTAAGAGTGCACTTCATTCTACTTTGCTTTGGCACCCCCAATGATGTTCTATGAACAGGGGTAATGCCTTGGGTGTTCAATGTGAAGGTTTGTTCCAGAAGAAAGTCAAAGATAGTAACATCTCTCTTAAACAAATACCCCTTTGATACTCTGTCTACAGTGATAACTTCAGAGACGGCAACATTTGTTTAAGTTGCAGAATTTTGTGTCTGTACTGTACATCAGAGTGAATTCACTAAAATCAATTCTGGTTTAAGAACTGTGTTTAGTTTTACAAATCTTGTTAATGAAATGGTATAGGCATACTTAACTCTGAAAGGATGGAAACCTTCAGCTAAGTTTTACTCGAGTTCTAATGTGAAAGGGAGAAGTTTAGGAAAATCCAAGAGAAGATCAAAGATGATGGCTCTTGTTAGGGAGCATAGACCAACATGTCAAGCTAATCATAAGACTTTTAGCCTAGGTCTTATGTGTTTTATTTGTAGATATCCCCTAGACTACTGCAGATTAAAGAAAGCAAATATGCCACCAAAGGCAAAAAATGGCTTTGCAAGTAAACAGCTTTCAGATGAGGACAGCAACAGAAGTACTCTCATTTTTGGCCTTACACAGTTGAGTTTTATCACATCTGTGTCAGAATTCTACGTCTTAAATATTTTATGCAAAAATATAATGAATGTATGAGAAGTTTAGCTCAGATTTCATGGATTTTGTTTGGCCCAGAGTTAGGAGACTGGACTGCTGTGCCTTGAAATGAACCCATCATCACTCCAGACCTGAAGAGCAAGGCTTTCTGGACTCTTTGAAACATGTGAATGTTCTTCACTAGCCATATAGCACTCTGATTTATATTACATGGCATCCTTACTGAAGGGGCACTGGACAGGCTCATGGAAAGGGAATCCACCAAAGGTTACTAAATACATAGAAACCAGCTCTATTTCAATAAATGCCCAAGCCACACAGTGTTGGGGGCTGGGAGAGTATGTGAGGGAAGCCCCACACATGCTTTCCTCTTTCTTTCCCTACAGTACCTTCTTCTGACAGTTGTCAACCACCAAATGCTGTCTGTGATCGCCTCTGGCCTCACTGACTGTGACACACTTGCACCCTTGAATTAACAGACACTTTGATTTTCTTCCTTACTGAATAGCCTGTGGTACAGGGCTACTGATGGTATGAAAGGAAAAATGGTGAAGGAGCTTGGTTCTGAAGTAGATCACCCATGGGCAAAGCTGGATTCCTCAGAAAGGGGTTCTCAAAGTGCAGCAAGCTCATTAAGGATTTACTAAAGCTAGTGAAGGAAGGGTAGCTTGAAGCTCCCTGAAGCTGATTCACATTTGTCATCTTGGGATCCACAGACCTGAGCCTCCTCCTGTGGGTAATGACCTTTACCCATGATTTTAATCAACTGAGCAGAGGTCAGTGTTTCTTTGTAGAACAAAGTGGGAAAGCATTACTCAATATTTATAAATAGGCTTATAGTTAAAACATTTGGTCTAAAAGTGGGAGACTTCAGTTCATTTCCTCTTTCCAACCAAATCATTTAAAAAACGTACCAATCTTCTCTCCAGCCAGGATAGTGTTCAAACTATCAGCTGATGGGATATTTTTGTTTGGAGAGATCCTTCATGCTGAAATAATGCCCTTCTGCAGCAAGAACACAAGATTAACTGGGCTGGCAAACTGAGAGCATGATTATTTAGCCCAGTGGTTAGGCTGTTCGTCTCAGGCAAGGGAGTTCGGCAAGTAATTTAAATATCGGACCATTAATTATAAAATCAGAATCACATCATCTCTATTTTGTTCTGTAAAATCTTACTCCATTTTGTGAGAAGTCCAGGTTGGTAGGTATGTGGGAGGTGTGTTTAAGGCTTACCTGGAAGCCTTAAAGGATGGCTGCTTGGGGGTTTGGTTCTTCATTGAAGATGAACAGGAGATAGACCAAGGGCTGCTTAGAGCAGTTTTTCTCCTCAGATGCACTTCATGCCTGGGGAATTTTGAGTCAAACAAATAAACGCACCCAGCATGAGGGAACACTAGAGGCTAGGTTTTCAGGATCAAAATTTCAGCCCCCTTGGGACATACATTCCTCCCTGTCTGCATTGGGGTATCAACATGGGAAAAGCAAATGCCCTGCAGCTGGTTTTCCATGCAGCTGATTCCTTTCATAATATCAGAGCCACCAATAGGAAGAAAAAGGTCTTGTGGTTGAATAGAGCTAGCTCAGACCTGGGAGCAGGGCATCTGTGTTCACACAGTCCTCGCTGCAGAGCCTGTTGACTTGGGTACCACATCGCCTAAGCACAGCTTCTTTGCATCTGGACCTGTGCTGGCAAGCTTGCACAACTATGCACGCACAGCCTGTGTTATTAGCATGGTAATGGAGGAGATCTCTGCACCACTTTCATTGTGTGGCATGGGCACAGTCAAAGACTTGTGTGAGATTTAATTACTAGTTTGAATTTCCAAAGGTGTTTAGGTGCCTAATGACCACTGAAAACAGCATGTTCAATTATGTATGTAGTACTCTAATAAGCGCTAGTTTTGGTGTACATTCATTGAGACAAAAAGCCTGCAAAAAGCAAAGCTGACCAGAAAATTGGTTCATGGAGTAACTCTAGGAAAACTGTAGTATTTGTCAGAAAAGCAAATGAAACAGAACGAATGAAACAAATTAAAGGACCAGTCCCATCTTTCTTGAACTGCCTTTAAAAATTCTCCATGAGTACTGAGGTAGCTACTCTTGGGTGAGAGAACCACCATCTTGTATTCCCCAAAGGGCAAGAAATAGAAAAATTTGTCTTATAAGAAATACAGATTTTTCTCTCTGCACCATTTACTAGTACAGAATTACAGGAAAATAGTATCAGAATATAAAACTAACATATTACCATTAATTCTTATTAAAAAGTATGGTCACACTCCCTTTCAATGCACTTGAGCAAATGGCAAATGAGATAGCTTGGTGCTGCAAAATAGATGACAGTTAAATTACTCATTGCAAGGAGATTGTGGTGTATGGTCACAAATAATTGATTTATTAGTTCAATTTCACGAGAGGCAAATTTTTGATGAAGTAGCTATTCTCTGTTCTACTGAGGATATTAAGGTCAAGGGAAAGAACATACGATACCCTTTCTTTGAACAATACATCACAATTTAAAGCTAAATAGGTTTCTGTGGAACTTACTAGGAAAGTAGGTGCAAGAATCTGCAGGATACAAATGAAATTTTGATAACCACAAAACTCTCTTCTTAACATTCGTGTTGGGAGAGTACATAGGAAATAACCTGTTCTCTGAAATAGGCCTTCAACTTTTAGGCCACATATGTCATAAGCCCACCCCACACATAACAGCATCTTACAACAGTATCATGCCCTGTACCATGAAGGACACTGCTTTCTCCTCTGACTGAAGCACCGAGCCAGAAGTTCTAGCTTATGATCAAAAAATAATCGATTCAGATATTTTCTCAGGAAAAACTGCTGCTTTAAACAGCTGAGCATGTCTTCCAGAATACAAAATGTGGCGCTGGCCTTAGCAAGCTGCTTGAACAAAGAAAAGAGGTTTTCATTCCTCTGCAATGTTCCATTATTTATTTATTCTGCCTTTGCTACTGTTTTACCTCTTTATGCACAGATACTGTAAATGTAAATTGGCTATTTGCCTTTGGTAATCTGTGAACATGTTATTTATTGTTCCAGAATTTTTCTTCTATTTTCTTTGCTTTTGCACATAATTTTCTGAGTTCCTTTTTGCTCTTTAAACATATATGGACACTTTTGTGTGCATGAAAAGAAACATTGTATAGGTTAAAAAGGAAAGGTGCAGGTATATAACATTTCTCCGTAATTTTCTAATAGTGCTCCTCAGTCTTGCACAGCTATACATCTAAGAAACAAAGACTGATGGGTGAATCATGAAGACCTTACCCTTCAGGAGCTACTTGCTGAAGCAGAAAGGCACTAATACTCTGTTAGTAGCCCAAATCCCTGCCATTGGTGTAAGGCTGGACCCAGTACTGGCACACAGAATGGTGCTGCCCACTGAATTGGCTTGCCTGGCTCTCGTCCCCTCTGTGCCAACCTGGCATAGTGAGACCATAGATGATTTAGGTTATATGGCAGAAAACAAAGCACTGAAAATAAATCCCCACTGTCCTAATGCAGTGAAATACCCCATTTCTGCATGCAGGGCATCATATTCAGCATACTCAGAGGGTCTCTTTAGCCATCTTTCCCTACTAGTCTGTGTAGGCTGAAAGGCAGGTCCAGCTGGTCCCTGTTATGTGTGTGTGCTGGGCAGGGTGGGGGGGTCCCTCACTGTTTCCTCTCACCCCATCTTTGAGGAAGATCCCTTTCCCTGCTCTTCACTGTCTCCTCTGAGCCTTCTCTCTGTATTGCTCAGGCTACTGGTAAAAATGTTCGTAAGTGTTTTCTTTAACTCTGCTTTTCTTTTATTCTTCTCCAGCCTCTGCTTGTCTGAGTTTTGGGGGTGATGTTTAACCCAGGTAAATCTTGACTTCACCACAGCATTTTAAGGTGCAGAAGAAATTGTGCAGACACTGGTGTCAGTCGTTAGACAAGCTGGGGCTGCTCTATTGCTCCACGTGTGATGGTATGCACGTGTGGAGAAACAGGACAGCTTCTTCTTCCTTGTGGTTTCCACCATCACTCATAATCCAAACAGACATGGATTTGCTGGGAATCAGCAAAGCTGCTTCCTCAGGCCTTGAATTTGTAGCTCACATCCATGACAGAAAAAGGATTAAGTGTCTTCATAAGGAGTGCCTGGCTGGCAATGTTTAAGAACTTCATGTTTAGCATCTCATATCACCCTCCTGAGTCATTCATGTGGCAGTGGCCTACAGTGGCTGAACGGGACCTTCTACAGAAGGAAGGGCACATGTCTCAGAGGTGGACGGAGCAGGGATGACACAAGCCAAAACAACATTTTTGGGGGTCTGGAGGGAGCAGTTAGGGTTGGGTGGGGGCCAATGGGATCTCGTAAAAGAGCACAGAGAGAAGCCCATTCCCAGTCCCTTCACATCCCGTTGATCTTTCCCAGTTCCTTACTCTATCTGAAACTCCCCAATTCTCAAAGCCCCCAAACCTGACAACTGGGTCCCCATCTTCTGTCCTCAAAGCATTACTGACTCTTTCCACTCACAGGTCTCCACAACCCCTTGAAACCCATTTCCTTCCTTCCAGAACCCGCAGCTCTACTACTCTGGGAAATCTAGATTTTGCTGCTGTAAAGAAAATTTACTTTGCCCTCAGCCTTGGGGTAGAAAATTTGATATTACCTACTCTACTGAGAGGTTTTGACAGTTCTCAGTGGAGGTTTCGAGCATGTATGCTAGCAATCTGATCCTGTACTCGCAGTTCCTGGAACATTTTGTTCCCTATGTAGTGATAGGACGAGGGGTAACAGTTTTAAACTGAAAGGGGGTAGATTTAGATTAGGTGATAGGAAGACATTCTTTACTGTCAGGGTGGTGAGGCACTGGAACAGGTTGCCCAGAGAACTTGTGGATGCCCCATCCCTGGAGGTGTTCAAGGCCAGGCTGGATGGGGCTTTGAGCAACCTGGTCTAGTGGAAGGTGTCCCTGCTCAGGGCAGGGGGGTTGGAACCAGATGATCTTTTAGGTCCCTCCCAACCCAAACCATTCCATGGTTCTATGATTTTCATACTTTCAGTTTTGCAGTCCAGACATGCAAGGTCCCCTAGTGGTTTTCGGTCCTCCACCAGCTTGTTTTACTCATGTCCCTGACACTAAACCAATGTTTATACAGGTCTCAGTCTCTGGTATTTCTCAGGTTAAATACAACAAATTAGACACCCTTATTCCTTTCTTCTGAAATTTTGGTGCTGCTTCACTATCTTCTGCTTGATGCTGATACAGGGGTATTTTTGTCATGCTACTGTCAGAGCTGAGATGCAGGGGGGTTAAGCCATACCACAGCTGAATGAAGTTTAATTAAACTTGGAATAAGTAACACTGAAAGGTAAAACTCTTTTGTGTTTCAATTGTGGTGAGAAGGCCTTTTATGCCAACCAACACCCAATCTCAAACTTCAAAGAAATATTTGGAACAATTCCTGTATCCTAAAAATGGAGAACACACTCAGCTGTCTTTTATTCCCATGTTTCTTCCCTCTCCCACCACCACTGCTTGTCATTCAACTTGAACGTGTTTTGGTTTTGAATGTGATCCTAGCTCGGATTGTAAAAGCAAATCTTCTGCTAGGCAAATTATTTAATTGATCATACTACTTTCAGTCAATATAGTACACGCTATTACTTTCCTCATATTCAGTTAGTGTCTTTAGTAAAACGTTAGTAGCATGACAATAATATTAATTACCAATCTGCTATCTAAATGTTATGATTTAAAGGCAAGTTCCTACACATCAAGGTTGAAATGAAGCAGCTAGTTTTTACATTGTTGAAAGGGCTGGTGTCAGGGTTTGTTTTGAAATGCAAAGTGAAAGACCGAATAGGAAAAGCTTGCTCATCTCTATCCCTTTGCCTACCTGGTTGGGCTTGAAAAAAGTATGTGCAGAATTGTGCACGTTTAATACTCTCCGTCCTTCTGCAGGGACTGTTAATGGGGTCAACGGTATGGCTTTACCAAATGGGATTTACAGACCTAATTCCCTAAAGCTTTGGTCTCCCCATCAAATTTGCAGTATGTGCCAAATTTGTAGCAAATCTTCCTCCAAGAGCATGGAGAACAATGGCGTTTGAAAAAGGAACTGGAGAGAGGAAATTAGGGAGATTGCTGTCTCATGCTAATGACTCAAGACACTTCCTATTTACCTTGCTGGAAAGACAGAATTTCCTGGGCTAAATGACTTTTAAACAGGAAGCTACTTCAATATCGCCTACTTATTTTAGCCTTGCCTGCTGTGCAATGTGATGGACATAAGAAATAAAGTTATAGTTTGACTTGGTTAGGCTCCAGTTCAGCTGTGCATTAGCATTCATGAATATTTCATTGGCTTGTAAATCTGAGTGCTGTGTACTAGTCCTTTTAATATATATAGATAGAGTGTTGTACTGTGCTTCTTAATATCTCCTCATGATCCCAGCACTGACAGATGCTATAACCACCATTAGGAAGACTTCAGTACAAAGGACATCTCCATTTCAGACACATTCAGTCTTGATTCAATAAACTTCCTTGGCTTTAACTTAAAAAATGTCTGTGGTAGTATAATTTTGGCACCACTGCTTTTAAGAAAAAAAGATCCTTCTGCTTCTTGAATGGCACAACTTGTCTCTAGAGAAACATTGCTCCAGAAGGAAAATAATTTTCAACAGATAAGCACTCCCAAAAGTATTTATTAGCTATCAACTCAGATAAACCTACATGTAAAGGACATAGAAATCCCACTTCCCACCCTGCCCCTCTTGTTTGTTTATGGGTTCCCAGGCATATTAATTATACTTCATTTGGCTTTGCCCCAGAGACTCCTGAACAACAGGGGCAGAGGCTGCTTAGTTCAATCACCGTGGCTTACATTTTGTTCCCCTGAGAGCATCTATAATTAATATGATGCTTATTCTCAAGCAAACATGTCAACTTCGCCATCTCACAATTATTTATGAGTGGCGTGGCCTCATGTGTACCACTGACGGAGATACTGTTTGTTAGCTTTATGTAAATAAACTCTTGTAGTTGTGAGACTTGAGTGACTAAATATAAAGAGACACTGGCAAGGTGGTGAGCTGCTAAATGTGACCTAGTTCAGCTTCTTTTATCTGTTTGCAAAGCAGAATCCCTGTAGAGTGCTTTTTGTGAATGCTATGGTGATGGGAGCTGGAGAAATTGCTGAAGCTTGCCTGAGAAGAGCAGTTTGGAATGATTTTTGGGATTTTTACATTAGGTTTTGTTCTAGTTTTCGATAAAACAGCTCAGGGGCATGCTTTCTTTTTTTCCTCTGGAAATTACATCCTGGAGTTGGAAGAGTATTTCACTGATCATCTATATTGATGCAAGCTTGCAAAACTTCTTTGTGTTAACAAAATGGCATATCTTCAAGAAAAATATGGTTGACTATAATATACATATGAGTAACTGAGAAATGGAGAAAAAAGGGAAAAAGTAGGTTTTCCAAGGAGCTTTTAGGAGGCCAGTTTAGGGAAATCTGTGACAGAATTCCCTAACATGGATGATTTTTAGAGCTCTGAGAAAGCTTCTGTTTAGTACTGCTTTCTGTAAAGCTGTTACTGAGTCATCAACTCTTTTTTAGGCCAAGGGTTCAAAAACTCTGCCTAAAATTATATCCTACATGTTGTTGTGTGTCTGATGCCTAACCAGGTTTGTAAATGGTAGCTGTACATACAATACTGACAGGAATACCTGCATTTGTGTAATGTGTGTCTGGAAAGCCAAATGCTGTAATATCCCTATGCTCATACTTACAAATGTGGAGGGCTTTTTAAGTGTTGACAAAAATTTGAAAATTTGCCCTTAAGGACTTCTCCCACTCTCTTCCAAAAGAGATCTGAAAACTGGACTGGAAAAAGCAGAGATCTGAAAACTGGACTGGAAAAAGCTTCAGCCCAGCTGTTCAGCAAAAGCTACATGGACTGTGTTGTGTGAATAGCCCAACACTCGAGGGCCTTGTGAGGCTAAGAGGGCAAATCCAAAAATATAGGCAGCACTGTCCTCTACAGGTGGGTAGAGGTAAGATAGAAGGTAAGGCAGCTAAGAGAAGTAACATTGCTAATCATGGCTCCTCAAACCTTTTTGAAAATACATTTTGTTGTATGTAGTGAGATATAAGCTGGCTGTGGCTCAGTTTCTTCATGGCAAGAGAGCAAGGACTGGATGTAATACTGACTGGAGGTATAAAGGCTTATCTGTCAGCCCTGCCAGCATGCAGATGTTGTTAGCAATTCCCTGTCTCTTGTAAACACAGTCCATAATTATACCCACTTCTCACTCTCCTGCCTCTGAGGGACGAACCTGCTGCCAGCTACCTGATTCTTGCATTACTTTTGCAACTGGAGCTTTTTGGGACAACCTGGAATGTGTGAGCTGCCATCTTAAAAAACCTACTATGGAGATAAGATTAGTACGGGATGCCATCTTTTGGGGCTGTAACGTGTTAATTTGTCCTGTGTTAGCCAGTTGACAGCTCTGCTGGCTCAGTGACATCCCAGGGATGAAGGACATGCCACATGGCTCTCTTTCCAAAAAATGTCAGCATTTTGGCTGTGTCCTGATTGGGGATTTTCAGAATCCCATCCTTATATTTTGGGCAACTTTAAATATGTGGCAAAGGAGAAGGTAACTTGTTTTTCCCATATTTTTTTCTCTTGAGTGCAGGGGTGCTTACAGGGCCTAGCCTCTTGAAGAGTGAAGCAGCTCTGGAAATATTCCTCTCCTGGTAAAATAAAAGCAGTATGGGTACAGTGAACCATACAGCGGTGAAGAGCATAGCCGTGGAGAGCTTCCTGTGCACCACTGTCGCCTGTCCTTCTGAGACACTGTCTGGAACCCTGCTGCTGAGGCATCCTCCTGCCTGGCTCCATGACCAGCAGGCATGGCCACGCTCCCTCCACTGGCTGCTCTTCTGGCTTCGCTGTTTGGGTTTTCTGCTTTCTGGGAAGAGAGGAGGCTCTGGAGCATCCCAAGCTGCTGGAGAGACATTGTTAATGCTGTTCAGAGAGCTGACTGGGGCATGAGGCTGGGAGACAGCAGAGGCGTTGTGCCGTTGAAACTAGGATGGCTGTAATGGGTCAGGTGATAACAGAGACTCCAAATTTCCCTCATTATCCCATTTCACTCCCTCTGAACGTGGGTGACATATATTCATTGTACCCAGATAAGGAATTGTAAACTGGCACGACCTTCCCTATTTCTGCTGGAAATGCTGTCTAGCACATCCTGGTGCCACCTTAAGTTTGTCTATGGGTCTGTTATGCCTGTGACTCACAGTAGTCCTCTCCTAACTTGGAAGTTAGCAAATGTGATGCCCATCTACAAGATGGACCAGAAGGAGAATCTGAGGAACTACAGGCCTTTCAGTCTGACCTTGGTGCCATGGAAGGTCATGGAGCAGATCATCTTGAGTGCTATCATGCAGCATGTACAGGACGACCAGGTGATCAGGCCCAGTCAGCATTGGTTTATGAAAGGCAGGTCCTGCTTGACTAACCTGATCTCGTTCTATAACAAGGCGGCCTGCTTAGTGGATGAGAGAAAGGCTGTGGGTATTGTCTACCCAGACTTTAGTAAAGCCTTTGACACAGTGTCCTACAATGTTCTCCTGGAGAAACTGGCTACTTACGGCTTGGATTGCTGTACTCTTTGCTGAGTAAAAAACTGGCTGGATGATTGAGCCCAAAGAGTTGTGAATGCAGTTAAATCCAGTTGGTGGCTGTTCACAAGCAGGCTCAGTACTGTACAGTCCCCAGGGCTCAGTATTGGAGCCAGTTCTGTTTGCTGTCTTTATCAGTGGTCTGGATGACGTGATCGAGTGCAACCTCAGTAAGTTTGCTGATGACACCAAGTTGGACAGGAGTGTTCACAGAATCATAGAATTGTTTAGGTTGGAAAAGACCTTTAAGATCATCGAGTCCAATCATTAACCTAGCACTGCCAAGTCCACCACTAAACCACGCCCCTAAGCGCCACATCTACACATCTTTTAAATATCCTGGTCAGCCTGTTCCAATGCCTGATAACCATTTCTGTAAAGAAATGTCTCCTAATATCCATTCTAAACCTCTCCTGGTGCAACTTGAGGCCGTTTCCTCTTGTCCTGTCGCTTTGGAAGAAGAGACTGACACCCACCTCGCTACAACCTCCTTTCAGGTAGTTGTAGAGAGTGAGAAGGTCTCCCCTCAGCCTCCTTTTCTCCAGGTGAAACAATTCTGGTTCCCTCAGCCGCTCCTTGTTCTCTAGACTCTTCACGAGCTTTGTTACCCTTCTTTGGACATGCCCCAGCACCTCAATGTCTTTCTTGTAGTGAGGGTCCCAAAACCGGACACAGTATTTGAGATGTAGACTTACCAGTGCTGTGTACAGGGGGAAAATCACTTCTCTAGTCCTGCTGGCCACACTATTTCTGATACAAGCCAGGATGCCATTGGCCTTCTTGGCCACCTGGGCACACTGCCAGCTCTTATTCAGCTGGCTGTCAACCAGCACCCCCAGGTCCTATTCTGCTGGGCAGCTTTCCAGCCACTCTTCCCCAAGCCTGGAGCATCTTATGGGATTCATAAAACCATAGAATGGTTTAGGTTGGAAGGGACCTTAAAGATCAAGTTCCAACCCCCCTGCTATGAGCAGTGACACCTCCGACTAGACCAGGTTGCTCAAAGTCCCATCCAGACTGGTCTTGAACACTTCCAGGGATGGGGCCTCCACAACTTCCCTGGGCAACCTGTTCCACTGCCTCACCACCCTCAGAGTGAAAAATTTCTTCCTGAGATCTAATCTAAATCTACCCTCTTCCAGTCTGAAGCCATTACCGCTCGTCCTATCACTGCATGCCCTTGTAAAAATTCCCTCTCCAGCTTTTGTGAAGGCCCACTTCAGATACTGGAAAGCTGCTATAACGTTTCTCCAGAGTCTTCTCCATGCTGAAAAACCCCAAGTCTCTCAGCCTGTTTTCATAGAAGAGCAAGATCATGGAGCAGATCCTCCTGGAAACTCTGCTACAGCACATGGAAAATAAGGAGGTGACTGGTGGCAGCCAGCATGGCTTCACTAAGGGCAAATTGTGCCTGACAAATTTGGTGGCATTCTATGATGAGGTTACAGCATTGGTGGATAAGGGGAGAGCAACAGATGTCATCTACCTGGACTTGTGCAAGGCATTTGACACTGTCCTGCATGACATCCTTGTCTCTAAATTGGAGAGGCACAGATTTAATAGATGGACCACTTGGTAGATAAGGAATTGGCTGGATGTCCACACTCAAAGAGCTGCGGTCAATGGCTCGATGTCCAAGTGGCGTGCAGTGACAAGTGGTGTTCCTCAGGGGTCGATACTGGGACCGGTACTATTTAATATCTTTGTGGGTGACATAGATGTAGGGACCGAGTGATCAGCACCAAGAGAACAGGGAGAGGGGAGGGAAAGTTGTCAGCGGGGCACAGCAGAAATGTGCAAGAAAGAAATGCTCTGAGGTCCCCAACATAAGGATGTGGACCTGTTGGAGCTGGTCCAGCCGAGAGCCACAAAGATCATAGAATCATAGAATGGTTTCAGTTGGAACAGACCTCACAGATCATCTAGTTCCAACCGCCTTGCCATGGGCAAGGACACCTCCTACTAGACCAGATTGCTCAAATCCTCATCCAACCTGGCTTTGAACACTTCTAGGGATGGGGCCTCCACAGCTTCCCTGGGCAACCTGTTCCAGAGCCTCACTACCCTCACAGCAAAAAATTCCTCTCAATTTCTTGTAGACCCCCTTCAGATACTGGAAGGCTGCTATAAGGTCTCCCCAGAGTGAGAAGGCTGAATAACCCCAGCTCTCTCAGCCTGTCCTCATAGCAGAGATGCTCTAATCCTCTGATCATCTTTGTGGCCCTCCTCTGGACCTCCTCCAACAGGTCCATGTCCTTCTTATGCTGGTGGCTCCAGAGCTGGACACAGTACTCCAGATGGGGTCTCATGAGAGCAGAGTAGAGGGGCTGAATCACCTCCCTCGACCTGCTGGCCATGCTTCTTTTGATGCAGCCCATGATGCAGTTGGCCTTCTGGGCTGTGAGCACACATTGCTGACTCATGTTGAGCTTCTCATCTACCAACACCCCCAAGTCCCTCTCCTCAGGGCTGCTCTTGATCCACTCTCCACCCAGCCTGTATTTGTGCATGGGATTGCCCTGACCCATGCGCAGGACCTTGCACTTGGCCCTACTGAACTTCATGAGGCTGGCACAGGCCCACCTCTCAAGCCTGTTCAAGTCCCTCTGGATGGCATCCCTTCCCTCCAACGTGTCAACTGCTCCACACAGCTTGGTGTCATCGGCAAACTTGCTGAGGGTGCACTCAATCCCACTGTCCATGTCGTCAGCAAAGATATTAAATAGTACTGGTCCCAATACCAACCCCTGATGAATGCCACTCGTGACTGTTTGCTTGGACATCAAGCCATTGACCGCAACTCTTTGAGTGTATCGAGGCCGCCAGTTCCTTATCCACTGAGTGGTCCATTAGTCAGATCCATGTCTCTCCAATTTAGAGACAAGGATGTCGTGCAGGACAGTGTCAAATGCTTTGTACAACTCCAGGTAGATGATGTCAGTTGCTCTTCCCTTATCCGCCAACGCTGTAATGCCGACATAGAAGGCCACCAAATTTGTCAGGCATGATTTGCCCTTAGTGAAGACATGTTGGCTGTCACCGATCACCTCCTTATTTTCCATGTGCCTTAGCATGGTTTCCAGGAGGATTTGCTCCATGATCTTGCCAGGCACAGAGGTGAGACTGACCGGCTTGTAGCTCCCCGGGTCTTCCTTTTTTCCGTTTTTAAAAATGGGTTTAAAAACTTGTTGTGACCCAAATGCAGGACCCAGCACTTAGCTTTGTTGATCTTCAAGGTCTTTTCCAACCTAAGCAATTTTATGGTTCTATGATTCCCATGGGCTAAGATGCACCCATGTCCTTCTCTTTCTGAATCACTTCCAACAAAAGGTCTTTACCTTGTAGCAGAATGCTGTCATTAATTCAGTGTGCCTGACTTCCCATTTTCAGCTATTGAATTTCATCCTTCTTTTATAATGTTTTGTTCTGAGGGTTCTTTCTGTATGACATCCCATTTCTCGCCTGCCTTGGCAAAGCCTTCCAGCTTTGTCATCATCACAGAATACCTTGTTGCGTGAACTTACATCATCATCAGGATTTCTGCACACAGGCCTAATTTTGGAAATGATCGTTATGGAAAGTTTCAAAAAAGAGTGGCACCAAGATCCTTAAGGAATTCCATCATTGTCATTCTCCTTCAAACCTTTGCTATTGCCATGTCTTCTAAAACAAGCTGCTTTTGCAACTTTATAGTAACTGTTAATTTTCATCATCTCCAGCTTCAATGCTTTCCTGCATAGATCTATACTGAGTGCTGCTGATGCCTAGAATAGATTTTGCAACATATTTTTTTATTCAAAAATCTAATAATTTCTCAAAATACATGTCAAGTCTGTTATAACTTGTCATTGTAAACAGTTATTACTTGTACAAAGCTGCTGTGTAGAGGAGGAGATCTGGCTGAGTCACAACAAAACTGCAAATGAACATGACTTCTCTTCTGCTTCTTCCATACTGCCATATTACAGCCACATACAACATGACTTGGCAGAAATAATTCATGTGGATCTAAAAAATCCTCTCAGAATAGAATAAAGTGGTTTTCATTATCACGGCAGAAAATTTCCATGAATAGTTGATCACATAAAAATAGACTTGTTCTGGCTGTCTTTGCTTCCTTTTATGTAATGTCATTGCAAATATTCTAACAAACAAGTTTGCTGACAGCAGTGCTAATGGGAAAAATGCATTCTAAACAAATTTGAGAATATTCACATGCAACATGTTGTGGATGTGTAAACATGTATTCTTGCTATGAGACTGAATCCAGTCTTATTTTAGCAACGTGCCTGTGCGCAACATCTGAAAGAATCTGTTTTGAGTTAGGGTCACTAGTATATGAAAATAATATCATGGCTTTTGCCCACTGAAAATTAACAACTTTTGTATTAAGAATATAGATTATACAACTTGCTACTGTGTATGTGGCAAGTGCTGCTTGCCAAGAATTATTTATTTAGAGTCATGGCTCTGTTCCAGTAGAGTTCTGGAAAAAGAACTAATATAAAAAATCAGAAACTGGATAACTACAGCCTTGGGAAAAAATATGCTAATTATAATAAATTATTCTGTCCACTGTAATTTTAAGTTAAGATTGATCTGTTCAGTAGAGGAAAATTGCCTTGGGAAGAGAGTTCAGAATCTGTCTCTGTCTCCACAAGCCAACATTATTTCTCCCTCTGTGACAAAATGAGTCCAGAACATACAAAGCAAATAAATTCTTTGTTGCAATTTCTGTTGCTTGGTTTCTCAGAGGATATCTTTGATAAAGTCCTTCATAGACACACCACAGCACATTCTACAATTATCAGCTCTGCTATCAGAATGTTTTTGGTACAAGTAGTGTTATTCTCTGGAAGTATTTTTTAGCAACTTGAACTATGGAGCCCACAACAGATCAGCAGAAATGCAGCGTTTTGGGCTAGAAATAGAAATCTTGGAATGCTGTTTTGTGTAAATCAAATGTTGTTCATATTTTCTGTAGGCACCAGTTCCATTTCTTCAGATTAAGAAGAAACCAAGTATAGACACTTACATAGATTTTGTTAAGACAATTGCATCGGTTCTATGCTTACTTTTATTGTTTTCTGGTATATCAAATTACTGATAACTACATTTATACTAGTAAGTTCTTCAAGGTGTCTGCTAAAAAGGTAAACAAAAATGCCTCTTCAAAATATGTGAAATAGCTCAGTAAGTATTTTCTAATTAAAAACAGATACGGAACTTGAAATTATTTTGTTATCCTTGTTCTGAAATTTTTTGTCCCTGCTCGATGGGGCTGGGGGGGAGGGAACATGTGTCTACAAAGAATTAGGCTAGATTCCCTCTTTTGATGGTTTGCTGTTTTGCCTGTTCAGATGAATGGATTGATATTCTTATCAGTGTTAGTGTAACCCTGTTAAGAAAGCAATAAAATACAGTATACCTTTATGCCAGCTTTTTCACTCTGTTATACATTTAATGAATGCCTGTGGTGTAGTCTAAGCCCAACATTGGCGACTGTTTGAAGTCTAGTCAGTATTCCAGTGGCATGATACCTTCAGAGTCACGGAGGGATGCCTAGCGCACACCCAAATGTGCTTGCTCAGGCACTGGGAAGTATTTCTCTGTTAATTTCTGAGTGGTTTCTCACCTTCCATGTCCTGATGCCCCACTGGGAGATGCAGGAGTCTGTGCTGGCCGGACAGGCACTCTGCCCCTCTGCACAGGGAAGAGAACAGGGTGGTTTTATGGTCACAGGGTGTACACCCAAGTGCATGGTAATAACTGTTACTGTGAAGTGCACAGAACCACAGAAACAAAGGTGTTAAAAGCAGATAAACTCTTTCAGGCTGAATGGTGGTATATTTATTTTAGCAATACTTCAAAAAGCAGAAAGTAGTTATAAAATTAAAGTAACTGAAAACCAGAAAAACTAACTGAAAGCAAGTGTGTACCATCCTAATTCCACTTCAGAAATGCTGTCATCGCACATTGCTTAACAAAATATTCACTTGCTTGGAAATCACATCTCTTAGGACTAGTTTTGTGCTTATTGCTCCACAGTCTCACAGGACTGGAGAGGTTTGTGTGACGCTGTCATTGTTTTATTCCTAAGCATGTGTCATGCACGTCGTGTTCCATGTGCTTCCAGCTTTGCCATGGGGCTGCTCGGTGTGCTGGGGCACCCAGCAGCACCAGGATCCCCATGAAGAGCACAGGCACCTCTGAAGCATCAGACTCCCTTCCTCAGCTTGCACTGCCTCCAGCTCCAATGCCAGGAAATGTGTCCTGGCGATTTTTTTAGTATTGAAACATTCCCTTTGTGAGACCTCTTTCAGGGATGGGTTTATTTAAAGCTAGTCTGTCCTCACCATCAAATCTCCCTTATGCATCAGGTACTAAATTCTGTCTTCACGTCACTTTGCTTTCTGGAGTGCCTTTCTTTGGTGGCAGAGGCTCTCCCTGCTCCCCAGGGCACCGAGGGTTTCTGTGCTTGGCAGAGGCAGGTCTTGCACATTTCTGCTGTGCCCCGCTGACAACTTTCGCTCCCCTCTCCCTGTTCTCTTGGTGTTGATCACCCTGCCATAAGCTGGGTTGCTCCAGCTGGGTGAAGCTTTTGCAAGTCAACTATTTGGGGCTTTCCCTCCAGGGCTGCTTTCTCCTCCTGCCTGTCAGCTCTTCTGACTCAGCCTTGTGATAACGCATTTCTTTCTGGGGAAAATCAACTGCCTGTGCTTTGCTGCCTCTGCTGAGGCTTCCCCGCTGCGTGGAACCCAACACCAACTTTAACCACGCACAGCCTCCTCTTTCTGCCCTTGCAGGCCCTGCTCCTCCTTCTTACCCTCCTCACCTCTCCTCCCCTCCTCACCCCATCCCAAATTTGTCGAAGGCTGGTGGCTGGCAGCTTCCTGCCCCCAGCAGGATGTGCCTTCAGAGAAGCCAAACAGCCCCTGTGCAGAGACCCTGGCCCCTGCCTCCGCCTCCCATCCCACAGGCTCTCCTTCCACTCAATCCAGTCCAGGAAACGCTGAGGTGCTCCGGGGGCAGGAGGTTTCATGCCAGCAGCTGCCCCAAGGCTGGCAAGGGGTAGGCTGCTGCAGGCAGGAGCACTCCTGGGGCAAAGAGGATAGTCCTGAAGGAGGGAGGAGCCTCTCTTACCTGCCCCCCAGAACTGGAGGGTCTTAAATTGCTGAGATGTTATAGCACCTTCGAGCTTGGTTACTTAATTTTCATTGTTTGCTTGAGCTCTGCTTGGAGGTGTTTTCTGTTATCGCAGGGTGATTATCTTAACAATTTTGGTTACAACGTTCTGTTCTGCTCCATTTTTCCTGCCCTTGAATGACAGTTCTAAGCAAAATGGATTTCCTTTGTCCTGCTAGTAGTGACTGCATGTTCTTACGTATTATTTACACCACTTTTACACCACTATAAGACCCTTGATTTGGATGGGTTATTGCTGTTTTAAACCAATTTAAGGTAGAGAAGAACTAGTCTGCTTTCTCTTCCCCCACCAAATTTCCAAATAAATAGCATTACTAGTACAATATCCCCTTGTACTGACGTAACTTATTGGTATAATAATCTCTTTTAAAGAACATTTTAAATGACAGCGTAGCTCTGTTCATCCAGATTGCCTGCAAAGACAAATTACTATGTTCTTGCACATCCATTAAAATGTACTTTTCAGTCAAACTAAAGGCGGTTGGTAGTAAGCCACGTATTAAATCTAGGCTGTCTTGATTACTGTGATATCCAGCCTGCCTCAGCCATCTACCTCCCACTTTCGTCAGACCACAGTTTCCCTGGCAGCTGACAATGATGGCACATCAGAGCGCTCCTGAAACTTGGAGCTATTTAAGGAATTGGTTGTTCCATAACAACGTAACACCATAGATGTATATGAATTATCAAAGCTAATTTCCTGGGTTTATATTTTCTGTACCCACCCTTTCTTTCTTGTGTCTTGTTACGTATGCCTGGCTTACAGACTTTTCTGGGAAGAAGTACATCATTGTAATTCTATGTAATGAATATTACACACGTTTGACACTTGTATAGTTAGTGTCAAGATTCCAGTATTCTCCATCTGTATTTTTAGGTTTATCTGCACATTTCAGGAGGATAGTTTCTTAAGGTGGTTTATAATTTATTCACTAGATTTATTTTCAGTTCATTGTACTGAAGTGATTTAGGGTTTGCCTCTGAAAGCTTATCTTGTTGATGCTAGCTGCGTTATATAGACATTCTATGCACAGATGAACTGAGCTGGTCATGTCCATATGATAATCATGTGCTGCTCCATAGAGTTAAATATTCTTTCCTGCACTAGTCCCTCAGACAATATTTAAAGAACCATTAATTCAAGCATTGGAGTTGAAAGTCAGCTGGCATAGCAAACTTGACCCAGTCTTGTACCAGGTTAGGCCATGTTTGTCCTACATAACAAGGCAAAGTAATATGCATCCTAGTACATGCTTGTACAAAACAATATAGCAGAAAGAGAAGCATGTCAGCCGAGCCTGGAGTTGTTCTGCATGCGTGTGGACAGCTAGCCTTGGCGCAAACTCCACTGCAAAGAACTCAGCTTACAGTTCTCCCTTCTCCCAGTAACGGTCAGAGGCCACTATAGCAAAAAAGACAGCTGTATCAGGTCCAAAGAACTTCCTTTTGAAAATCTTAGCTCTACCAGCTCCAGCATATGAGGGAGAGTGAAGTCTTCTTTGGCTTGTGCACTTCACAATGCACAGCATTTGAAATAATTCAGTAAACAAGAGAGAAATAAAGAATACATGGTTTTAAAAAGAACTTGAGGAGATAGCTATACTGTTGGGTAGACATACAGAAATTTAAGGAAATGGATATTTAACTTCCTGCACGCATCAAAATACCACTGACTTCAGCTAACAGCTACATTAAAAGTCAATTCTATACATTAAGCAAGGCAGCTGTATAAATTTAAGAATTATATATTTAGTTTACAACAACTAATGCCTTTACTCATTTTTCAAACTAATTTGTGCACAGGAATAGGAGCTTGTCTATTTCTGTGTTGTCTAGTTGCTGCACATAAATGTAGGACAATTGCATGTAGAAGGCATGCTCGTGCATACTTTGTAGAGAGGTCGAAAACACGTTTTAGTCCCTATCATGTGTTTTTTAGATATTCTATTTCCAAATACAATAATTCAGGTTTTCTGAACACTAATAATTTTCCTGTATTCATAATATAGATCTTTATACCTTGTATTTAGTTGCTTTTATCATATTATCATCCTCTAAGGCCCTAGTGGTTTTCATCCATTTGACAGGTACAGATCTCTTTAAAATAGACTGTTCCATTGAAGGAGGCTAAAGTAAAGCAGCAAATGATCCCCCTCTATGTAATAATAACTGAAAACTCTGGAAGCCACCATTTTTGCTCAATAGCTTCTTGGTCGCCATGGAAAGGTCAGAACACTGACTAACTGTGGCATAGTGGAGACTGGCTGAAAGGAGCAAGCTTGAAGGATGCAAGAGGGTGAGAGGTAGAACCCAGACAGATGGCAAAAGCAGCAGCTGATGGTGAGTGTGAGCAGAAAGATGTGTCAGCTCCAGCAGGCTTTGAGCTGCTCAGGTGGTGAATGTGGAAATTGCAAGCAAGGAGATAGCTTGCTATTTGTTTCTACACTCTAAATTCTTGAAGGATTACACTGGATAATTACCTGGTTTGTGTATGCTGTTTTCTATGACAAATCACTACCACTTGGTTGGTCACTCAGGCCAACATGTATGCAGTGCAATTCAGAAGAAGTGGTGGTCCAAAGAACTCTTTAAACCACCTGAAGATCTTCTGCACATGTAATAGATACATATAAAAAACCCAAGTGCCAAAGCCAGGGTTCTGCAGAATAACAGGCTTCTCTCCTGGCTTTTGTTTGAGATAATGAGTGCCATTACAATCTAGTATTCATCTATATGGAAGGCTGTCCATACTGCTTTCATGAAACTCTGTTCCCCATGGTTTTGCCAAGCCTTGGATTGAAATATTAGGGTCTGCACAATTCCTGATTGAAAGGAGTGACTTTTCCAAAGCAGATGCCTTGCTGAGTTTGGATTCCTTTTCACATAATTTCCAGCTGAAAATGTTGTTGCTGTTCCCTAGAATAAAATGAGGAAGGTATATTTTTCCACATAGAAATCAGAGTCAAAATGTTACCAGTGTAGACCAGACCATGCTTTGCAGGAGAGATTTGTTGTATGAAAGTGAGAGCCCCCTTCATGTCAGGGATGCATCCTATGACGTCTCCTCTAATTTTTTCCCAAGCTTAGCCACATGGTGAAGATTAGTTTGGCTGATGAATTTTTGAAAGAATTGCACTGGTCCGGCTCTGTCCTGAAGCTTCAAGGTGTGATTCCTTATTATGGGTGGAAGGCATGTCCAGAGCAGGGAGGACTTTTCTCTGCATGCTCTAAATGCTCCCTCTGTTGGTGCTGCCTTTGAGGAAGAGGAGGAAGTTTCCTGATGGGATAGGTGTTGTATGGGTCCTGGGAAAGGAGGAAGGCAGGAGACAGCACAAGTGGGAGTGGCTCATAGAATATGTTGCTCATAAAGGAAGGGAAGCAGAAGTCAGTGGAGGATGGGCTGAGGTTTGGCATGTGGCTACACAATGGCAGGTGTACACTCCCCATGTGGGGCCTGAAACTCAAGAGACGAGTCTTGATAAGACCACTAGAAAATTTCCCATGAATCGTATTTTGCCCAAGGATTCGGTTTTGGACAGCAATGTATCTGAATATGATCAGCCTCCACTGGAAAATTCTTAATGTTGTTAAAAACAATCATCTGACAAGTGAAAGGTTGTACCAGCAAAGCCTGGAGAAGTTCAGTTAGGAAATGTTATGCAGTGGTAGACTTTGTAACTGTGTAACCTCTGCAATGCAGCTTTTTAAAAATATAATACATACCTAAACTTCCTCAAGAAAACCCTTGAGAGACTGCTAAGTAGGGTTCTTCACTTGAATGTTTGAAAGTAAGGAAATGTCAGTATATTGGAGATTCTTACCCAACTTTATTTTAACATTTTGTTTTGTTTTTTTTTTTTTCTCTGCTCATTTCCCTGGGGAAAAAAGAATTTTCTTGAAGTGATTGACTGTGTTGTACCTGAAATGGACAGGGCATTGAATGTGTTCATGTGCCTAACCTTAACAATAATATAACTCTGGGGTACTCCACATTTTACTGAATATCGCACAAAACCACTGTTTCCCAAGATGTTTTAAGATAATGCATTTTTTCCCTTTTTCTCTTCAACAGTAAATCTGGCAGCTGCACATGAACAGCTGGACCCCAAGGCTGAGCTGCAGCTGGGGCTCCCAACTGGTCCAGCCTTCCCTATTCCGGTCCCAATGTCTTGGTGCTCCGGCACCCTGCCAGTGGTGTCTGAGAGTGGCGGTACTCTTACCATATCCCAGCAACTTCATATGGAAGTTGGTGTCAGCCCAAGTGATGCTTAGAATCTTCTGCAGGCTTTCAAGAAGGAGATCGACTGTTTCCCAAGGCTTCCATTGCAGTGGGATTGCTTAGGAAAAAAGAAAAGTCATCAATGTACATGGATGGGTGTCTGAAATCAAGCTATATTCGCTCTGGACCCTCCACAGGAGATGAGAACACCCGTGGATGCTCTGTACCAACGTCTAGCAGGCTCCACAAGCACTGCTGCTCCTGCCTGAATATGCATAGTTAGGAGACCAGGAGGGTGCGAGCAATTAGGTAAGTTGAATGTGCAAGTCCTGAACCCTTGGCTACACAGGGAGCACGTCAAGTTAAAAGAAGATAGGAGAGTGTTTGAAAATGAACAGGACATCAGCCAGCAATGAATAACCGCTTGAAACATAAACCAACCATTAGCTCAGTCAGAATCAAGGTTCTTGGCTAATCTAATACATGTAACTGGTCTTGAAATATGTAAAAGGCTGCTGTAAAAAACAAGAGAACAGTCTGTCTTCCCTGTCCAGGACAGTACAGCACTGGAATAACTTACTTGGGGAAGCTGTGGTGTCTTCATCACTGGAGGTTTTACAGCACAAGTTGGACAAACAGCAGTGAGGCATAGTCTACATGTAATTGGGACAGCCTTGGGACAGAGGAAGGGGAAGAATAGCAGCATGAGCTCATGAGCATGTTTCCACGGGTGTTTTTCTCTGATACTGTGATACCATGTTTCCACTGCTGTTTATGCTGAGTGGGACCTTTGCACTTTACTGCAATAATGGGAGTAAAATTTGGGCAGGTGTCTTCTGAACACTGAAACCCTCCTGAAATGTCCGTGACCTGTTTCAAATCATTTCTGGACTATACTGCATGTATTGCATGACGTGTTCCTGGGTAGAGTAATTCTGCCTCAAGTCAGCCTGCAGGGAAAGCTTGAAGGGCACAGTCATTCTCAGCCTGTCCTAGTCTTGTCTTCTGGATCTTCTTGTTCGGAGGAAAGCAAATGCAGGTCCTGTGCCACCAACACAGAATAGAGATGTATGTGCGTGTGTGTTTGAAGTTTCTATCCAGTGCACACTGAAATGTCAGAGATCATATAGCAGCTACCATGCTTACCTGACACAGACGTAAGTTACCCTTTTCCTCTTGCACACAGACCCTTCGTTTCTGATTTGCCATATACTGTCAGCAGTATAGGACACACTGAAGTGTCATACCTATCATGAGCTACAGAATGGGCCCACAAAGTCCTGCAGGCTCACTGAGCAACCCCATTTATCGGAATCGGTGAGAATATTCACATACTTATAGTTAGGCATATGCCTAAGCATTTTGCTGGAGGTAGGCATGGGTAAAAATCATTTTCCCACTATTTTCAACTTGACAGCAACTTGCATAAGCATTAGTTTACTTAATAAAAGTTAAGAGTGGAACAGAGCAGCTTTGGTAGCGCGTACCACAGCAGTACTTATGTTGCAATTCCACTATTGCAAGAGGTGTTCTCGTTTGTTAAGACTGAGGGATCAATAACTAAATTTACAGAAAAGCCAGCTACTTAGTGGTTAAGGGTTGTTTTATTGTGTTAAGTACTACTGCTTTGGCCAAAACTGATCCTCTGAAACAGTATCTTCCAAAGCATACCAGTAACAGCCTCTTTTTCTGCAGTCTCACACTAAAAGATAAAATAAATCTGCAAAGAGTATTCTGAAACATTGATCTCCCTTAAACATCTCCTGCTTCCAAAGAATAGTAAGGCACTAAACCCTGCAGAATCAAATATTTTCCTATTAGCTCTTCCAGTGCAAGTTATTCAGTCAACACATGCATGAAAAATCAGCAATTGTCCAGGATGCTCTCTATTCCATTTTCAACTCCCATATAATTTAAAATGCATGACATATACAACACATGTACCAGTTCTTGCAAAGTGGTTATGGACCTTGCTGGTATTGCAATTCGTAGCATAGTGCTAGTCTGAAGAACAGAATAGATGAATTATAATGGGTTCAAAGTTCTCCAGATATAGTGAAGGAATAGCTGGGACTGTGTTTGTGTAAGTATGTGCAGGTGTATTTGTGCCTATATTTAAAGAAAAGCATGATGTGGATTACCTAGATTTTGGCAATTTAAAATAAATGAATATTTTTCTGAAATTATATGGCAACACTAAGAGGAACACTTCGTAAGAGTCATCCAGGAATTGCATTTAGAAAAGAAATAGGACGCAATACACACCAGAGAAAAACTCCTTGACATTTGGGTAAATAAAACTGTAGCTGTGTGTGATTGCATAGGTAGTCGGTTCCCAATGCTTTTCTCAAAGGGGACTTGCACCCTCCTGCCACGTGGCTCCACCAGGGAGGCAGAGAGGCAGCAAACTCCATTCCTTGCTGCCCTCGTCCTCCTGAATAGCCAGAGCTCACCAGCCTTGACCCTACTTGGGCTGCCTGGTGCTCCTGCAGACACCCAGCAGCCTTTCTGGGGGGCTATGCTGCAGAATGTGAACCTCACTGTGTGCCCAAGGGCTACCAAAGGAGAAAAGACTTCCCCTTGGCTGGTCTGTTCTCACCCCTTACGGTGACTGCTCGACTATCAGAGGCAGGTGCAGTGCCCATTAACAGCAACAGGAAGACTTTGTTCGGCTGCGATTCTAGAGTTGACCTAGGAAACAGCTTGAGTTGAATGAAATGAAAAAGTGAGAAAAAAAGAGGACTTAGTGAAAAATGAATTAATTTGAAAATTTCCTCCAATAAAAGCTAATAAATGGCCTTAAAAGCCCCTCAGGCCTAGCAAATGTCAGTTTTGGACTTTAATGTAGGGCACAGTTGTGCTGCTACTGGGGTTAGCAGTGTGAAGAGACAACTAAGATCTGACCTATGCCTGTAGTACAGTAGAGTTCAGATTCTGAAAAGTTTATATTTTTGCCTGAGGAATTACTTCATGGGTATTTAAAGGATCATTTTCTGAGTATTAAGAACAAAGCTGTAGCTTTGTCTTAGAGAAAAACCTCATAGAAAAGGAAAATTCTCTCTGAAATACCTTCTCTTTGATTCCCTCATGAGGTTCAGCTATGTCATACTGTGGGATTGCAGTTACATAGAGTTGTCTCAGCAGTGAAATGATATAACACCTTTATTTGCTCTCGTCTCCATGATATTTTGCACTCAATAGCACAGCCACCCTCTTGATGTATCATTGAATTCAATGAGTCAGAATTTTTTTTTTGATTACCAAAAAAGAATAAACCTGTCTTATTTGAAAAGTAGATTTTTTTTCCCCATAGGTAATGTGCTACAGACATTTCTATATGATTTATTCATTTCACCTGCAGGGAAGATAAACTACCTGCAGTTTGGCCACACTTCACCAAATGTTATATTATGAGATGTGTTTTTACAGGAGCAATTTAGAGATTGAATGCCAATTCTACAATAAAAAATTGTTTTAATGTTTAAATTTCCAGCACTAGGCTCAGGTGTATGTGCAAACTGGAGCCTTCTAAATACACTTGCATTCTTGACAGTCAGTTTCTAAGTTCAGGGTTATTCTCTTCCCTTTCAGTGTCTGATGTCAAACATGTAAGCTAAACCCAGGTACACTGCCCTGAACTCTTTTCTCTTTTGTTAGATGAGTGTGATATTGCCAGAAGCTGTACTGGAAGAAAAAATATCCCAAACTTGGGAGACAGCAAGCCAAAGTGAAGAAGAACAAACCTGATTGTTAGAGGAGACCTTGGGCAGTTTAAGTGGTCTGTGGAGGTTAGTCAGTACCAGACACCTCCTCCAAACATATAATAATAAAAAAAAAAGTAAAAAAAAAACAAACAACCCCCAAAAAAAGCTCCTTCACCTCTCCTACTTAATGTTTCCTACCTTAACTATTACCCCCTTGGAGGCTCTTCTATGTCCCAGGGCAGTGCAGCTTTGTACCTCCTGCTCAGGTCAGGTGTGCTTAAGAACAGCATTGCGTGGGTGCTCTGTCCTGGAGCCACAACTTCATGTAATTCACCCTGTTCTTCTCTAGAACCTTGCATTTTTCTAATATTCAGGTGTTGTGTGTTTCCTTTCAATACAGCTGTGAGACTAGTTTAATATCCTGGAGCCAGGATGAAGAACATCAAGTCCTTCATAGCAATTGGTTCAGCTGTAAACAGGTTCCAGAGCTTCTTTCCACTGGCTATCCTGCTTCAACAGGCAACACTGCTCCCGTTCCTGCTGCTGAGCACTGGCTCTGTGATGAGGATGGCGTCCTCACATGCAGCATTCCCTCCTTGCTTCCTGCTCTCCCAGCTGAGAGGCTGAGCAATAATTAGCCGAAAAGACCTTTTCTCTTCTCCGTGCACTGCATTTCCGATGGCCTCTTTAAAACTTTCTGCTGTTGTTTTTTGCCCACTGAATATGTTCCTCTGATGTAATTTTGGAGTGTTAAGTGGAGAAGACTCCTTACTTAGCCTACATGAGAAGGAGGTCATGACCAGCCATGGCAGATATCACACCACACTTTTTTAGAGTGGGATTTTCCCTTCCCTCTGGTGACTGGAAAGTGTAAAGACTAAATGTGGTAAAGAGATGACAGCCAGCTCCACAGGGTGGCAGGCCCGAGAGGCATGCTCTGGCAGAGGAACCAGTGCTAGTGGAGACATGGTGACCTAAATTCCTGACGGACACTCCTGCACAATGGCATGCTCTTCCTTGGGAATATGATGAGGCAAAACTAACCATGCTCAAAGGCATGTGCTCAGCTCTAAATCAAAAGACAAATTGAGAATCTGAGGGCTAGGGACAGGCATGTGAGTTGACTCATTGTGAGAGTGTATACTGTTTATCTAGATGACTTGGTCCCTGAAGTGCTGGAAGACCTAGGATTAGATTCACCCAGATGTCTGTGGAGCAGCAGTCATGATGGTGATGATATGCTGATGACATCCACCTGTTTGGAGGTGCTCACCTGACATGTGTCACTCGCACTCTGCTATGTCAGAGCTGGTGTGCCTTTTCCTCCTGCCCTCATGCTGACTCGCCTCCCAAATTATACTTTTTTCTCCACACACTTCTTCCTGTATAAAATGACTTATGTTCTTCACTCCTGTTTTAGACAAGGCAAGCCTAAGCAGAAGAGAGCAGCAGGCTTGGATAACTGCCTGTGAAAAGTTGTTATAATTCATGCCAGGGCCATGGAGGAAATTTCTGGATATCTCTATGAACTTTATCCATTCATTTATGGATTTTATGATTGGCTGTTTGTCAGGAGCAGTGAGGCTGTGTGCTTAGAAACACCAGTTCCCTGTGAGGGAATGTGGTGCCCTATCTTGAATTTCTGCCAGAGGCAATATCAGCTCTAACCGGGGCTCACAGGCATCAGCAGTCCTGGCAGATGAGGAACATCCGCAGTGCAGAAATGCTTATCCTGGGGTACAGCTGTGTCATCATGAAGCTGGAATGTACAGTATATGCTTTCCACGGGCATAGCTATGAGCACAGAAACGTGTATACGATCAACGGCACCTGCCCCTCTATGGAGTGGTTCAGCTGTTGTGATAGCTGATGAGCTAAATTTAAGGTTTGCACATGCTTGATTCTATTTAATACCTACCAAGAGGACTTTACAGGGGGAAAAAAAACCCAGGCTTTGGGATCTACATATATGCCAAGTTTTGAAATATTTTTTCCTCCTTTATGTTTATACTTAGCTGGATCTGAAGTCACACTGTTTTTTTAAAGTAAAAATCCTGGTGTATTATGTATGGTTCCCTTAATTACAATATATAATGTGACTCAAAATAAAGCTGTAAGTTTTACACAATACTATTGGTAGCATTCCCCTTAGAATTTCTTGCCTTATTCTCAGATAAATTGCTATAATTACATTTTTCAAGACATCAAAAATTGCAAGGGAGCAGGTTTGATCTTGTTGAAAGTTAAGGAATCCAATACAGCAGTTTTCACTCACTAGATTTAATTCCTTCATTATTTCCTAAGAGTATAAAAAATGTTATGGCCACATCTTTGGAAAGATATTTGAAGCATCAGAAGCGTATGCTAAATGTGGTTTGTTAATCATTCAGGGAATTGAGATGCTGCATATAAGAAACATGTTTTTATCTTGAATTTGTGCCAAAAAGCCTTCTTCAAATTCTTTTCCTGCTCTGGCAAAGCATAACAAATCATCCCACCGAAGACATTCAGGGGTATTTGAGTACTGGCAGTGAAAACAGAGGACCTGAAGAAACCTTAAAGGCACAGTACCAATATTATTTTATAAATTGCAATCTCCTTAGTCAAATATATGACTATGTGTGATGCTACTGCTTGTCAGTAAGATATACCTGGGCATTAGTAATGCAATAAAGTAATCTTTTGTACTCAAATTAAACGTAAAGTCATGTTGCCACATTTTCATTATTCCCTCTCTGTAGTGTTATCGGAAGTGAGATTCCCTGCCATGTGTCTGAGAGGGAATTCATTGAGGTCAGCTGATATATTTGCAGGAGTCTTTTCATGCAGAGATAAACTTTAAGTTATTACCTATCTTTAAGTCTCGTGAGACGTAGAGTCCAAAAAATGAGAAACTGAAACTGGCCAATTTGACATATCCAGCAGGAAAAACTCTCAGTCCCTCATAAATTGACTTTTCAAGGAGGGAGCATTTACTTCCAAAAACTAAAAGAGGGAAGGATACAGACAGGCAGACACATCTGCCCAATGTTTTATGAAAACAAACGTTTGCAACCAGCTAAACCCTGCCCCAGGGTTATAGTAAACAAGCAATGATAAAGATGGTGCTGTGCTGACTAGCTAGTGTACCGGAGCAGGTATTGTATATCAACAGCCTGGCAGTGTCAAAGCCAAGTTATAGCAGCAGGAATTTAGCACTTCACAAACTTGTGACCCCAAAAAAGGCCATGGTGTGTGTCAGGAGTGTGTTGCAATGGATTCTGAGCAAGGGGGAGGAGGAGGTGGCAGCCTCCCATGTGCATCGGGACCATTCTCTGCTTCTCTGAGAGATACTATTTGTGCTGTGATAATATTTGACTGGTTCCTAGGCCTTTTCTTTTTTAAGCTGAGTAACCCGATGCCTTCTCTTTCACCTGCTTTAGAGAGACTTAAGATGAGCTTTTATTTCAGTGCTTATAAAATCTCACGTACATGTTTATCTGATACAGATGAACACCTTGGGTTTGCTGTAAATAAAGATCTGCATTGTTTTCTGGCTTGTGCAAACCGACTGCCCTCCCAGCATAACTGAGTAGCACTCTGTAGAGCGATTTACTCCTTAACACAAGTTTTACAATAAGTCATAGTAATATTCCCATTAATGCGTATGGGAATTCCTTTTGAACCTGGCATGAGTGCAGCTGAGCTGTTGGCCGAATTCACGAATATATGGCTCTGCACATTACACTGTGGATTTCTGAAAGTGAGGCTTTGGTAGGACATTTCAAGTTGCCTGTTCTGATGTTTAGGTTCTTTGAATTACTTAGATGTATTACAATTGCACTTGAAAGAGAGAGAGAGTACATATGTTTGATGACTAGTGAGTACTTGACAATACTATATAGCGTATCAGGGAACACTGTGAGGTTTCCAAAGGCCTGTTTTCAGTCATGTATTACTAATACTGTTGTAGCCATCATAGGGAAATGATTTAAGACAGGCAAGTGTGAATGGCAGAAGAGCTGTGTGCTAGCTATTATTAGTTACGCTAAACCCCAATGTTTTTATTATTACAAACCCTTTTTGCTTTTTAAAATCTTATTTGCAGTCACAAGTTTCATGCATTTGATTTTACTAATATTACACAGGATCTAAAGATAGGTTAAATAATTTAAGTAATGCTAATGTTGATGGTTAAATAAGACACTGACGAGTTTCTCGATTCAGTGCTTTTCATGCATTTTGCTGTTTGAGATGATGTGAAAGTATCGTGTTTGTCTTCAACAGTTAAAGACAATGGTCATTAAAGATGTTAGCTATCAACTAGAATTCAGCACTTGATGACAGATAAATACTGATTTTCCTTTCCTTTTTTCTCCCTCTCTCTTCTGGAGCATGGTATTCTTACTTACCACTCTCATTTTTCTCTTTCACAGTCTTTAGAATTGTACTGCATGTACCAAACATTACAGATATGGAAAACCAAAGCATTAATCAGTCACATTAATCCATGCAATTCCATGCCTCAGTTATATGAGAACGTAAACAGGTCCCAGGACACAACTGAGAACTTTTCCACAAGAGCTGTGCTGAAAATGCAAAGCAAGAAAAACATGGCTTAGCGTTAAACAGCATATGCCTCTAGACTGTTGACTGCAGCATAACCTCTTGTTTGGTTCTGCTCTGTGTCTGGGCCAGCAAGTGAGGGAACACACTTAGTACTCTTCTCATGAAAGAGGATCTCAGTTCCTGGTAGGGGAGGAGGCACAATGCTCTCCATTGGGTCTTTGTGGCATTTCTGAAAACTGTCCACAAGCACAGCCTATTCCCTTGGGAAGACACTGCCACCCCTAGCACAGGTCCCCTCTGCAGCCTGCAAAAAGACCAAACAGCCTTTCTACCTTAAAGCTAAGCATCTGGGAGAGAAGGACAGAGAAGAGCAGGACTAAAATAACCAATGTCTGAAAAAGCCCACTGCAAATTTACTACTGGGAAAATGCCAGGATTCAGGATTTCCTGGAGTCTTCATCCAAGCACAGTTCCAGTTCAGTAGAAACAGCAGTCTAAACTGTCCACCTTGTTTACCATATTGCTATGGTGCATGGCATTATACTGTAGAAGAAATATAATCATGGAATGGAGGAAGGGAGAAGAAGATGGAAAAAACAGGTAAAGCCCCTAGGAGACTTAAATCAGACAAGGACTGTCACTGGAATTACTGTAAATCTCTCCTTGTCTAGAAAGCGGGTAAATAGCAGAAAGCAGTGAAGTAAAAAGGAATTTCCTCCAGTGAAATTTAACCAAATAAAATCAGTCCTGCATTTTTCCTTTTTATCTGTAAAAGACAAATTTTCATTTGTCTTGGCAGGTTTTGAATTCCTAATGCATTTTTGCTTAATGCTGCTGATACTGGAATCCTTTTCTGCCAAAAACTACCTACCTGAAAGGAGGTTGTAGCAAGGTGGGGGTTGGTCTCTTCTCCCAAGTAAGAAGTGATTGGACAAGAGGAAATGGCCTCAAATTATGCCAGGGGAGGTTTAGATTGGATATTAGGAAAAATTTCTTCACAGAAAGGGTTATCAAACACTGGAACAGGCTGCCTAGGGAAGTGGTTGAATTGCCATCCTTGGAGGTATTTAAAAGACGGGTAGACATGATGCTCAGGGACATGGTTTAGTGGTGTTTTTGGCAGTGTTAGGTTGGACTTGATGATCTTAAAGGTCTCTTCCCACTTAGATGATTCTATGATTCTGTGAAAATGTGGAGTGTGTGGTACACCAGTGTTTGGTCAGGGCAACATTAACTCAGTCTTGTCAAAAAGAGGTTTGCTGAATTTCCACTTTATTGCTTCACTTGAGATGTGGAGCTTGACTGACCAAACCCTTCACCTCATGTGACCTAGATAGGATGAGGATAGTCCTTGTATTGTCACCCGTTTAGAGAAAGAATATTTTGTAAAAGCAGTCCAAAGACTATATTTACCCACTGTAACTGCTCTGAGTATTTTCTCATTCCCTGTGAATAAAAGTTAATGTTCTTTAACCTTACAACATCTCTGAGGTGACTCTTAATTCATATGGATGAAGTCTTTCTTTGGCTAGCAAAGTAAATTTGGCTTAAAATAGGAACACAGAACTATTACCATGAAAAAAAACCAAAAGAGCTTCATATAAAATCCAGTTCCAAAAAAGGTTTTCTATGCTTGCAGCTGTGTAATTGCAGAAGTAAACTTGGTCTGAAAAAAATAATTAAGAATTAAGCCCATTTCTGTAATATAAACAAAAATAACAAGACTGCTTTGAAGAAAATACTTAGCACGAGTTATGAGCATCCCCTATTGTTGAACAGTCTAACACTGTAAAATCAGGATTTGCTATTAGATTTCCGTAAACTTTCACTGATTGTCTTGCAGGTTTTGCATATTTAATATTTATAACTGTAAGAGTCAATTTGGAAGTGTTCTTTATAAACTGAAGACTAGACTTCCAGCTAAGTTTTTTTCTGAAAAGCAGAACAAATAATAATGTGGCAATACTGACAGCATAACAAAGTCATAAATAATAGATAGCATGAAATTTTTAAAATTATGACTTGTAACTAGGTTTGTGCACTAGTGAGACATGATAGCTGTGACAGACTTTAACAGGTTTTGACACTATCTCACACAATATCCCAAAAGCAACCTAGAGAGTTATGATCTGCACAGAACTGCAGGTAAGTGCAGAATCACTTGAGCAAGTACTTCTGTAAATTGCAGTTAAGTCATAGGACCTAACTAGGCATGAATTCTCCTGGGCCGACAGCCATGCCTTGCGTGTTTGTGTAAGACAAAGGATTCTGGCAGGATGCCACAGCCAGCTAGAAGAGATTAAAGAGCACATGAACTCCTGTCTCTGTCACTTATTCCAGGACCACATGTACTCTGCATGTATGTGAATAAAAGTGTCCTGTTTTATATTTAGTTTTCAAGCTGTGTGCTCTGGGTGTCAAGAGGGAACAGGAATTATTAGAAAGTATTGCTTTCATTGTCCTTTTCACAAATTATACAATAAAATCCAGAGAAAACTGAACAGCAACTTTCTTTACACTTCTCACTTTTTCTTGTCTCAGTCCTTGTTGTAACATCCTGGGTTTAATGGGTAGGAAAACGATGGAACAGCAAGATGTCAACACTCAGTCAAAATTGAAGAACAGAAAAATTACTGCATCCATTTAACCACATGGTTCAGATGGTAGGCTCTGGGCAAAACTTGACCTCGCAGGAGTAATTTGCAAATCTCTCCTTAATAAGGCCAAGACTTTATCCCCCTTAAGTGCAACTGCTTAAATACGTTATAAAGGAGTTTCAGTTGAGGACACAAAGTCTGTGTCACCTTGCAGCAACTGAATTGCTGCTTCTTATGGCATATGTTTTAAGTGCAAATTTTACTGCCAAAGGCAATAGCATCAACAACAGGCATGGTCCCTGGATGAAATAAATTGTTATGAATCTATTGATATTCAAATGATCAGCATCATTTTACTTTGCCTGTCTGAAAATGCTTATTTCTACTGTGTGGGTGCAAAAAGAATTGCCTGTGCCAAAATTTCAGCTTAAGTGGTCTTAGCTGGTTCATAAGGCTCCCTTCAGAAGGTAACAGTAACTGTAACTGATGACTCTCTCTTACTTTCTCTATGTGCGTATCTATGTATGTCTGTAAAAATCTGTAGATCCATCAGCCTGTGCGCAGTACCCGTCATCAGCAGGACTGCTGCTGACTGCAGAGTTCTGAAGCCTCTGCCAACACATCGTCTCATGGAAATCATGTTAGAATGATGTTCTAAAAATCACCTTATTCTGATTTTAAACTTTCTGTAAGCAGTGAGAAAAATAATATGGTTAAGAAAAAAAAACACTACCGTTATTTGCCATCTTTAAAATGTGTTTATTTTACACTCTTAAAATGAGCAGGAAGGTGTAACTCTACAGAAATGCCTATATGTTAACAAGCTTCTTGATTTTTAGAGCCAACTACATTTCAGTTAAGAACTCATGAAAGATAACATTAAAGCCCTTTGTTGTCTGTAATAGCCAACATATTTTGACCTGATTCACTTTCTTTTAAGAAGATTATTTTCTAGTCAGAAGTGAAATAAACCTACAGGTTTTTTAAGAACATAACAAGTTTCAGTTTTAATGTCTGTCAGTGTGGCTGACACAGCAGATTACTATATTTGATTTAAAATGCTAAAAACTCTAAATAAACATGGTAAGTAAAGATACTACATAAATAATGACAGATTACTTCCACTGAGTATTAAACAAGGTGTTAATATAGAACATTTTCAAATGTCTAAATAACATTTAGAATGCAATATTTGAATAACATGAGTAATTGAGAAGCACAAAGGGAATATGATCCGAAGTTCACCTTTTTTCCTGTGCTGATTTTTCATGGAGGTTGCAGCGCACAGAAACCACGTGCGTAGCATTTGCATGGAGGATGGCAGTGACTGCTCCATGACCCATGCAGAAGAGGAGCATTGTCTGAGTGGCACTATCTACACTTGGCCCAGGATACTCACCCAGGGGATAAAAAAAATGCCTTTGAGGCAGAGAAGCTGGCTTCCAGGCCTGGGCAGATACGACGCGGTGCTGTCAAGCGCTCTTACAAAGCAGTGCCCCTCTTTTTCTTCCCAAATCTCTGCCATCCTATATTCTGTCCCAGATGTCCTTTCACAGCTGCCCAGTCCCACCTGATTCATGTTTGTAATACTCTCAATTAAAAAATTAGTAATTAAAATGAAGCTCCCTTTGCGCATATTACTCCTTTACACTGTTCCATCTGCCTATTCCCAGGCCCCTTCTTGTTTTTAAAAGACTCATTAGCATGTGATCTTGCTCTGCCAGGATTCCCCAGTGCTATCTGCTCCCTTCCTAGATGATCAGTTGCACCCAGATCACTGTTCACCATACTCAAAAATCCGATGCATTTTCCAAGCATTGGTTTTGGAGGACGCTTTTGTAATTCTCTACCAACGTCAACTCCTATCAGCCTCTTCCCACATTGCCAAGGCCAAAGAAATGACACTGGTCCTTAGATGGTCTGATGTATTCCCAGACCTGTTGGGCCTTTGTGGCAACAGCATATTGGTGTCCCTCAGGCTATACAACCACATGCTGTGCTATCATTTGTTTAAGGCATTTAGCTTCTCTTGCGATGACCAAAGACTAAAGTAACACCTTCCCAAACTCAGCATCCTCTTTGTGGAAAAACTTTGTGTCTGTCTTTATTCTTCCAACACAAAAATACTAAGTTCATGTTATAAGGCTTGGAAGAGATTTCAAAACATACCTTTTTCTTACATTTTCCCTATTGGTTCTCCCAGTTATTTTCATGTATGCTACATTTGTAAAGAGGAGAAGCAAGCAGTGTAATGCTGAAAAATTCAGTTGGCAATTCAAATAGCAATAGTGTATTGCCTCTGTTTATCAGAGAAAATACATTGTAGGGAGAACTGTCCCAGCCTCTTTCCTGACGTTTGAGCTGGGAACCCAGGTGCAATGCTCCCGCTGGTCTTCAGTGCAGGCCCCTTCCCCCTAGTGAAATGAGACCTGCCATAATTTTCCACGTCCACCTGCCTTCCCAGGAATGATCTGGGTCCTCTCTTCAGTAACTTGGACTTCAAAAAATGCCTGGACATAACATTGAGATCTAGGAGATTCATGCCCCAACATCTTCACAGCACAGTAGTGGGTGAAAAGCCTCCCGTGGAGTCCACCAAGGGCTCTTTGCTCTGTACAGGGCTGCACTAACCCTGCTTTAGATAGCAATTGGATCAGAGCAGGAAAAATCGAGGAGCATTGTAAACCTGTTTCTCTAGGTTTATGCAGCCATATGCTTAACACAGGGCAGTGGCTTTCAGCACTGAGCATCACAGAGTTTGCCGCAATACTGGAAGAAGGTTTTGCTCCAAAGCTTGTAAAATGGGCTACTGAATTTGAGACCAATGAGTACAAACATCTACAAAGACTTAAAAAAATCCCTAACCAACTAAGTTTTACTTATGTTTTTCTATGACTTATTGCTGGCTGTGAAATCTGTCACTGTAAATCTGGTGGGTCTTTAAACTTGAAAATATGTTCATTCTCCTCAGTGGAAGTTACCCTTGATGGGATCTGAGAGTGAGGTGGGGAGAGCTTGTTTCCTGTGATTTGTACACACTCAAACGATCAATGTGTAAATATTTTCAGGAATGATGCCAACTCAAAAAGCGTATTTATTACTTGATATTTCAGCGTCTTCAATACAGCAGTGTTTTGACAATATACATAGGGTTGCTATCTGCAAAGTGCAGTAATTTTGTTTGTGTCACAGTTGCAACCACCTTTAGCGTTAATGAAAGCTAGCATCTGAACTCAATTAATGTTGTCCTCTCCTCTTCCCCAGCTCAACTTAATATATATATATTTCATAGAAGTACTTTTTGAACGCTCCCTTATAGTAGTATTATTTCCTTGCTGTCCTTCTCCTCCAATTTCATTGAAATTTATCTAAAAAGAAAAATAGATAAAGATGAAAACATCTTCCATGCTTTCAGAGAAAGAATTTACAGCCATGCTCCCCCATACAAATCAAAACTTCCCACTTTTTTCTCTAGTAATTCATTGTTCGTTATAAAAGAAATAGTAAGACTATGGATTCATGCAACATTTTTATGAACGTCACTATTTGACAAACAGGGTATTAAAAAATATAAACTGTGTACATCAGCTAGAATAGTTCAGACATTGGATATACCCAAGTATACATGCTACCTTCTTTAGCCCAGCTGTATACATCTGAAGCTTACCTGTGAAGGCAGAAAAGATAGGATTAAGCCCCAGAAAATCACTTATCATGAAACAAATTATTCCAGGTAGGCATATATTCACTTTCAAAAACTTCCAAAGGACAATATGAAGTGCTTTATTTTAGAATTAACTTAGCATACTAGGCTTTCCAGAGTCAGCTGGAAGATACCTAGTATGGTGTTTTATCTGACTGATAACTCTGTCCGAGCTCCCAAGCAAATCCATGGGAAGGTAGGGTAAGGCTCTTTCCAGTGAGATTTTTCTAACATGCAAACTATATTGCAGAGATCTTGTACCTGAGAGAAGCCCTCAGATCTGAAAGAGCCTGGAATTCATCATTAAAGGAACCAAGCTGTTTGTTCTTTGCCACAGTCCTTCATCAGTTATCACTGCAACAAAAAACTGAAGAAAACTCCTTGCAGAATGAAATGGCAAGCTGCCTTAACATTGTATCAGAGAGACTTGGCACAAAAACACCTTCCCTTGCTTTTTCTTAGACTGCTGCAAAAATAACAGAAACCATAGCTGATGATGGAGTTGTAACCTACCTTTACACTTATTCCCACCTTTAGAATCACTTTTGCAAAAGTGCAAAACACTGCAAAGCTGTGCTGGGATAGGCTCTCTGGGAATGTACTTTGTCAAAATTTCCCTGTGCTTCAGCCAACGGTGAGCCTCACTTCCTTGCTGCCCTTGACAAAATCTAGGCAGTAAATTCTTCGTGTAGTGGCTCTGCCTGCTGTGAGACTACCATACTGCTTCTTGTTCCTGTCTCCATATGCTCTTGTGATTCAAATAAACAAGGTCACTTTAGGGGATAACATCACTTTAGCCAAGGTATGCCTTCTTTTCCAAACAGAACTTCACACCTAGTTCTCTAACAGAGAGAGAGAAAGTCAACATTTCTACTTTACTGATAATGCTACCTGAACCACTTATATTGCAAACAGCTGTATATATTACCATCTTCATAGTTAGGCAAGAATTAATGTAACATCAGGAAGTACCTAAACTTGCCCTAATTGCTCAGAAACCTTAGTGAATTTCTATCATAAAGAAAAAAAACCCCAAAACATATTGGTGTTGTGCACTGGTTTGGACAGTAGATTTTCAACATAAATGAGACTGCAGTTTTAGTATTACAAAAGTAAAAATCAGATACAAAAGAACCCATCCTCATTGCATAGCTTCTCCAGTGTACTTTGAATACATACATTCCATAGATAACGAGATTATAGGCACATGTAATATAGGCACATATTACAAAAATTATGTGATTCCAGTTTTTAAAATTATTATAAACTTAAAGGAGTGTTTTCATCACCTAAGCAAGATTTCACTACTAAGGGAAAACACTGAGGTAAAAATGTGAGTCTGAGTGACCATATAAGCATGTCTGGATATTGATGTCGAACTTGGCTCAGCAACTAGCTTTCGTTCACTGAGACATTTTTTTCTCACCTTTCATTTAATACTGATCATTAACAACATGCACATACTATGTAGCTTTCAGTAATGTAACTTTGTCTACCTCAAAGGTACACAAAGGTAGACCTAATAAGTGATAGACTTCTATAGTTCCTTTTTAGATCATTTAAGTGTTTACTACAGAATTGAGTTTTCTGGTTTGGGTTAGTACCTGCTTCTGGTACTCTGCCTCCACAGTATACATTTGGATTATGAATGTGATGCAATGTCATCCAATTCAACATCTTGCCATAACAATCTCTTATCCTCAGTCATTATTCCCAGTCACAGCGTGTTTCACATCTGCAAAAGGTCACTGTGCTCTATCTTCTCCTCAGTTGAACTTTAATTGGTAGCACAGCTGCAAAAGTGGAAAGTTCAGGTAGGAAGCCCTGCGGTATATCCCCAAATCAATGGTCACTGCTTCCTGTTCATCTGCACTGAGCTGTGCTATGCTGCTGGCATGTGCTTTTTTGCGGTATAATTTGATTTATTAGCCTGTTGCCATGAGTGTTTTTGGATTTTAATTGTGAATTTACTCCTCTAGACCAACTAGGCATTATCATCATCATCGTCGTCATCATCATCACCATCATCATCACCATCATCATCATCATCATCACCATCGCCATCTTCATCATTAATATTTTTACCCTACATGAGTTGAGGCAATTGCCCTCATCTTAGACTTGGCCACAGTTGTAAGTGTCAGATGAGTCACTTTTATTCATGAATGCTGCCATCTAGTATGGTTTCTGGGTTGCTCTGGAAACTACAAGCTGGAGCTTGCACCCTAGCACATCATTTTTAAAGTTACTACCTGAAATCGTTACAGGACTAAAGGAAGAGGCAGGCTACAGTAAAAGCAAGTCACTGAAAAACGATGTAGGAATCCCTTGTATATGAAGCAATTTCTAGGAAGTGTTATCTCAGCTGCTTGACTGGACTACTTCATGTTTAGGTTAAATACCAGCATGATTGTTAAAAACCTAAGAGTTCCCCTTCCCTGCTATAACACACTAAAATCTTTTTATGATTATTTTGCAGACATTTATAGGTAATGATGGCGCATAAAATGATCTGTTGGAGGAATATGAAGCTATACAACATAACAGCATGGTTAATTACAAACCCTTTTCTCATAATGCTGGGCCTGTGTAATCTATGCTAAACACAAATGATCAGTGCAAAGTAGTTTTGCCAGGGTGAAAAGAAGAGGAAGTGACAGAAGTAATTGAAAAATGAGTGAATTCTTTTGAAAAGACAGTGAACTGACATTCAGTTCAAGTACAATGAAAGAGAGGTAGTAATTGCATAAAATCCTCACGTGCTTGCCAGCTCCCCACTATGTTGACTAACTGTAGTATAATTTACTGTGCAGCCTTGAACACGAATGATAAATTGAATTCATCACCTTCCCGGTGATGTCATAATCATTCTTTGGTGTTTCAAAGCAAGGGAGAAAAATGATTCATCGGGAAGCTGCTCAGTATGCTGTGGGAGTACATAAATACTTCCTTCGACCACAGAGGCAGTATTATCAAAACATATAAAAAACATCAATAATACAGAGGTACTCAATAAAGAAAAATACATTTGGGGAACCATGAGACTTTGACATACTCAGTTGATGCTCAAACAGCAAACATCCAATAATTAAGTGCAATGGGGCACAGTGTGTGTTAGCAGACAGCGTATTTTGTTGTAAACACTTCTGAATGCTTTTTGAGAGACTTTATGTTGAATGACAGACTTTGATTTCTTTTCAGAAAAAAACCCACAACTTTTCAAACAAATTTTTAATGGGCATATCTTCATGATTTTTATTTAATTCCATATTTATCTGAATGTATATTAAATGTACTTGAAAGTCCCTGGACTGAATATAGTGAAGACTGGAGTCTCTCTGTTCACCTACAGAAGATGCACAAGTTGACCCTCCATGCTGTTGCATGTTGCCTTGGCGCTGCTCCTTGGTGTCTCCCAGCAAGAACCTTTGTAGGATGGATGGATGGATAATTTAGTCTCTATAACCACCACACTGTGCAGGCAGCTAGCAGGACATGGTAATTGCCTCTAATAATTTCAACAGTTTCAGGTGGGTCTTCAGCAAAAACACCAGTATAACATATGTGCTAAAGTGAATATTGCTGCACAGAGCAGTGGAGCAGATCGTATTCCTGAATGTGGGCCTCCTAAAGGTAGAAATGAGAAGGATGATTATTTTTTTTTTTGCTAAAGCTGGGTCTCCCAAACCTGCATTTGGGTTGCTGATGAGAGTTAGCTCACCGTTAAAGGTTATGTACTTAAATGTAGCAGTTCCTACCCATGTGAATTTGTGTTGATGTTGGTATGCAAAGGCAGGTGAGTTAGAGCTGTTATTGTGTGGGGTTTTTTTCTAGGAAAAGACTGGACATTGATACTGCTGAGGACAGGCCTCCTCTGGAGCAACTACCTACCTGTCTGCCTGCCCATCCTCATATGTGGGGCTAATTTATAGGGAAGCCAATTTATAGGCTTGTACTCTGGTAGATTTAAAAATATTTGTTCAGAGAAAGATTGTCGTTATCCTGTACAAATATTAAAATGGATGTGAGCATATAGAATAAATATTCCCTTTCCTTACCCTGAAGGTATGATTGGATAAAAATGCAGCCCTTATGCTCAGGGAATGCAGAATCAGTGCCAGGTTAAGTGACGAGAGACAAATTCCAAAAATGCAGAAGGAGGATGGTTGAAGCCTATGTAGGGTTTCACATTCAGGTCGTTTTCCTGAAGGATTATATTGTATCCTCTCAAATTACACCATTCTGCACTACCTGGTGCTATGTCTGTGTAAGGCCCATGTTCCAATGCAATTTTATGTGCATTAGTGACAAACTAATCTTGAACAAAAGCTCAGTGATTTCTAGGAGAGTTGGTAAAAATGCACAGTATTAAAATTTGATACTTCAGCTATCTTCACACTATGTGGGGTGAATAGAGGAGAACACATAGTACAAATTAAACTGGTAAGAATCTGGCCATTCTTATCCACAATGAAAACCTAAGGATATTAACTTGACTGGAGGAGAGGTCTGAATATGTGTGCATGATAGGCTTTGCTCATGACGCAAGAAAAGAATCAGTATTAATGCAGCTAGATCATATGCATCTCACTGAGACGCTGCCTATGGATCATGCTTAACATCAACTGTGATCATGGGAGCTTTTTCAGATTGTTCAAATGCACGTGATATTTATCTACCCTGCTTTCCATAGAACAGGCTGTCACTAATTTAGTGTATGAAGCCTTTCCTAAGTGAAACGATATAAGTATGCTAGACTGAAGTTTTTTAGCAATTCTGACACCACTCACAGGTACTATTAAGGCACTGTAAATATGCCTTTGTATGAAGTTGTTCTGTCCACTTTGAAAACTTCAGGGACAGTAGTCAATATATATATGCATAACCACATGAAATTCAACAAGGCCAAGTGCAAGGTCCTGCACATGGGTCAGGGCAATCCCATGCACAAATACAGGCTGGGCAGAGCGTGGATCAAGAGCAGCCCTGAGGAGAGGGACTTGGGGGTGTTGGTAGATAAGAAGCTCAACATGAGCTGGCAATGTGCACTCACAGCCCAGAAAGCCTGGGCTGCATCAAAAGAAGCATGGCCAGCAGGTTGAGGGAGGTGATTCAGCCCCTCTGCTCTGCTCTCGTGAGACCCCACCTGGAGTACTGTGTCCAGCTCTGAGGTCCCCAGCATAAGAAGGACATGAACCTGTTGGAGGAGGTCCAGAGGAGGGCCGCAAAGATGATCAGAGGGCTGGAGCACCTCTACTATAAGGACAGGCTGAGAGACTTGGGGTTGTTCAGCCTGGAGAAGAGAAGGCTCCGGGGAGACCTTATAGCAGCCTACAAGAAAGGTGGAGAGGGACTCTTTATCAGGAAGTGTAGTGATAGGACAAGGGGTAATGGTTTTAAACTGAGGGTCAATTTAGATTAGATACTGGGAAGAAATTCTTTACTGTGAGGGTGGTGAGGCACTAGAACAGGTTGCCCAGGGAAGTTGTGGATGCCCCATCCCTGGACGTGTTCAAGGCCAGGTTGGATGGGGCTTTGAGCATCCTGGTCTAGTGGAAGGTGTCCTTACCTTACTGCTTCTCTGTGCAGACTCTGAGCAGTAGGATGCAGGCAATCAATACAACCAAGTATCTGTAGCTTAATGACTTACTTCTTGTTGCTATCATCATGCACACACCAGCTGTGAATCAAAACATTTTCAACTTGATTTTAAAAAGGGAGAATGAAGCAATTATATTGTAACCAACCTGTTCAATTATTAAATCATTGGCTAAACTATGTTTGGTTGTAGACCCATAGCCTAGCATGCATATTCCTAATTTAATACTTAGGAAAGTTGTTTTCTGGGTGCCTCCTTGACAGGCCACATCTATACCAGAAATTTTTTTAACTGTTGTTCTCCAGACTGCTGCAGGGTAGTCTGGTTTTGGTCATTCTTACTATTATGAGTAAGACCAAGTGGCACAGAAGTGAACATCCAGACACTTGCTTACACAGCAGTTTCCATTGCTGCAAAAAGTGGTGACGTTGCAGCAATGTTGGGTATGGATGTGATGTTAACAAGGGCAGTAAAATCTCAAGTAAGGATCAAGAATTTAGTGAAATCAACAATTTAGTTGGACTAGACTGAGTCTAGCCTTAAATACTCATCCAAAGAAGACAAAGTGCCTAGAGCAGTACCCCAGGTCTTTCAGCAAAACTGACCACAAGCACAATCCTTGCACTCAGAGAGAAAATGGCTGGTTAAGGAAAGGGGAGTCGTGTTTTCTGCAAACACTTGGCAACAGTCAGGCCAAAACCCACTGATTTTCAAAAAGACCCATGGTGTTCTCAGGATACATGGTGCAGAAATACAGAAATATAGTATTTTACACATATTTAGGCCTTTCAACATCAGCAAAGGACTAGTTAAAAGCAAACAGACAGTGTTAAAATTTTTGGGCATTGGCTTTCCTAGGCTGATGAGAGGTAAAACATTAACATTTGTTTGGTCAGCTGACCATCTCACAGAGTCACTTAAGATGAAAAAGAAGTAGAAAAACCAAACAACAATTATCTGTCTCTTGTTTTGCCTCATCTGTGGTTGGAAGTGAAAGAAGCATTGAGATGAGAGGATGTTTATTTAATTATTTATTTAAAAGCAGAAGGTCTTTGTCACCAGATGCTCTTTGCTGCCTTTATGTTGATCTTTGTCTTCCCTGGCTTGGAACTGCGTGTCAATTTTCCTATTTTAATAAGCAATTTGTGTGCATTTTTCCCAAAGAGACACAGGAGTCAGAAGTATTAAGAAACCATTCAAACAATGGGTTGAATGATTAGAAAAGCATAGTATTTGCAGCATCATAAAGTAATCAGGTTCATATCCATTAAATAAAAACTTCTCTTTCTTATTAATTTGACCAAGTTGAACCCAACAGGAACTCTTTGATTGTTGGGGTGAGGTATTGCTGTTTTCCAGAGCACAGAACTCATTATCTGATCAGGTGTGGAATCAAGGCTGCATCCACCCTCCCATGCCAACTGTAAAGCCTGTCATTAGAAGCAGCAGCATGTGGCTGGAGTTTCCACTAGACCCATATAAAGGGACAAAACCAGCAAGCTCCTGGGAAAAACAGAAAACTTGGCAGGCTTGCTTGAGATGGTTGTTTTTTCATGGTTTTTGTGGTCTAGCCTGAAGCAGGAATAAACAGAAACAACACAGAAGACAGTGCATAGCTACTCTATTTCCAACCTAGTCTCATAATCTCAAGAAGTTTGAGTAGGTTTCAAAGAATCACCAGAAAGTTCAGATGCTTATCTCAACAGCACCTTGGGCATTTTTAAGGCTCACTCAGCAGAATGATTCCTGTGTAATTCAGACTAGCTGTTTAAAGGCCAGTTCTGGAGAGATTTTGGAGCTCTCCATTCCAAATTAAAGTACAATTCAGGAACATTGTGTAGAGCTGAAGTTTGTGTTTACCTGAAAAAGGAGCCTGAGTACTATTTCTGAGTACTCCTTTCTATTTGTGTTCCACATAAATAATAGTTAGGATCTATGTATTAATATCTTCAAAGCACTTTTTAAACATTAGCTGATACTCTCTTTTAATGTATATCATTAAAAAAATTCTGGCACATTATCCAGCCTGCCTGTTACCTGTGAGAATTAGGTTGTCCATGGACAGGCTGGAAAAACAAAAAGAAGTAGGATTTACCCTCCTAAAAGGGTGCACATCTGGCATGCACGGGGAACCTATGTGTGATGTGTCCATGAGAAATCTTCAGCAGAAATAGGTCTCTAAAGTTGTGCTGTTGACTTACAAAATAAGGCTGCAGCCCAGCAAGCAATGGGACTGATGACTGTACTGCATAATATGGAGCTACTTTTTTTGCACAAGATTACAGTTGTGCTTATGTGTTTGCAGAATCAGGGTCCAAATACAATTGCTAAAGAGTGAGATTTCAGCATGAATGGGAAATTAGTATCTCTTAAAACAGATTCAAAATAAAAGCCACATGATCTCAGTCCATTTTCCAGGCTTGACATTTATTAAAGTATAATAAGTATAAATAGGGATAAGGGAAAAGGTGAGGACTTTGGCTTTCCCACTTCGACTCTTATGATAGAAATTTAATTGGATGAAAATTCTGCTTCATTCACAATATTAAAATTAACTCAACAAGGGTTGTCTTTTTTTGTTTAGAAATAAAGGCAAGTAGCCAAGCCCCATAAACACTGTGAAGGGCAAGTATATTGTTCTTAAAAAATCCCTAAGACTTAAAAAAAACCCCTAAGTTCTTAAAAACTGCCTTCTGGTTGTGGTGGGAAGTGACATTGTCCACACCTCTTGTGCAGAGCAAAAGTGTGACTGCAGCATGGTCAGACCCATGTGTGGTAGCTGGAGACACACCAGCCAGCTGTGAAGGGCAATGGGGTGCTGATGCCCAGATCCAGCCTCAGAGAGGAGCTGGAGGGCCATGATGCTGGGCAGCTTTTTTAGTAGTCACAGGGTCAGGGTCTTTAGCAGGGGATACTGTTGCTCTGCGTCCAAGTTCAGGCATTCAGGGAACATGTAAATTGCGTTTGGCACCTTGTAACAGTGGCAGGTGCCTTGGGAAGGAGCCTTGAAGAAGGATAACTCCCCAACTCTTCCTTCTTCCATCTGGGATGCTAAGGCTTGCTAACAATTCACATAGTCCTAACTAGCAAAGTGACTGAGGTTTCCTGTACTGCTATGTAAGTTTGTAGATCTTCCCTGTGACATTGCCTTCATGGCTGTCACCTAGAAGTAGATGCTTTTGTTCTAGCTGTATGGGAACTGGGCGCCCAATATTTTAAGCCAGCATGTGCTGTGCTCATGGCCTCCTTCATTGCTCTTAACTTTCCTGCCAATGAAAGTATACAGCCTGTGAAATTATCTTCACTAGCCATAAGATCTCATTTTTCTCTCCTGCAAATGAATAGAAAACCACAAAACACTTCCTGACAATAAACAGAGGGAAAGGCAAAGCCATTTGGCATCAAACCATGGCAAGAACTGCTGGTCAGATGTTCCAGTCCTTGAGTCCACAGCGTGGGGCTGGAGCTGTAGAGCTTGAACAGTAGAAATATTAAACTGCCAGCCCAATCTGTAGTTGGCAATAGAGCAGAATGGCCAGTTCATGGCAAGGAAGGGTTGAAGTCTCTCCCCTAGCTTTGATGAAAGACCATGGGGTAAATGCCTTGAGTGAAGGCTTTTCCAAATTAACAGAATTTGGCCTTCTATGAGAAATCAGTGGGATATACTGTGCAATGCTGCTGACTGAATCTTTCTAGGACAGTTAAAAGAAAGGAGGCCACAGGAAAAGACCTCCAGATAAAAAAGAGACTTTCGTTCTAACATGAACCATGTGATTTTCCTGTGGAGTGCTGTGCAGAATTTCCACTTTTAGGATAATGATTGTAAAATGTGGCCCCTTTATAGTCTGGGTTTTCAGTTTTGACTGAGAACTCCTCAGCTGTGATTAAGCTTTACTCTTTGGAAGTGTGTTTTTTAACTATCTATTCAGTAAAATGCAGTTTGCTGATTTCTGTTTTGCTTTTGAGCTCCCTTCTAGACTGTGTAAGTACTGTGGCAGTGATGTCTTTAGCTCTTGTCCACGGACATCACTAGATGCTATGGCTTTCCCCATACTCTGCATCACCTGGACACATGCTCATATTTCCCCTGACTGTGTCCTCGTTGTCTTTCTTGCAAAAGTCACAAAATTATTGGATTGAATTTATATTGGAAAAAGCCTGTCTCCTGACTGCATGCACAAGTTTTAACATGTTGGCACCCTGAATCAAGAGGCCCACATTGTGCTACAGTGTTATAGCTGCAAAATAATGATATACTTAACCTTTGAATGCAATGTTTGTGAGGGATTTGGAGATATAAGATTACATCTTCTAAATCAGTCTGTGCTACTTGATTGATCTTCAAACATGTGGGAAAAGTTAGCTTAATAAAGAACCTGCCAAGTAAGAATGGGGTTTTGTTGTTTACTTACTTTGATCTCCCTGTTCTATACAGTAGGGGAAGACCTAACTTATAAATCCATTTCCTATTCCCAAAAGCTTTCTTGAATCCTCTGAAGTTGTTAGCTCTAAGCAAGGCTTCTTGGAGTGTTTCAACCTACTCAGATCTTTTGCAGATTACGAGTATGTTTGCTTGTCTAAACACTTTCCAAACGCCTATATAGAGTCTCTTAATGTGAGCTGTGCTGAAAAATGTTTATCATGCCATTTGAAGAATCATAACTAGTTCTAAAAACAGTCTCAATTTTTAAAAAGGTATTTTGGCAACTTGATAACTAGTAATTCATGTGACTCAGAGGAAATAGAGAGTAAAAGGGTTAAAACCAATGGATAGTGCAGGTATCTTCAGCTACACACTCTCAAAATTAAGGGCCTGGAACTGATAATAATGATATAGCCATTTGCCATAGGTATTGTGAGCATTTTTGTGGCCTTTAGCTTGCTTTTTTTACAACATTACCAACTATTTGAGTCAATTGCACAAAAATGTGGTTGCGAGTGAGTTCTGAACTCTTCTAATGAGTTTATAAGGTTCCCAGTATACAAATGAAGTAGAAAAATCTCATCATGCTTCTAGAGATACAGGTGAAAACTGGAGGTTCTCACCACATCACTGCACTGTGCTCTTCTTGCCACCTCTGACTTCCCAGTCTGGCCAGTTTAAAAACTATGTTTTCCTTCTTTGCATATATGCTTTAGCTAAGGGTATTTAAATAGAGCCAGTGCTATCTAGTGGAATTAACATTCTCTATGAGTCTTGATGCAACATGATACATATTGAAAAGGGGAAAATATTGGGGAGCAGATCATGTTTTTTTTGTGGGGTTGGGCTCAGGCTTTATAACAGTTCCACTTTCAGGCTTTAACAGCCATGAAAAAAAGCAGCTTTCCTGAAACAAGGTAGGTAGGTCTGTGGCCTGCTTCTGTGTAGGTGGAACAGGAAAGCAGCAGCCTCCTTTGAAAGAATCACAGACTGGCAGTGGCTTCTCCCCTGCTTTCTCTTAACCCCTGCACAACTTTGATGAGTTGTAGGACATTTTCTAAAGCATGCAATGACTTCAGTAGCAGTAGTTAGAGCTGGTTGGGGTTTTTTGTAGTTTGTTTTGGTTTGTTTTTTTTTTCCCTTCAAAAATAGCTCAGTCCTCAACAAGCTGAGTTCTTCTGAAAGCACTGAACTGTGTTCTTGGTGCACGGAGGAGTACAGTTCTGCTCAGGCAGGCAGCAGCCTTTCTGTTTCATTTAATACAGGCCTGATGTTTTGGTTATAATTGAACCACTAATTAAAATCAATGATAGCCTCCTGCCTTCTCATCTGTTTGTTTGCTACAAGTGGGAAGCAGATTCTGACCTGAAAATACTCTTTTGTGTTTCAGATTGCCACTGCTCTTTCAGCTAGGTACTGATGAGTCATGATGACTTACACTCGGCCTCTGTAAGTGCTTTCGTACTCTCATTTCTCTTCCTTAACTCCTTTCTGCTTAAAATTCTCAGCAAATGTCATTAGTGCAGTATTCTGCCTCCTTCCTAGCTCATTAGGTAGCGCTGATCCTCTGGGAAGAGGGAAGGCTGGAACAGCTGACTAATTACCCTGAAAGTACATGGAGGGGAGAGCTGGGAACACACAGATTGCTCACAAAATTACAGGTTGCAAGTCACCAGGTGGAAAAGGAAGAAGACAATGTGAACAAGACAGAGGTGAAGCCAGCAGCATCACTTCGCTGTTCTCCCTCACAGCCCCTTAGTCATGCGGCTCTGGGGTAGTGGTGTGACAGAGACATAAGGGGGCATCCCTCCTTCCACTCCTCTTCCTGTCCTCCCTTGGGAAAAAATTAACCATGCTATGCTCTTACCAACTTCAGCTGAATGCCTCAGCATCCCTACCTTTTTAATCAGTGGAAAAGGGCAAGGATACGATGAGAACAGATTGATTTGGTCTGAACATATCTACTGCAATCTGTGGAGGAAGCAGAAAAATAGGGAGAAGAGTCTTTTCAGTTTTGCTCAAAATGATGTTTGTGTTGTAATTCTTTATGGAGCTGTAGCAAGTTGATAGCAGCACCAAGCACTTAGGAGACCTTTCTGTGAGAAAAATACAGCTGCAGCTCAGCCTGAATAGTTGGGTTACAGACTAGGAATATGGGAATTGGGTGCTGTGCCTATTTTCAGAGGTAAAACTGCTTAGCACCAAGCTCTCATAGATTTGAGGCCAGCACTTTGTACATAATCACTTTTTGTCCCTGACTTGCAAATCACAAAGTGATTTGTCACATGAATTTTCACAGGGCAGGGTGGGGGCAACAAACATTTGTGAATTTTTGCTCTGAGACCTATTGGCTGGCTTAATTGTGGGAAGCTTCTGTGCACCATTTCTGGTATGTTTAGGCAACACACTGGCTACTTGTATATGTATATTCGTGTGTGACTGCAGTATATTTGTGTATCAACAGTGTTTGGGGGTTTCAGCAGTATATCCTTCTGTTTATTTTGGCTTCTGTGGAGATGGAATGATAAAGTTGTGTTTTGGTATATATGCATTTGTTGAGTTTAGCTCAAAGCTGAAGCTATGATGGGAAGCGCACATTACTATACTGCTGACCCATGTGCATATGACTTCAGGCTCCTAGAATGATCAGGTTTCTTTCCAAAGAGGAGTAGGTTTCCTGTGGAGAACTGGTATTTTGACCATACTTGAGGGAAGGGAAATGAGCAACCCTTAGGAAACAGTGGTACTGTTAAAGACAGTCCCATTTTCCTTGCATTCTGGTGCTGGGAAATCAATTGTGCTATCAAGGTCTGTCCACAAGTGTAAGACATTCTTCTTAAAAGTACTGAATTTTCCCTGTGTTACAAGGCAGCAGGGTATTTTTGAGTTTTAGAGTTTTAGAATTAATACAAAATTTCAGTAAAAATACACATTCAACAGGTTTCAGAGTTCCTTCACTTAAAATACATAAAGTCATTGTTTTCCACCTGTTCCATCTCCCCAGTGCTTTCTGAAATGATTCACTTCTCTGTTTTTAGTATTTAGAGTTCACTGGTTAACCTTTTTACCCAACCCAAAAATATGTAGAGCTCACTTATATGAACAGAGTGGCTACCAGTCCTTCTCTCCACTTGTGTAACGTTGGCAGTACAGAAAGCTTTCCCTCCCACTTGCATTATCTTGGAACAATTTTAGTGTGGTACCTTCTTTCTCTCTCTTTCCCTCTCTCCCTCTTTCCCTCTCTCCCTCCCTCCC